>CM058043.1:84022115-84466450 GCA_030169165.1 Centaurea solstitialis
AGTCTGAAATAATATATAATATCTTATGATACAGTACATGATAGTAAGTTGAACCATTGCAAGAAAATGAACTCAATTTGCAGTTCACTTCAACAAACAGCCCCCATTTTCTTGATAAAGCATTCCCTCTATTCGTCTCCTTCCTACTCCCCGTTCTCCAACAAACTGCATTTCCACAACATAACTGGCCAGTAATACTCGAGTCCAACAAAGTCCCAAAAGAGCACCAGTTTTTCACATTTGAAATCGATAGCGTTGACGGTCTTGACGAAGACAGTTTAAAACATCCTGTATCTGTAAGACCAGACCTCCTATCCAACCCAAATTCTAGTCCGAATTCAGCTTCTTGCAGTGAGATGAGCGAAGACCCAGATGAATTCTTCTTGCACAAGTTCAAGGAGGTGAACTCCGAGAACATCAAGATTCTAAGCGACGCTTTGGAGAAACGCGTTCCTAGGCAACAAGAGATCATTCCAGAAATCGTGAGTACCATCCTTCGATGCAGGTCCGGGTTATCTGAAAGGAAAGGCAAAGAAGAGACATGGTTGCTTTTCTTAGGTGCTGACAGCCAAGGAAAAGAGATGATATCTCAAGAGCTAGCCGCGGTTGTGTTTGGCTCGAAGAACAATTTCGTCCCCATTTGTCTAAGCTGCTTCTCATCAACAAAATCCAACTCAATGGATGATGATCAAGAATTGGTTAGTAACAAAAGGGCAAGAGATGAACATGGGGAGAGTTATATGGAAAGGTTTGGAGGGGCGGTACAGGAAAATGCTAGCCGCGTTTTCTTCTTGGAAGACGTGGACCAAGTTGACTACCGATCCCAAATGGGTATCAAGAAAGCAATTGAGAGCGGGAGAATCGAACTACCTTGTGGTAAATCGGTTCATCTCAAGGATGCCATCGTTGTTCTTAGTTGCGAAAGCTTCAGAACGCTCTCGAGAGCATGTTCTCCTATGAGGCAAGAAGATAGCGAAAGTGAACAGAAACTTGAAGTGTTAGATTTGAACATGGATGCTGAAGATTTGGGGATTTTTGATTCTGTGGATAAACAAGTTATTTTCAATATGTAGTGTGAAGATAGGCAACAAGTAAGTTGGATCATTTAAGGATGATGATTGATTTCCTTGTTCCCAATTTTTTTTTCTTAATTATACTTTCTTGAATTATGAATGTGGGTGACATAAGGTATACTTCGAGACAGTACTCTTAGATTAGATATTTGTGGATGAATATGTGCTTCTAGACTTATGGTAATGAGCAGCATCTTCTTGCAGCCAGTTCTGAAAATATCTATGTTCATGATAAAGTAATTTATATATGTTTTGAATCTAAAAAACGCAAGAGGAAATATGTTTATTCCGTTACCAGTTTGTTTGCTAATTTATTTTGAAAGGGTGTCATGGACTATGCCCACATTAATCCTAGCAAATAATAGTCATAAGACATGATTGTTGTGCACGTCTGGAATAGAACCCTGGACAGATGTGTTATTCCACCACAAACAACCAAATCGGAGACGAAAAAAATATTCAATTAAGATATATAAACCAAAGAACAATAAGAAATTCAGTTCATTCAAGATAGATATGTTTGACTGAAACATACTTAAGCTAACAGAGGCGTTTAAGTTAAAACCAACGCTAACATATTTTCCAGTCAATTATCGAAGGCGTATCAATGGGCACCCCGTTAAAGTTTTATCTTTATAGAAATTATAAATCTTCTTAGAATATACCAATAAATTAGAATTAAAAAACCACAACATTTTCTGTTCAGGACAAACTAAATATCTTGAATTTGAATCCTACATGTGTATATGTTGTCTAGTGAATAAGAAAATGGAGAATAATGCTTGTGAGAAATGAGTTGTGAACCAAATTTAAAAGATAATTTTTGCTCCATCACATTTTGAGAGCTAAAAACATGCTTGGAAAGTGACCGGTTGTTGATGGATATCTCTCATCCAAAACATTCCTTCCAGTTGATTTGATAATTGATATGATCATGATGGCCATTAAACCATCCTTTTTATTAAGGTAAACATTTTCAGAATTATGGTCACAAGATGAGTACAAGTGTTGGAATGCATTATGCATAAAGGTTCCCAAAGATACGATCCGTAACTTATGAGTACTGCAACACAAAAGCTACTTTTGGCAAAAGATGGAAATAAAATAAAACTTAATTTCTATGAAAAAGCATGGAATTAAGAATTGAAAAATGACAATATGTTTTGAATTATGTGTGGTGCAATTAATATTATTCTTCACTTTAATGAACTGATGATCCAGATGTTGAATGGGTCTCTTTAGGGAGGGAACTAATAAAGGTAAAAACTTCAAAAGAAGATAATGAGTAGATAGATAGGAAAGAATCAAATCTTTGAACAAGTATTCAAGTTTCTTTCTTATAAAGCAGAATACCAGAAAGTATACATATAATTTGAGATCAGAACATCAATTAAGAAGAAAAAAATTTGAAAACTTATATCTAATTATTTGGTTTTCTGTTACAGGCGACCGTACCCATATACAAGTAACTTGTGTCATCTACTCGTTTTTGGAAGAGGTATCCCGGACCACATTGGGCCCAGACTAATCCTCGGCAATTTTTGGGCCTAAGCCCGACTGCTAAAGCATGCAGCCGGGGTCGAAGCCCCCGTACCTCCAGAATGCGCCCCCAGGCTCGAACTTGGATTCACCACCATGTAGTGCCCAAGCCTTACCACTAGGCTAACACTCCTTTGGTGTGTCATCTACTCGTTGACAGGCTATGTTACACTTTAGGCAAATCTCATATCATCGTGGATAGGAGAGATGCTAGGTTCATAAGCAAAACATTGGTCTTACTAGACACAACGTGTTTTGAGGCAACAAGCATGACAGATTCTTGGAACTCTGCAGTTAAACATGTTTGGACGGGAGCATTACCAGGATGGGTGACCTCGAGGAGGAAGTTCTTGCTAGGGCGTCAAAAACAAAGTCGTGAGCCAGTGGGGAAAACGATAGTATTGTGTTGTGGTAGGTGTAGGTGTTACAGGCTAAGGCCTACAAATGAAATCAAACTCAGTACCTTTTTGTTTAGCTTGAGCAAGTTTCAGTCACTTTTTTTATTTGTTGCTAGCTTGTTTAAGAAAGATACATTATTAAAATATGAAGGGAATAATTAGTTCTTTCTTCAAAGTACATGTTTTGATGCTACTTTTGAGTTGTTCCAGCCCTTTCAATTCTCAATTAACTTGGTTTGTTGAGTTCCAAATTCTGTTACAAGAATGAGTTACAAAAGTATCCATATGGGTACATTGCTAATAAAGTGTCAAGATTTTTAGAACTTATTTAATATTAGAAAAAAAAATTTAAGATAATTTTTTTAGAATGCATTTAAGTTTATTATTATTTGCTGGTTGATGTTGATGAGGCTACAAAGATAAGGAATCAATCATTTATATATGCAAAACCAGAATATACTATTACACTACCAGAAGAATGTTGATCTCTTTAATTAGTTCATTGGAGGGCAATCAAAGGCTTGCAGTCCACAAACACATAAAGAAACACTAGAAAAAAAATCTGAAGTTCATTAAGGAACATAACGATCCGTGTTTTATACTAAACTACTGAATAATATATAGTTCATTACATACAAAAAAGTGAAAACCAGAATAAGTTACATCCAAAGGTGTTTGATCATTTTACGTCCATTTTATGCTCTCTTGGAGACGCGTATATGCTGAGTGCCTTTGTCGTATTACAAAGATGTACATAATCAACGAAAATTATAAGTATACGAGCAAAGGGGTGGGTTCAAATGTGAACCACTTTTTGGTTGTGAACGTGAGCAAAACCGAGAGCGCGACACGTGGCAAATGACTAGGCGCCACGTCAAGTCCACGGCGGATGACTAGGCGCGATTAATGGGAGGGCATTGAATTAAAGAGGGGGACCACACAAAGCCGCCACATGTCGCGCTCTCGGTTGTCCTCACGTTCACAACTAAAAAGTGGTTCACATTTAAACTTTCCTCTACGAGCAAAACCTCAAGTATGTACAACATATATAAAAGTGTGATTTAATTTTCTGAAGTTACATTTCTATGTAGGTCCGTACACTTCATTATGTGGCACTATGTATATTTTGAATCTACACCTAGGACACAAGTTTTCCTTGGTAGAGTCGGAATCCGTCGGATATTATTAAGATTTTTCTAATCTTTTTTTAAATTGTTACTTAGTTTAACTAAATAACTGTAATTTTATCATTTAATTGCTAAATTAAACTACATTAATTAACTTAATGGTAAATTAATAGATATTTGTGATGGATACAAAATCCATCACAAACATTTTGGAGAATATATAATTTATTTATTTTTAAATTTTGGTGACGGATTGATGCCTATTTTGACTTCTCTTGATTCCGTTAGAAGTTCGTCGGAAAGTTTTTCGATGGAAAATTTTGTCGAAGAAACTCCTTTTTTTAGTAATGATATCAGTTATAGCTTTTAATTCCAGATTTATTATGTTTTTGAAAAATAATGTGCAATAAAAGACTTGAACGCAAACCCCACGAATGAAAACAATGAACTACCACACAGTGATGACTTTGTGAAAAGTATCCCTACATTTGTTTCTTATAATCAAATGGTGCAAGAGCTTAAAAAAATACTAGGTTCGTCCTAGCCTTCATGTATTCTTCACATATTTCAACATTAAAGCATCCCCATAAAGATCTAATAACAAAACGGGTCATGCGTTAGTGTGTCTAACATAGGTAGAAAAGGATATTTAACAGTGACCTCATCATAAACTTCAAATCTTTCGATAACTTTTTTTCTTTCTAATAGCAATAAGGTTTCATCAACTCGATCAACCAACTTGTGAGAAGCTAGAACGAAAGCTACGACCACAAATTACAAGCGAAAAAGTTAAAATCAAGCCAATCATCCCAACAAATATTTCTACCATTTTTAGCTTCTCGCCTTAATCCAATAGAATTAAAGTTTCCCTATAACTTCTATCATCATATTAAAATGATTTGGAGGTTAGTGGCGTTAAAATCAGTCATTGGCGATATCCTAGGACCATCAATTACCTAAAACTAGATTCTAATTATTCCTACAAGTATAGCCAAACAAATAGAAGGATACAAATTTTAATTTAACTAATTATTTGTTGACTAAAACAGGGACAATAATATATGTGGCGTTAAATATTTAACCTTAACAACACCATGCCACTAACCCACTAAATAGTTATATATACATTCAAACCAAACAAGATTAGTCATCTTGCATTCCGGTAAACTTTTATTTAAAAATCAATTAATTTTGTCATTTAGCTAGCCATTAAAACAAGCTACTTCTTTCCAACATACTTTTTTCCAAGATTAGCTGCTCAAATCGATTATTGTTAACATGGGAGGAGACTATGTAAGGATAAGGTTAATAAGTCGCTTAGGGATTAGCACTTCACTTTAGTATAAATTTTTATATTACTAATAATATCTCTGATCGACTTCATGAGCTATAATATATATTAGAGACCATATTTGTTTGTGAATTGAATGTGAGTATATATATAGGGGTGGGTTCAAATGTGAACCACTTTTTTGTTGTGAACATGAGAACAGCCGAGAGCGTTACACGTGACGGATGACTAGGCGCCACGTCAGGTCCACGGTGGATGACTAGGCGCGATTCATGGGAGGGTATTGAATTAAAGGGGGGGACAACACTTAAAGCCGTCTTTATTGACTAGTCTCCGCCACATGTCACGCTATCGGCTGTCCTTACGTTCACAAACAAAAAGTGGTTCACATTTGAACTTTCCCCTATATATATATATATATATATATATATATATAGAGAGAGAGAGAGAGAGAGAGAGACAGAGAGAAAGGGAAGTTCATTTGTAAACCCAAAAAATGTTGTAAACCGTGTAAACTCATGGTGTATAGATTAAATCAATGAAATTGGTTCATGGAGTTGTTTAATATGATGAAATTGTTTCATATTTCGGTATTTTTGTTTCTATGAAACTTTTTTTTATTTCTGTGAAACTTTTTTTCATTTCTATGTAAAAAAACACTTCATATGAAACAATTTTATCAAAAAATTTAGTATATGAAAGATTTTCATCATATTAAACAACTTTACAAAAGATTTTTCATTGATTTACATATGCAACCATGAGTTTACACGGTTTACAACCTTTTTTGGGTTTACAAATAAATTTCCCTCTCTCTCTCTCTCTCTCTCTCTCCCTATATATATAGGGGTGGGTTCAAATGTGAACCACTTTTTGATTGTAAACCGTGAGGACGAATCTCAGCCACATATCTTCGGTTACGGTGGACATGATCAAGGAGGACTGACGCGATTCATGGGAGGGTAGAGATTATTAAAGGGGGGACCGGTCAAAGCCGCCTTTATTGACCGGATGAGTGACTGAGATTCATCCTCATGTTTACAATGAAAAAATGGTTTACATTTGAACTTTCCTTTATATACATATATATATATATATATTTAGAGGAGAGAGAGAGAGAGAGAGAAATGTTCAAATGAGAAGTGCTAAAAAAATGAGAAGTAGAGAAGTGATCTTCACCATTCATCCGGTCAATAAAGACGGCTTTGATTGGTTACGGTGGACGCGATCATGGATGATTGACGCGATTCATGGAAGGGTAGAGATTATTAAAGGAGGGGGTCCGGTTAAAACCGTCTTTGTTGACCGGATGAGTGGTGGAAATTAGGGGTGTTCATATTACCGCACAACCCGCATAACCCGCCCACACCGCACCACACCGCACCAAACCGCGCGGTTTCGAGCCTTTGCGGTACGGTTTACGGTTTGTATTTTTTTATACCGCACATTGCGGTTTGGTTTGTGGGTTTTAAGTGTCCAAACCGCGGTTCAACCCGCACCGCACTATACTTTACTTATATTATATATATGTATGTATGTATAATTATATAATAAATTTTAGCTATATTACTTATTACAATAGTTTAATAATGTCATCTTTTAAGAAGATAATTACAAAATTTTTAAACAAATAAAGTAATAAAATTGCCTACTATTATTGTTTAACCCTAAAAGAAATACACCGCCTCCATCTGGTTCATCTTAAAATCTCAAGAGTCGGAAGTTGATCAAAGTTAAAAGATGGAGCTCAATCAATTGTTTTGGAGTTTTTATTGTTTCCTTAGAATTTATCACTTGAAAGTGTTTATATTTCATATTTCCACGACGTATTTTGTTTGAAGTTTAAACTGTCAAGTAATTTTTTTTATGAATCTTTGTTTGTTATTTTGCATGCAATATATTAGGTACAAACCGCAAAAACCGCATCAAACCGCACCGCACCGCACCACACCGCATTTTGCGGTTTCGGGCATGCGCGGTTTGGTTTGTGGTTTGAAAAAATGTCCAAACCGCATATGCGGTTTGGTTTGCGGGTTTGGCTCTAATCCGCACCGCACCGCACCGCGAACACCCCTAGTGGAAATCACTTTTCTACTTCTCATTTTTTTAACACTTTTCATTTGAAGCTATATATATATATTATATATATATATATATATATGATTCACCTTTATGAATGGAAGGTGCGAGTCATTTCATAACCAAATAGTTAAACGATAAGAATTGACTTTTAATAGAGAGGAACTTTTTGCCGCTGGAAAATTTAGCCCCTAATTAATTTGCATGATATTATGTAGTATCAACTGGTTTTTGAAAGACAAAGAAAAGGCATTTAAAAAGGTAGCTTCGGCTGACCATCATTTCCAACCAAGAGCAACCCAAATTTAAATGTGCTACTGATAGTTTCAATCACGATGTTAGGGTGCTTTATTTGGCTTGTATTATATATTGTTATGTGTCCGAAGTTATTTAGTTTCATTTGATTTTTGTAAATAAAAGTATACACTATATGATATTTAAAGATGTAATAAAATTTTGTTTTTGAAATAGTATTTATTTTTATTTTGTACAAAATTGATTATATGCCAACGTACTATATACTGATTATTGTGAGTAGATTTATTTTTTATTTCATAAAAGTTGGTATGTATAATTAAATTCATAGTATGTAATATGAACAAAGTTCTATGTGATTTAACAAGTTTGTGTAAGTAATTTTTTTTTTTGGAACATGCAGCTAGCAAATTGAAGTAATACCAAAATCTATATATAATAAAAGAGTAACTGATCTGCCACGTGTTGTGCTCTGATGAGCCCAATTGCCACATGTCGCGTTCTGGTGAGCCAATAAATAAAATAATGTAAAAGATAAATATGACTTTCAAAAATCATCTCCATAATTAAAGAGTAACTGATCTGCCACGTGTCGTGCTCTGATGAGCCCAATTGCCACATGTCGCGTTCTGGTGAGCCAATAAATAAAATAATGTAAAAGATAAATATGACTTTCAAAAATCCTCTCCATAATTAAATCAAACGGTTTAAAAATTCATCTACATAATTAAATCAAATCTTTTAATCCAAACAATAGATAAATATGAAAACAATAAATAAAATAATGTAAAAGATAAATACCACTTTAAAAAATACATAATTAAATCAAACGGTTTAAAAAATCCTCTACATATTTGTGTAATATTTAATATAATCAATACACGTATTATTATTTTTCATTGGTGATATAAAGATTTAAAAATATTCTCTCTATTTTCACAGTACAATTTTCCAAGAGTTTTTCAAAGTTGAAAAATCTTACTTTTCCTATTTTCTTAATTGTTAAGAAAATTCCATATAAGTTGTTGGAACAAAAAAATATACTCAAACTCTTTAAAAATTTTCATTTTTTAATCCAAACTATAGATAAATATGAAAACAATAAATAAAATAACGTAAAAGATAAATACCACTATCAAAAATCCTCTACATAATTAAATCAAGCAGTTTTAATCCAAAAATACACACCTCAATCTCAATCTCAATCTATAAATACCCATTTCAATCTCTCAATTGTTGCAACTCTCTTAATTAAGCCACTACCAATTACACATACACACAGAGGTAATTAATCAAACGCTCTTTAATTTTTATTTTTTCCTACACATGATGATATGATTATGATGATTCTATTCATGTTTATAGTCCAAGTTGGAGTTGTTGATTTCTCGTATGTGACTTTCTATTTATGGTCATTGATTACACTTTTTGTGTTATTTTGTATTACAAACGCTCTTCAATTTTTATTTTTTCCGACACATGATGATATGATTATGATGATTATATTCATGTTTATAGTCCAATTTGGAGTTGTTTATTTCTCGTATGTGACTTTGTATTTATGCTCATTGATTGCACTTTTTGTGTTATTTTGTATTACAAAAATAGTTCTAATTTTTTATTTTTTTTAATCTTTTGAATTCTTACCATATTACAGAACAATGGATGAAAAAAATATCACTCTTATAGACAACCTTGATATACAAAAAGATTATTTTACTGTCAAGGTTAGAATCATTCGTTTATGGAGTCAACCACTCTTCAAAGATCCTGAGCAATTATATTCTATTGAGATGATTTTAATGGATGAAGAGGTAAATAATTATTTGTTTAAAAATCTTTAGTATCATATTCATAATATTTTTGTATTAATTTTTAATGTATTTCTTTCTGATTTTGATATAGTTATTCGAAGTAAACTTTTATAAAATAGTTATTTGTCATATCTTCTTATTTTTTAACAATTCTTATTTTTCCTATATTCATGTTTTAGGGCAGTAAAATCCATGCTAATGTTTTACAAAAATGGATTCCAAAGTTTAAAAAGTTACTTCATGGAGGAGCTGTCATATTCATCAAAAATCCTACAATTGCTCGACATGTCCAAATACAAGTTAATTGATAATACAAACAATTAAACTTTATCTCTATTTTTATCTTTAATAACCTATTTTATTTAAATAATTTAAAAATAAAACTTTGATTTGTTATTTCGAGTTTATATTGTTGGATTATAAAAATAATGCGGCGTTCGTGCTTTTGCTAATCGTTTATATTTTACAATATAAGTTTTCTGACAAAAATTATCCCGTGCATCACGCGGGTTGAAACCTAGTAAATTAATAATTGAAAATATCTATTGGTTTAAGTTTTGTAACACACTAACATGTTTTATTCCATACTTTAAAAAAAACAAATCTTTAATTGTATCTTAGGTTATAAGAAAAATAAAATACTTTCGTACCACTTATTTCAAATTTAAATAACCAATCCATCCATTATCCATTATTATAATATAACGATTGGCTGTGGTCTTTTATAATTAAACAATCATAAACGAAGGTTCTGTGAATATTGAACATATATATATATATATATATATATGATTTCTTAATCACTTCAATCATAATCAATAATTAATTTATATGGAAATTAGTGGTGGTAGTTATCATCAGCTAGCACCATGAAGAAACCACCTCGAGCTCTGCTCCCATTAGGGATGAACGACTCCATTAACAAGAGAAAGAAACGTAAAAGGTTGAATTATTGAGTTTATTTTATATCATCTTAGTTTAATTGATTGATTGATAGAATTATTTATGTGATGAAAGCATCACTTCTAATGGTCACAAGTTAATTTCTTGAAAAAAAGTATAAGGTGAATGTATATACCACTTTTTGGTTAAAATTAATGGGAAAATTAAACTAATTTATACGCAATAATGAGGGTATCCATAAGAAATCTATTCATTGTATTGTTGATCAATATAGTCCTAAAACATTAGGACGATCCTAAGTTAAAGTTACAACCTACAAGACAAGCCAAGGTACATATATGTGTATATTATGTGTTTATTATGTGATCTATTATAACTAAATACACGTTTACGTATGATTTCTTATATTTTAAAAGGTAATATGCATGTCATTTGTTATAGTTTCTTTTATTTTTTAGCATGCTAATTTTTTTTATTGTAGTATCATTATTATGTTATGTATGGAAATGATGTTGTAGTATGTTTGGATTCATATAATGGGACATGAATAATTTGGATAGAGAGCAAGGTGGTGTGCCATGAGAGGCTGATAACTATTGATCGGACCCGTCTTTTTTCTTTCTGCAATAGCAACTAAAACTTTATTAGCGGCTAGCGAGAAGCTAACAAACGAGGGGTAAAAACATTACAATATCTTGATACAATCTAAAGGGGTATCCATGCATCTTATCGAGTTTATAGCACTTCCTTTACACCTAGCTACTAACCAAATGAAGGATTTCTCCACCATCTGATCATGAAGAATATCTTTACAGGGAAAGATTTGTCAAATAACGCACCTATTCCAATAGCACCATAGGAAGTAACAACTGATGAAATAAATTGCTTCCAAACATTTCTTGATTTGAATACCCTTACAAGCTAACTTGATCCCATTGATCATTTAGTCAAATGACTTGTACACTGGAAGAGAAAGCATCCGCCATCTCTCTATAACCCTCCACACTCAAACAAAACAGGACTAATTGTTTCTATTGCGGAATCATAAACCGATTGTTGATTAAGCCCATCAAAATTGTTCCATAAGGAGATTTGGTGACCTACACCTTTACCAAATGATATAATAGGAATATAGGGTTAGGTTCTAGGAAAATCGCAGAAAAAACAAAAAGTTAGAGAATGCTTATCTAGACGTTATGCATATGTGCATAAAGTAATATATAACATGCATACGTACATAAAACCAAAAAACAACTTAAATTACGTGTGTGCACATATACATACCGTTTAGATGAAAGTTTGTCAAGGTGTTCCTTTGTTTTTGTTTTTGTTTTTTTTTTTTTTTTGAGGTTTAATTTTTCCGTGAACCTCTTTTAAAATCAAGGTGATTACCACTAGTCCAAATGGAAATACTTGTGGCAAAGGCGCTACCTCTTTCTTATTTATTGAGTTAGGGTTGTTCATCGGTCGGGTTTGGGCAGTTCGGGCCGTGAAACCCAAAACCCGATCAATTTAAGGGTTGGAGATGAGATCCCCGACCTCCGTCCGAAAAATTCGGATACCCGTATAGTTCGGGCGATTCGGGTATCGGGTTGGTTCGGATCGGGTTACCCACACCCGACCTTTATTATGAAAAACAAATATATAAGGGTTAACCCATTTTATTAGGACATCCCTAACTAAAACTCTTGCTATCTCAAACCCATTTGCCAAAGATAATATGGCTTTAAGAGGCTCAAATAGCTAACCAAAACCTCTTGCCAAAAAAAATATTGGGCTTAAAGAGATATGTTCTTAGGTTCTGAACCTTTTGTTGTTCTCATATGAGTTGGCGTGTATTTATCCTGTAGTCATCATTACAATATGCAAGAAAAGAAAGAAAGTGAAGAAAAACAAAAGCCAAAGGGGAAGAAAAAAGAAACCAATTAGAAACTCTCCTTTGAGGAGTACGCTTTTAAGAATTACTGTGAAAGAGGCTGTGGGTCTATGCCTCACTTCTCGCGTCTTCCGCAGTCAAGAGAGAGGTGACCTTGTTCACAAGAATGGCATATAATGTTAAAAAAAGCATCAAACACCTTGAGCTTTTGCAGTTTTCCAAACAAGCAAAAGAACCAAAAAGTAAAGAAATGGCACCCTTCCAAATATTGTCACCATCTATGTGTATACATACATATAAAAGTGTTCCTCTCTCTCTCTCTCTCTATATATATATATATATATATATAAGAAAGTTCGGCTGCAAACTCAAATTTCATTGCAAACGTAAGGACAACCGAGAGAGAGAGAGGAACACTTTTATATGTATGTATACACTCTGAATAATACATGATTATTCAAAGTGAATATGCCACATTACGTGCTCTCAGTTGTCCTCATGTTCGCAATGAAAAATGAGTCTTCATTTGAACCTGACCATATATATATATAGAGAGAGAGAGAGAGAGAGGAAAGTTCAAATGTGAACCACTTTTTGGTTGTGAACGTGAGGACAACCGAGAGCACGACACGTGGCGACTTTGAGTGTGGTCCCTCCCTTTAATTCAATGCCCTCCCATGAATCGCGCCTAGTCACCCGCCGTGGACCTGACGTGGCGCCTAGTCACCCGCCACATGTCGCGCTCTCGGCCGTCCTCACGTTCACAACCAAAAAGTGGTTCACATTTGAACCCACCCCTATATATATATATATATATATATAGAGAGAGAGAGAGAGAGGAAAGTTCAAATGTGAACACATTTTTCATTGTGAACGTGAAGACTAATAAAATCGCGACACGTGGCAATTTGAATTGGCTCCTAAGCTTTATTCAGACTGAATAAAGCTTTATTTATTCGGTCTGAATATCCATGTTTTATTCTGAATAAAACATGAATATTCAGATTGAATATTGCTATGTGGCACAATACTATAGGTCCTCACGTTCACAATGAAAGATAAGTTCACATTTGTACCTGACCCTACATATATAGACAAAAGTTCCGCTGCAAACTCATTATTCAGTCTGAATAATCAGACTAAATAAGCCACGTGGCATGCTCTCAACTATTCTCACATGTTCACAATGAAAGATGAGTTTTCATTTGAACTTGACCCTATGTGTGGGGTGGGGGTTCAAATGTGAACCACTTTTTCATTGTGAACGTGAGGACAGCCGAGAGCGCGCCACGTGGCAATCTGACTTGTGCGGCTTAGCTTTATTCAGTCTGCATAAAACCTGAAGGTTAGCTTTATTCAAGCTTTATTCATACTGCATAAAGCTATTATGCAAATTTCAAGCTAACATGTGCGCTAAGTCGCCCGCGTCATAGTGCGACTAAGCTTTATTCATACTGCATGAAGCTTTATTCAGTCTAAATAATAGCTTTATGCAGTATGGATAAAGTTTGGTCAAGCTTGTTTCAGATTGCCACGTGGCACACTCTGGGTTGTCTTTACGTTCACAATAAAAAAGTGGTTCAAATTTGAACTTTCACACACTCTCTCTCTCTCTCTCTCTCTCTATATATATATATATATATTGCATGGAAGTAAGGGAAGGTTGTCTTGGATCTATAACCCTAGTAATCATTCCATGATGGAATCTTCCCTTTCTACCTAAAAAGAACATAAATAGAGACAAGATGAATATATCTTTAGCTTCATGATCTGATCAAAGGGATGATGATCTCGAGGGATCCAAGGGTCCATCATATCATCTGGAAAGAAAGAAAGCTAGACTGATGTGGGTTGTCTCTAGAAATGCCATGTTAATATACAAGACCAGTCAAAAAGAGGAAGAAAACAAAAGTTAACATTAAAAATTGATCAGAAGATTATATATATATATGCTTTGATGATGCTGTTCTCAAAGATTATTTTGGTCTTTCTTCTGTCGGTAATGAGATCAAAAGACTCACAGAAAGAAACAAAGCGACCAACTTTTTCTGCCATGTGCTTTCCATATCGATCCCTAACTTGGGTGTTACCCCAACCTAGATTATAACTAGGCCTAGCTAATCTAACTATAGTACCACTAATTGATTACTTAACCATGGAATCTTGATTATGATCAAGTCTATAAAGTTTAGCTTAATAGGTTAAGTTTAAGATTTGAATTTCATAGTAGTTAGTTATCAACTTTTTAAGAGTTGTGTCTGCTACTCAACGTATTGAATTCATGGATTAGTTTGATTAAAAGATACCAAAGACTACATAAAATTAATTTGGTAATGATGAGGGCATGAGGAGTACTCAATATTTGGGTTGGTCCAGTCATAGATTGGGTTGGCCCAGTCAAAGACTGTTGGCCTCTAGGTCCAACATAAGTTGGGCCGGGACAACGATGGATTAGTGGGCTGCACGTGGATGCCTGATACCATCGGGGAGGCGTACGTGCGTGTATGTGTTCGTGGTAGTCGTTCGTTTGTTGGTTTGATGCCACTATGCCTTCCAAAAAAATAAAAATTAAAGGTAATATGGGTGAAGAAAATGAACTTGTATTTACCATTGGATTAGACTCATTTGATGATGGAATCTTGGTTGGTCTAGTAGATAATAAAGTATTTATTTTTAAGGATATTCTAGGCTATATCTATACAAATCTCAACAATTTATAACTGTAATTAAGACATCATCCCCCTGATAAATCAATGATCATAATTGTTGTGTACGACTGGAGTCAAAGATATTCTACCACATCTCCCAAAGCCTCATCAACCAGTACGCCACAACCCCTTGTTGTAAAATAATAAAGTTTGAGACATTGGTTTTACTACATATTTAATTTAAATCTCGAGATACTATCAATTCGTTAGGTACCATGTCCACTATTACATACACGTAGAAGAGAAGAGACAGTTTAGACGGACTTCATGAACTCATAAAATGTGTCAAACACCATGAAAATCATAATGATGTTAAATTTACATATATTTCATCGGATAAAATGCAATACATGTGGTGATTGTTTTTTTGGGAACATAATGTTTGATCTTTGATTGATTTACACTTGGATTGGATAGGACAAAATTTGTTCAAGGGAATTGATGTTGTATACATCAATATGTCGTAACACCAAAAGATTCAAAAAGCTATATGTAGTAAAAGTACATCATTTTTTGTTCTGTGTTACACACCTTGTTATTAGGCTACCTGCACCCAACCCAATAAACTCACTCAACCTACTCACTTTTTAATGTCACGTCAGCTGACACATCAGCTTTTTCCCAACCCTCTCTTTACCCTCCCATAACCCTCTACAACTCACACCCAACACACACAACACTCACACACAACACTCACACACAACACTCACACACAACACACACACAAACACAGCGGCTTTGTTCGGGTTCTACAAGCCGCCAAGGGTTGAACCCGCCGGCTTCCTTCCCCACGCACCCAACCCACTCGAACCCTCCCAGCCCGGCGGGTTTACCCGCTGAGAACCCAATGCACCGGTGCAAGTAGCCTTAGGGGCAAATAGCTGGCATGGTAAGTACAAATATTAGTAGCATGACAAAATGCATTCCTTATCGATCGTTGATATGTTTGTTAACAAGTATAGCTTCTTGGAAGAGTTGATGATTGTGTCTTTGACGCATGAAGAGCCGATGATTGTGTCTTTGACGCACTATTACTACGAATATATTAACAACTCTAAGGTTATACTTATAGGAGGTTATTGAAGTTTATTAAAATGTCAAAAATGTCACTCTACAGAGTAATTAATGTAATTTTTTTATAAATGAAGGTATTGTTAGAAGTATAAGAGCATATAAAGTGTAATTATAATGTATTTATATAGCACACTTTAATTACACTGTAATAAGGTTATTTTTATAGGAGATTACTGAAGTTTATTAAAACCCACCAACTTCTAATACTTTATAAGACTTAATATATTTTTTTGAAAAGCATCTTTTATTAACCACAAACCAAACCCATACAAACAAACTTTAAGCACAACACAGGACCGACGGATCAAATCCAAGAAGCTAGCGATTTACAACGAAGACTATGACAACAGAAGGTGGAAGCTCACTAGATGAAATGAGTTTACAAGTACTAAACACCCAATCCAAGCAACTTTATAAAACAAAAAATTAAAGTGTTTTTATCTAAAGACGTTGTAATAAGTTTACATGATGTTTTGAAATGTTTAACAAGTTTTAAGAACATTTTTAATTCAGAGTATCGCATTAGCTATTTTATACGACACTTTTGAGAAAGTCCTATAAATCAATTTTTTTTCAATTAGTGTTCAATAAAATCGTTAATTTTTTGATACAAATGTCCTAAAATATTTGTTACAACACTGAAAAACGTCTTATAATTACTTATTACAATGTATTTAAATAGCACACGTTAATTTTTGGTTCTACAAATATATATAAAGTGTTCTATTAAGATTCTTTAGTTTTTGTATCATGTGGAGATGATACTTTCACTTAATAAATTGATTCTTCCACATTTGTTACAACACCCTTGAAGCTAATATACAAATTAGTGAATAATTCATTTTCCTTAGATGAATTAATTTTTAAGTAGAAGTATTACCTTCCATCCTATAACCTCAATTTTGTAATAGTATTATATGATTTTTTTTTTTTTTTTGAAGAGGTGTCCCAGACCACATTGGGCCCAGACTAATCCTCGGCAATTTTGGGCCGAAGCCCGACTGCTAAGCATGCAGCCCGGGGTCAAATCTCCCGTACCTTCAGAATGCGTCCCCCAGGGCTCGAACTCAGGTTCACCACTATGTAGTGCCCAAGCCTTACCACTAGGCTAACACTCCTTTGGTATTATATGATATATTATTACAATTTATACTCCAACAAATTTTTCTATAAAATTGTAACTAAATGTTCTCTCGTTATCCTTCTCTCAAAAATAAGTAAAAAAAATTATGATTTTATCTTCTCTCTCCCCATAAGTTTAATTACAAAGATTTTTTTCTCTTTTACAAAAATGGAGAGAACATTGTTTTCCTATTTTTTTCCGATTTAAATATTTTTGTATTAATTATATTATTAAAATATTTATTACATTTAATTCTCTAACAAACTTTCTATAAACTTATAATTTATTGTTATCTTTTATTTTATTATTCTCTTCTCTACAATAAGTAAAAAAATGATAACTTTACTTTATTTTTCTTCCCAAATTAAATTTTTAAGATTCTTCTTTTTTTCTCTTCCAAATACGGAGAGAGAGAGATTATCATAATTATTAGTATTTTCTATTTTGTAGATGCCCATGTGGAAATCCTAAATGGGTCCAAGGTTCGGATTGGGGCATCCATAGGTAGAGATGGATAAAATGGGTCCGATCCGGTCGGGATAGGAGGGGGATCGGAGACGAGTAAGGAATAGCGCAATAAAATTTGGTCTTCAATCAAATACATTAAAAGCTATACTTTAAACTACATTTTAAAATAACTCTTACAAATAAATTTTAAGGAAAAAAATGAGTTGGTTCCGGGCCAATCCTATAAGTGGTCTCAAATCGGACCTTATTTTTGGTGGAATAGCTTAATCGATGCCCCAAAACAGGCGGTGCCAAGTAATTAAGGAATAGCGCACATGTTTTCGATTAACCAAATAAAATATTTTTAAGTATATTTGATTGAACAAACTCTCTTTAACAAAAACGTATTCTTTTATTGTATTTGATTAACCCAACTATAATAAAAATGTATTTGTTAGCGTATTTGATTGGCCAAATTCTTCAAAAAAAATCTTATGTTAAAAATCAACTTAAGAAAAAATAAAAAATAAGTGAGAATGATTTAAGCGTAGTACTGGGCCAATTCTCATAATCAGGCCTTGTAAAGGTTAGTTGGGCCGAAGTGTTTTGGTGTGCCCAGCCCGGGACTGGTTATGCCATGACCGATGACGACAATGATTGTTTTTGGTTATGCCAAGACCGATTACGACAAACATTGTTTTGGACCAAGGCCGATTTAGGTTTTGCCCAGCCCGCCCTAATTAAGACCAGTTTTTGGCCATCTCTACCCGGGGCTGTTAACCTGCCAAATCTAATAAGATGTTGAATGATAACAAACTCGGACAACTTTTCAATAGTGCTTTGAATCGAGCATCTTTCAATGTTCAAGGTTGAGCTTAATATTCTTAACCAAATTTAAATTATCACTTAAAAGTTCTAGCTTTATAAACTCATATAAGCTCAAATTCAAGATCGGTTGACTCGTTTATTGGTTCGAACTAAATAATTCCTTTTATCCTGATTGTAATAATTCATTTATTGGTTCGAACTGAATAATTCCTTTTATCCTGATTGTAATAATATATGAACATGTTTGGCTAAAAATAAATATACCTAAATAGCTCGCTTTGACTTGACTCAAAAAATTCAAAGAAACTTTCAAACAACTAGTAGTACATAGAGCTCAATTGGTTGAGATAAAAGTGCTTATTTCATGTTCGAAGCAAAGTCCCTAACCTTTGTAAAATCAATTAATATAAAACCGAGCGAAGATGATATCAAGCCGTTGATATCCCGAATGTATACGACAGTGAACTCGAATTCTGTGCACTTGATCGGAACCATGGATCAAATAACAAATCGGTCCGAATCCTATAACATGATATAAGAAATAAAAACACAAATCTATACACAATTACAAAAGAATAGTTCATAGCATCAACTAAGAGAAAAAATTAACGTAAATTTTACCACCGTCTTCTATTTCACTTGTTACTTGCCCATAACCCTTTTTACCCCAATAGATACAAAAAGACCATATATGATGCCCTTCACCATCAACAGGAACACTACCACAAGGGTAAAAGCGTAATTCAACACTAGTTGCCTCACCATCAACTAGACAACTACAGTATATATCCATCCAGTATTCCCCCTCCTCTTTCAACATCTTCTGGAGTACAGAATTACCGTCTGGCGTCGTTCGAAGTTTTACCCTCGAAAAATTCACCAAGCATCCGGTCAAGATCCTCTGCCGTATACCTGATGTACTTGTGCGGATTCTTCCCATTCTCAACAAGTGCCCTGTAATCAAAAACATAAAACCATTTATAAGTGTTAGGTTACCTTAAAAAAATCAAACAAACCCAGTAAATCTCATGTGATGCAGGGTCCCCGGGTGAGATGCATGCAGACCTTGCCACTACTCCCAAGGGGTAGAAAGGTCATTTCCATGAACACCCCCGGCTTTTAAAATAAAACTTAAAAGCTACATGTGAGAGTGTGTGCCAACAAGTAACAATCGTACTTTCAGAATGAAAGAAGAAAGTGTACCCAAAACGTTTGATAAAGGATCGGTATGCAGGCAACAAGACTTCAGCAACTGCAAGCCTCAAAGATTCTCGTAGCTCGGTATCGGGAACCGTCCACTGAGATTGTCTTTGATGAAGCTCCTCAAACTGAACATTAAAGATCTTCAACCTAATACCACCACATAATTTCAAATTCATCATTTGCCACACAAAAAAGTTTATTTTAAAAGATGTATTACCGGAAATGGTGCGGATTAAAAAAACAAACCTATCTTTTACAAGTGCTCGCGAGGCTCCACTGCTATTTCCTCCGTCTCCACCAACCGAACCACCTCCAGATGAGGTCAAACCTTGAATAGAGAGACATTGCAGGATCTATTTAAGGAAACAACACACACAAAAAGAGACACGTTTTATAAGTAAACGTTAGAAAGTTTATCTTAATATGTTAAAGGAAACGAGTCGAAAACGTACCTTTTGCCAAGCTATCCTCTTGTACTGATTAGCATGTTGTTGCACCACCCTTCTGTGTCTTTGCACCCAATCGTCCCCCAACAAATCCTTTGCTTCGGATCTAATGCCAAAAAGAGATTTCAAAATACGAGAAGTACAGAAAAACCCAACGAGCTATATCCCATTTTGAATGATCAAGTCCCTAAACTATTTTTTTAAATGAAAAAACCATTAAACCTTCTCACTTTAAATGATCCAAGTCCGTGAACTATTTTTTTGAATGAAAAAATCATTAAACTATCTCATTTCAAATTATTTAGTCCCTCAACATTTTTTCCAATCAAATAAATCATCGAATTTTAGAAATTTGCTACTTACATTCTTTTAACTTAAACTGATATATTTATACTTTTACTTTAAAACATTCATAGTCGGTTACATGTAATTTTTTTATTTTTGTTAAAAGGAGGTAAGAACCAATTATTGAAAGTTTGATGGTTTATTTATTCAAAAGAAATTGTTCAAGGACTTAATCATCCAAAAAAAATAGTACAAGGACTTAACCATTCTATATTGGATAGTTCGTTGGGTTTTTTGAACTTTTCCCTAAAAAAAATAATACTAGAAAAAACATTCATGAAAAGCAAAAGCTATAGATATCGAACCTGCGCACGGATCTGACCATATAGTGAATGTTGTTCATAAGAAACAAATTGGTGAGAGCGAGATCTTTGTACTGTTTGGATTTTCCTTCCAAATTGATTTGAAGGGCCTGCATGATTCGCATCGTTACGGATGCCAGCTGAGAATTCGAGTCCTCCCCATTTTCAAACTCTTGAAACAGTTGCTTCAACGTCGACTGATAACTGAATCATCAAAGTTTAATCTTTTTTAAATTACCATATAATTCAAATAATAGATAGGGTTTTTAGCAGTGGAGTTCAGTTAACGTACTCGAACAAAAATTTGACGTAGTTGATCACATAGCTTGTGAGAGGATGGACCGTTCCGTCTGATACAGCTGTTTTTGTTGCGTCTTTTTCAACAGCTTCTTCAAAATCCCCAAATGTCTCTTGGGCTGTCTGAGCAAGTCTCTTGGTCAAACCTAGAGCAGATTCTCTAATGTCTTTGCAAGCTTTCCCTACGAAAAGCGATTCGATCTGCAAATATTCGGTGTATAAGTGCTAACTTCATTTTATTTAAGTTATCAACGAAATCCATAAACAGAGTCCACGGTTAACTCGATTGAATCTCATGAGTAAAAGAATATAGGGGCCTAATCAAATGAGACCTCGGTAGTTTGTGATAACCGTGAGATCCAGTATGAGCCAATCATTTGAGATAATTGAGAATATTTCTTTAATTAATAATAGAAGGTTATTTAGTAATTTAATAACAACTTGTAAATATCATCTCTATCTCTTTCCATATATCATGCTAATCAATATCCCTAATTTATTCTAACTCCTTGTTCTTTGTTTTTCTAGCGGATTTCTTCTTCATTCTCCCATCACGTGATGCTTATACCATGATCTCATTATTTTCCTTTTTTCTAGTAAATTAAATAAAACGCTCAAATTATTATATAAAGCTACAGAGACCACAACAAATAGTCGTCACTCAAACCCCTCCTAAAAACCATAGTTTGAGTCCAAAGGGATACATTTCAATTCTTTTTCGTCAACACGTCTCTAAAGGGAGCTCATCGTGGTAATTCCAAATCCTAAATTTATGTTCTCTGATCATGATTGTATATTAGGATTTGGGATTTGGGGTTTCATTTTTGTTGTATCTTTTGAACATATTTTGCAACTTGCAATACTTCAGATCAACAATTTTTTCGTCTCCCTAACTCTCCTTTGATCACACCAGCAACCGTCCTCGAAAAGCCAGATAGGATCTGGTATCACAAGATACCACAGTGGTATCACAGTTGGTTTGTGTTTTATTATTAAGAAGTTCTTGGGTATCACGGTGGTGTATGCCGGAATAAGTTTTGTTGGAGAGAGGGGAGATAGGAAAGAGGATAGAGAAGAGAGGTTAACAAAAAGACTAATTTATACCTAAATATTATCCATAAACTTTAAATTTTTTAAAAACTAATTAAAAACTTTAAATATTATCCATAAACTTTAAATTTTTTAATAATAACCATAGATTATTAATAATGTGTGGTTGAGATTGTATCTCATGGTTATCACAAACAACCGAGTTCTCCCTTGAATGGCCTAATAGGGTAAGGTTCAAGGAAAAAACCGCAAATTGTGGTTAATTGTGGTTTAAATTGTTTACACGTCTATATCTAGGTTTTCTGCTTAGCATATAATGTTTTCATTAACGTACAATATATTTGCATACACCAATCTGTAGTTCATCACTATAGCATAAAATGATTTTATTCTTTTAATCGTCCATATCTAGTTATTTGTAGTTTAATTGGCTTTTAACCCACAAATAAAAGCAATTAACCAATAATTATAGGCAACTAAACAAAGATCAACCAGGTATATAGACGGTTAAAACAATGAAATCACTAATCAGTATATGTTACACTAACTAACCACACACTTGTGTACACAAATATACGCTACACTAACAAAAGCAAGATACGCTACACTAACAAAAGCAAGATACGCTACACAACATTTTACCATGAATGGAGGAAATGATCATACCTCGGAGTGAAGCTCACGCATTATCTCATACATGTCGAGAAGCACAAATAGCTTCTCGGGTGACCTCTTGCTTTTCGCAATTGCATCTCCAAAACTAAGCAGCATGGCAACACTGCCCGCGGTAACTTCGGCAAAACACTGATCTTTAAGCGAATCAATGCCTTCAAACATTTGATCACAAACTTTCCGTTCCGCAGAAAACAGTAATTTTACCTGTTTGACAGGATCGGTTACTTCCTAGAGCATGTTTTGGTAATTTTGTAATTTTACTTAATTTCAACTCACTGCGATACGCATGAAATGAATCCAAGTCCCGATCTTGAGTTCCAAGACCTCCCACTGCATCTTCTGGACATCGTCTTTGCTAAGCTTCTCCACTCCCAATTTCTGAAGGGTTTCTTCCAGGACCGAAGAACGGGTATCCCTGATCAACAATACAATTTATAAGAAAATGACCAATTCACCCCTAACGAATTGTTTAAATCATTCATATAATTTGATTAATTATGTAATTTATTAGATTATAATAGAATAAGTATGTTTATGACAATATATCATTAGAAAGTTTACATCAAGACGATTAAAATGACACATATATAAAAAAATGATGTAGTTTCTAATTCTTATATTATACATTTTCTATATTACTTTATTGTCATTATTAACATATAATAAATTAGATAAATTAACCAAAATATAGAAACCGTATAAAAACAATATTTTGAGGACCATAACATGAAATAAAATATAATAAAATAACATTAAAAGTATGAATAATTTATAACGAGTGTGTCATCCTCAAATGATCTCATATGGGAAGAAATTACAATGACGACAATCCGGTGAACTTTTGGAAAAACATTGGAAAAATAAAAGCATCTCTTTACCTGTAAATAACAAGACACTGCTGCGTGTGTCCAGCTTGCACCATGTGTTGGGCTAAATCATGAAGCAAAGGAAGGACTCGTGGTGGTATGAGGATTAACGGAGTGAAAACAGCATTCTCGGCAGTAATGTGGCCGGCATGACTATTAGAAGGATTCTTTGAATCAGGTGATCCAGATGATGGCCGTAGTGAATTGGGAAGGCATTCATATAGCCGATCAGGTTCCACAGGTTTGCTGGAAGGAAATATTCAGTAAAAGACGATTACGGCAGGCGTCAAAGATTATGCTCAACATATGTATTTACGTAAACGCCCTTAAGAACCAAGATAAGAAAAAGTTTTTACCAGAAATTTATGTGTATATGGGTCAGGTTCAACGGAAAACCTCAAAAAAACGGAAAACTAAGGAATGCCATGGTAGCCCTTCATCTAGACAGTATGCACTTGTGCATAGTAATTTGTAACATGTACACGTGCATTTTCACATGTGCATAAAAACCAAAAAAACAGCTTAATTTACTTGTATACACAAGTGGACACTGTCGTCCAGATGAATTTTCATTTTTTTGAGGTTTTCCACCGAACCTCCCTCGTGTGTATAAAATCAAGACAACTCGTTTTAAAATGATAAAAAGAACCTGTATGATGATAAGAGTTGTTTAAACTCTTGTTCCAGCTTAGATATAGCCTTAGAAAGTAAGTTACTTGCATGGCTGATAACTCCATCGCTACTCTTGAAGCTTTTATTGTTAGTAAAAAATACAATATTGCTTCTTAGTTGCTCGATAGCTTCAAGATAGCTTTCAAGGTCCTCATGTGGCCCTCTAAGTATTTTAGCCTCAGCCTACATATTAGAAACGTAAATACTCAATGAAACAACATAAATAGCAAAAACGGAAATGGCAAACAAGGTATCATCCATCCGTTAGAATACACTATCTACTGATCACATGTATGAAAAAAATGAATTAAAACATCTAGAGGATGTTGTTCCTTAGGCTGCCAATCAAACTTCAAGAATTAAAAATGTTGACATGTTCATATAGCAAGGTATTTATGATGTATTGTATGAAGACATCATATGTTTTACACATGGCTGTCGAGTTGTCTATTTTGTCCCTCATAAATTTAACTTAAATACGTCAATTGAAGTGAGCATCATTGATCGAAGGACCAAATGAAAAGAAAAAAACAGAAAAAGGATGCTGGCAGATTTGCGAGGCTGTGGAGTTTAATCATATCTCACACACATAAACCCCGATTTAAGCAATTCAAGATGTTCTAGAAAGCCAACACACGGATCTACAGTCTTGTTGTTCTGCACTTTTGCAAATTCGGGGTGCAACTGGGATAAAATCAACGTTGAAATCGAGAGAACAGTGCAGGACGAAATAAAAGGTAGTTACGTGGCTACGTTATCACGCTCTGAATAGGAAATAAGCAAATGCTCTGAATTGTCTTATGTCTGACCGAATCAGACATATGTGGCAACTAAGAGCTGAAAATCAAAAAACAAACAAGGCCATTTTCGAATAAGCCAGTTCATTTGGGACCCTGCAGATTCACTGTTTTTCCTATTCAAAGTTTAGCCCTTTGCCTTTGCGTTTTCGCATGATTAGCAAATAAAGAGATGTCGCATAAAAAGCATTAAAAAAAGTCGAAACAAGAACCAACCTCGCGAGAAAGATCAAATCTGTCCAATATAACATCAGCAGCCTTCAAAGTCCTGTCGATGTTCTCATGAGCTCTGCGTATGGCATGCGTCCTAATCTAAAACAAACATATATACACAAATAGTCAAGTTAAGCCACTCCCTCCGGCACACGATACTTGCCATTTTCAGCCCAAAACATGTACATTAAATGCGTGGAACTACAATTAAAATGTCCAAAACAACCTTCAACACAACAACAAAGTATGGAATCTTACATGTGAAAATCAATAGCATTACTAACTTTTAGCAATGTCAATAGCACATTTTTTGGGTATATCCAAAAGAAACAGTACTAATGAGGCAAAATACACAATTAACCATTTATGCCCATGACTTTTTAGCATTGATCTACTGTAACTCAAGGGAAATTTTCATCAAGATCAAAATTGGAAGTTTGAAATCAAACAAGCTATATTACTTAGGGCTTTTGAAATAGATCAACAACTCAGCATAACATAACTCCCTTTTTTTCCAAATTCCAACACAATCATGCAATAAATTCAAGTAGATCGATAATTAATTGCAACAATCATCGAAATTAGGCATCAATTAGATGAAAATTTTCAAACCTGAGTTGGGCGCATGGCGGTTTCAAGGGCTGAAAGACGGTGGTCAAAAGAACCCAAAATGGAAACCATGTTGTCTGTAATTGATTGACTCTTCTGTAGCGATTCTCTCATCTTCGCTGCTTTTTCGCTCAGATTATCAACACCCATCGCCCCTGCTGTTCGAACTGGAACCCCCATCTCTATCTCTGTATCTATATCTCTGTATCTATATCATATATCTTCAAGTTCTGATGGAAATAGTTGATGGGTATGGAGGGTTAGTTGACAATAATTGATTGATTCTTCATTCTTGCTCTTGACAGGGTGTGTTTGATGTGTGTGTGTGTGTGTCTATATATACATATAGTGATTTATACGTATATATCGGTGTTGAAGCTTTTCGTGATTTGGGATTTTGTTTTGAGGATTTCTCTCTCTCTAATGGAAAGATGGAAATATAGAAATGTAGAACACATTCATATTCATTATGTGGGTCTAATTGGGTCCATGAAATGTCAATTATTAATGAAATTGGTCCAAGATGAGATATGGTTTTTTATCATTTGATAAATAAATTAAGATCATATAATTAATCACCCATGATTCTTTTTGAGAGTGAATTGCATACTTGGTCCCTTGTTTATGTGTTTTTTTGTTTTCGTCCATCGAATTTATTAAGTACGTTTTTTTTTTCTTTTGAGAAGGTTCACCTGGACTTTGGTCAGACTACATCCTTGGCAATTTTTACCGAGAGCTAAAGCATGCTCCCCTGAGATTAATACTCAGTGGCCCCTGGTTGCTCACCCCCGGATTCGAACTTGGGTGGGTTTTTCCCCAACAATTTATTAAGTACGTTGACAGTTCAAAAATCGTATTTTTTAGCTCAGACTGGTCCTCTTGTTAAGATTGTTAGATCAGGGTTCGTTTTTTGGTCTTTTTGCCTATTCAACCTCCCGAGAATATTCATTAGCTCAAGAATCAAGAACATAATCTCAAAAGTTCAAAAAGAAACCCTAAACATATGTTGATTTCAAAATAAAAATACAAATTCATACATGAATTCAAAACTTTGAACATACTTGTATAAATTCATACAAGAAATCAAACCCTAAATGAACTTGTATAGTTTTATACATGAAATCAAAAGCTTAGTTTCAACAAGAAAGGAGGGGTGGTGGTTTTTGAGTTTGTAGGACAATTCTAACTAAAACAAAAGAAATAAACATAATATCATTAACTTAATTGTCTATTTTAAAAGAAAAAAATTGGGTAAAAAGATAAAAAATGTCTCTTACGTGAGGATACATGATAGAGTTAATGGGACTCATCTAACGGTGTAAGTGGGAGGGGTTCATTTGGGTTCCAAAACACGATTTTTGGACCATCAATATACTTTATGAATTCAAGGGATGAAAGTGAAAAAAAGAACGTATAACAATGAACCAAATATACAATTTACTCTTTTTTTAAAATATTGATTTAAGGTTCTATTGCAATTATCAGTTATATCATTGTGCATATTTTTAACTAGATTTAACATATAGAAATTATCATTTTATAACAAAAAGCCTATAAAGAATTAATACTTCAATTATGTATGTGATAATAATATCTCTGTTACTAATTGCGAAAACAATTTTCTAATAATAATGGGAGTAACCGAAAATGGGAAAGTATATACATTCATTTAACAATCTAGTAATGAGATATAACGTTAACAACCTACTTAATCTAAAAAAGGGACATCTAGATTTAATATGGGTGTTCATATATCTTCAAAGATAACACACTTTACGAAAGTCTTCCCATAAGCCCAACCCTCAGGTGCTTTAGCCGTATAGGTCGGCACCTCAACTTGTTCTAAATCCACAACTAATGGGACCTGTAGATCATATGTGCCACAAAGGTGTTAGGTGATAATGTAACACCTTAGACATATCCCATATCGGCTGTGGACAGGAATGATGCTAGGTATTATAAGTAATATATTGGTCTTCCTAACAACAACGCATTTTGGGGCCACAAGCACGTCAGGTTCTAGGAACTATGAGGTTAAGCGTACTTGGTGAGAGTAGTCCCAGGATAGGTGACCCCCTAGGAAGTTTCTCACCAGGTCGCCAAAAACAAATTCGTGCGCTACACGTTGGTTAAATCCAGGGGCAATGCGGCGGACAATATTGTTGCCGAGGTAAGGCGGGATGTTACAAGTGGTATCAGATTCACTCCTGTGTCGTTCGGGATATGAAGCAAACCTCATCGAGGACGATAAGTCCCAAGGGAGGGTGTTTGTAACATCTTAGGCATATCCCATATCTGCCGTGGACAGGAGTGGTATTGGGTGTTATAAGTAATATATTGGTCTTCCTAACAACAACGCATTTTGAGGTCACAAGCACGTCAGGTTCTAGGAACTCTGAGGTTAAGCGTGCTTGGGTGGGAGTAGTCCTAGGATGGGTGACCCCTTGAGAAGTTTCTCACCAGGTCGCCAAAAACAAATTCGTGCGCTACACGTTGGTTAACTCCAGGGGAAAAGCGGATAATATTATTGTCGAAGTAAGGCGGGATGTTACAAATAAGCCTAGTGAGATCTTATAAATATAAGTGGTTGTGAAAGAAGCAATGATATTATAATTGAAATGTTATTGGTTCCACCTTGACCTTATAACTACCACTTTGCAAATGAAGTTCCACACCTAAGTATATACACAAAAGAGATATTCCCTGTAATACGAGGGAGATCCATTTCCAGGGAAATCCACCGAAGTATAACAATGAATATCTTTTCAAAGTATGAAATCCTTTACCAACCCTTTTTCACCAAAACATGAGAAATCCATGAAAATCCAACTTTGATCTAATTAATCAAAATTACCCAAACTAGTATTTGCAATATTCATGTAAAGAAAGTAAACTACATCATTTTAGCATGTATATAGTTTTGTAAGAGAGTAAGATGAACTCACAATGCTTGTTTTGTTAATAGAATCTCAAAACGAAGAAACCACTAGGAAAGGTGAAAAACACTTGAATTTGACTTTCTAGACAAGAGCCTTTGCTTAGAAGATGATGAAACCCTTAAAATCCACCAAAATGTGCCTTAAATGCTCTAGGGTTTCAACTTCAAAGGAGAGAAAACGAGAGGAAAGAAAAGGGAGAAAGGTAGGTGAAATGTTAAATGAGAAAAAAAGCTTAAAATTAGATTTTATAGTGTGATAACGGTTACAAATCCAAGTCATGTTTACAACGGAATCTAGACCCCAACTGTGATTATGTCATGCTACAATGGCATTTTGTCACAGTAGCATGTC
Organism: Centaurea solstitialis; assembly: GCA_030169165.1. Classification (NCBI taxonomy): domain Eukaryota; kingdom Viridiplantae; phylum Streptophyta; class Magnoliopsida; order Asterales; family Asteraceae; genus Centaurea; species Centaurea solstitialis. The sequence goes on from CM058043.1 coordinate 84,051,416, forward strand.
ATTGTTGCGCGCTCTCCTTGACTATGCCTTGCTACAATGACAAAATGTCATAGTAGCATGGCATTTCATGCTACTAGTACCAAAAGTTTGTCATGGTAGCATGACATTGTGGCAAGTGACATCACCTATACTGAACCCTGAAAATTTGAATCTTCTCACTTGAAACCTTACAACCCTCTTAGAGATCAAAGGTAAAAACATTCAAACATATACCAACAAATGAAAATTACCAATGTTGACTTTTACTTATCAAAATTTTCAGGTGTTACGTTATCCTTGTTCCTTTTATTGGAACATGTCAACATCATGATCCAAGTTCATTGAGTAGAAACTTATAGACAACGTTTTGATTCTTACCATGTAGACTATAGCATAGATTTGTTATTGTTGGTTTTTCTTATGGTCATTATGACGTGTTTTTTCTTTAAGTTACATTTATTTACAATGTGACATTGGATTCAGTACATCATCTCGATGAATTAGTAATGTATATTATTGTTATTATTATTATTAGGTTTTTCTAGTAATGTCTATCAACAAACAGTTAAAATCGCTAAAAAAATTTGACGTGTTGCTTGCAAACCATCCTAATATAGTATACGTAATTGGGACTTCTAAATTACAAGACTACCAATTATGCATTTGACATAAAAGCATTACAATTTCCTAAAAGTTGTATATTAATGAGACTCTATCCTTATAAACAAATTTTTAAAAGCCATATTTTAACTTACATTTCAAAATGATTCATTGAGTGAATCCTCGTATTATCCTTTTATATGATACTATTTAAGAACCAAGTTTTTATTATAATCTTCCTTACTATTCCTTTTATCTACACCTTTAGTTCATTCATCTATAGATTCTCTAGCTGCTTTTAGTTCTATGATGATCATGAATTAGGATTGTCATTTAAGCTAAATATGAACATATGATTAACCAATACTGACTACAGAAACTATGAAAATTTTCATTGCATAGCACTTAGAGCTACGTCATTTCATGTTCACGCATTCGCAAAGCCACTAAGGGGATAGGGGGTGCCAGTGCCCACCCTTAAGTTCCATTTATGTATTTAAAAAAACTAACACCGTATAACTTATTTAATAAGAGTTGAAATAATTTATTTATGACAAATATGTTTGTTTCTATTTACCTATTTAATAAACATCATTTGTTTCATTTATGTAAACATGTCAACCATTATACGTCAATCAAACGTGATAATTCACTGTAATGACCCATTTTTTTATTTTGCTTTATGTCATTTTCTGTTGTTTGTCATTAACTTCTTTAATATGACCTATTGTTTAACTTATATTAATTTTATGGGTATTATTTGAATAAATGACATAACTTCTATTAAATAAACAAAGTTTTAACGATAATTTTCATACATTGTTAAAGGATTTTTCTTGCTTATGTGTTTAGTTATCTGATCATAATTATAAACACATTTTGAGTTGGAGTAAATATAGAAATAAACAAAGTTTTAATGATAATTTTCATACATTTTTAAAGGATTTTTCCTGCTTATGTGTTTAATCTATTCATATTTACAAACACATTTTGAGTTTGAGTAAATATAGACATAGTTAAGCACATTGTTAGCTCACATTCATATTCCAACTCATTTTTAAATAACAATTGTCTATCATGAACAAGTTTAACAAAAATACCAACATAAAGATAATAAATTTTTATTCAATAATTTAAAGTTCCCCCTATAATAATTTCTTGGCTCCGCACATTCACGTCTTTGAAAAATCATTACAACAATCAATGATTACCTAAAATAACAACCGGGCCACTTATATGGTATAAGGTTTGGTAAGGTAGTGGCATACTTCAAGCGAAGAACGTTATGTTTAAATTATTCAACATGCATGAGCATAGAAGGAATGAAACTTTGTCGATATTATTTCAGAACACTTGCTAATAAAACAACAGACAAACATTATATGTCGGCCACCTCCTTTTTCAGCAATGCATGGTTATGTCGATATAACTTCAATATTATTCTTGGAGGTTGACATGTTCTTACAAATAGCATTCATACGACCACTCTTCAGGTAAAGATATCTTAGAAGAAACTTGAATATATCGCATGACTGGCTTTCCTGATTTCTTTTTCTTGATATGAATTTGGCTCATCTTCTTTCCACCTAAAAATATTATTAGAAAATCACAAGAACACAATCATTCAAATGACCATGGTTGTGAAATGCTCATTTAGCCTAAAAAGAACAATACTTTAGATTGTCATATAGAAGTTAACACTTTTGTTCCTACGGAAAAAATGTATTTGTGGTTATATTTAATATGTTCAAATAAGGTAAGAATTTTTATGACCATTGGCAAACGTTTACATACATACATACATACATAGAGAGAGAGGGTGTTTTAAATAGAAATCATGTCAATTGTCATGATTGTTACAAACCTTACAAGTCGATATTTTTCGTCACTACATATGGTCTATGGTGTGGGTTAAACCAAGTCTTAAATTTGCTCCAATTGCATTTTTATTTGATTTGACAATCGCCTCTAAATTTCAAAATCAAGAGTCAATATTTGGTTTGTAAGGTTTGTAACTATAACATGGGTCATTTAAAACTCCCTCTTTATGTGTATGTGTGTGCGTGTGTTGCACATTTTAGCAGCAAGAGAACAATCACAAACCTTTCTTCTTTGGAAGACCATAGGAGGCATTTGCAAGGAAAACACCAGTTCCCTTTGAAAGTTTAGGGACTTCCACTTTCATAGCTTTAGGAATAAACACACCAGTTCCTTTGCAATCCTCATATTCATCCCAAAGATGATTCTCTATATCTGAAACAATGCCTCCTAAGCGTTCTTCCACAAGTTGCTCCTGCCATTGAAACATTAGTAAAAAACTAACGATAAGAAAATCTTGAATAATTGTAAGAAAAATTTCTTTTGAAAATCAGTTTCTTAAACAAATAGTTTTCTTAAATCAGTGGTCACAAGGATCATACTAAGTTCTATCAAGGTATTGCCTTTTCTTTGACGATAAGCTTATAGTAAGAATTATAAATTATATCTAAGAACAACTTGATTTAAATGACCAATAAATTTGGGGTCTTTGACATGAAATTATGCGCCTTAGTCTTTCTAAAGCACCAAGAAAGTGAATAAACCATGTTTGAGAAATGTTAGATTTGGTAAGGCAAGAAATATTGAACTAAATCTACCTGGTTTTGATGATCTTGCACTTGTTTCTTGATCAAATAAGGTGCGGTTGGAGTTGCCATGCTTCCCATTGTTTCGGTATCAACTAAATCCTAAGTTTTAATAAGGGAACCGATCAAAAACATAATCTAAAAATAACTTATTTCCCAATCAAACATGTAATGTTAAATTAATATACCATGAAACATTCACTTATCTAGATGAAAGAAACCCCTAGGTGAAGTTAAAGGGTATTTTAAGAAGGTTTTAGTTCATGAAAGTGTATTCAACTTGTCACAAAAAGTTTTTGTATGTAATAAATTTTTAAAATTATTTTTTAGTGTATCCAAGTTTGCAAAACTTACCATTTAATGTATTTTGATCAACTTTCGTGACAAGTTGGATACACTTGTATACAGTAAATGGTAAGTTCTACAAACGTGGATACACTAAAAGGTAATTTTGAAAGTCCAGTACATACAATAAATTTTCGTGACAAGTTGGATACACTGTCGTGAACTAAAACCTTTTAAGAACCCTAACTTACCGGTAATTAAATTAACCGTGCACTAATTCCTTGCTAGTTGTATTGGAAACACATGATCATTATCAGTAATATAATGACTCCATTTTCAAGGCTATTAGATTTCATCGTTTTTGTACAAATAAGATCTTGAAGTTTTAACAACATAAAATCACTGTTTAAATTCATCAAAACCGAAAGAAACCCCTGAATCTTAATGGGTGCCCGTAAAAGTCATATCTTTATGACGAAAATCTCTCTTCCAAAAACTATTAGAATTAAAAAGACTTACCATGGTTGCCATAGGCTCCTCCAAGACAAGCGCAGCACATTCCCTAGAGAGTTCATCAATACAAGCATCAAGCGCATCAAGCTCCACTTCACTAAGCAAGACTTCATAAGTTGGAATAACATTCGCCATTCTTAAAGACCAACAAACACAAACTACACGTGAAAGCAACAAGCAAATAGCAAATGACTTATAATATGATCTCAAGAGACTTGTATATGTGTGTGTATATATACTTTTTAATAGCATACAATTACCATATATAATTGATTGTTTGGAGGGAAAACTTTATTAAATATACATAAAATTCAAATTGAGCAATGAGAATATATATTACCAAATGTCATCATATATTTGTTTTCTTAGAAATAAATGCAACAAAATTTTTGGTCATTATTATTTTTGAAGTTTTGACTTTTTAAAAAACCATTGGCTTTTCGAACAACTTGTGTGTTTTTCAATTAATTTTATGAAAATTTGAAATTAACCGCCAAACAATTTTTTAATGGTTTTGAGGGGGATTGAATTAATGACCAACAAAACTAAACCCACGGTCTTATGATATTGACTTTGGTTTCTAATGTGTTACATTTATCTTATATGTCTACATATACATTCAACATCCGTTGATCAAATATATCTAAGTTCGTCCTTTATTTTTATAAGCTTGTATTTAATAGTTTAGGTTTTCTATAAACTATTTTGGGTGGTAGTCTTATAAGTACTAAAATAGTTTATACTATGACTATATTTTTCTAGCAAGATTAATTTTATGTAAAGAATTTGAATTTTATATTCATACTTTTTTTGCAAAGTAAGCACCGTTATTAATAATGTTCGACTTTCTCTTACAATGGGGGAATGTTGGTGTATACATTGGATTGGAATCATTTAATTATGAGAAAGCTATATATATCAAATTTTGGAAATTTGTGATTTTATAAAATATGGTTGATTATCAAAAATAATAATATAAATAGAATTCCTATTGTAGATTTAAAATATTTAACGATTTTAGCGAATTTAGTAAACGTAAATTAATCGGCTTTTATTTAATTACTGAAAAATAAATTGTAAATTAGATTATTAATAGCTTAAGAATAATACATAAATTATATTTGAATAATTATTTTACTTATCAAATTAAAAGTTATTGAACTACGTATTATCACATTAATACTATACTTCAGTATTTGATTTAATTGGTAACAAAATTGTACAAGTTTTTCATCACTCTGTTAAAGAATAAATCATAAATAAACGTTATATATATCAGATGTATGTTATCAAATTAAATTCTGTTATGGGTATTAAATTGAAGTAATATGATGTGTAGTATTTTCTAATAAAAAGGAATTGTAAAATACTCCCGCCCTAGCCGTATATGTTATATTGTTTAATTATATTTTGTATTGACATTAATAATAAATATTCTAAATGTTAAATGCGTGAAATAACAAATTATTTTTATAAATTTTCTTATTATAGAATTCTATATATATTTTCTTATTACAGTAATATACTTTTAATTTATTTTCTATTAAGATAACAGCATTATGAAAATTTTACTTATTATAACATTACAAAATAGATGTGTATATTAGACGGTAAAATCCGTCAAAAATCTGACGAAAATAGACACTTTCAAGGGATTTTGAACGGATTTTTCGTCCAATCATCTTTGGTCGAAAATGAAAATTTTGACGGATTTTTGACGGAATTATCGACAAACAATATCCGTCAAAAATCGCATGCAAATTCCTAAGAATTTTAGACTATCTTTTTGAATTACTTTCGACGGATTTTTGAGGGTTTTCTTCTAAGGTTTTTTGACAGATTTGATCTTCATGAGAATTTTTGACGGATTTGGTATTCCTGGGATTTTTTACGGATTTGGTTTTCATGGGATTTCTGATGAATTTCTGTGTGAAATCCATCAAAAAATTAAAATGTATTAAAATATATAATATATATAATTATAAAATATGCATTATTTTAAAATATTAAACATATTTACATCTCGATGCATCTCATCCTAATATGCGTAGTCCTCATCCAATTGTGTAAAACCATTTCTTACGAGAATCTAACCCATATATAAGTAGTAATTAGTACAGACTTAAGAGCATCCACAATGTGGTTTTTAAGAGTTTTTTCAAAAAGCAAAAACCTCTCTTTGAGGTTTTTCACATAGTGTTAAGGTTTTTCGCAAAAGGTTTTTGGTAATATTTTGCGTCATAGGTCGTAAGTGCACAACCTGCTTTTTCATAAGTTTTTCATATTTAATCACTTTAACTTTATAAGAATCTCGTATTAGTCGGTTTTTTGTATTAATCACTTTTATTTTTTAATATATGTACAATTTTCATATTAAATTTTTTATTTTATATTAATAAAACTATTAAATTAATTATATATTTTATACATTAATGCAATAGTACTCTATGTGTAACATCCCATTTTCCCAAAAACATTCTTTAAAAGGAAAAGTAACCAAAATTCTCATATCAAGCGGAAGCTCGTCCATCTTACATCCAAAACAACAAGTTTGAAGCTTTAAACCATGAAACAACTCGAACTTAAAAGTAATTGTTTACAAAAAGTAATAGAAATCCAGTTTAGAAACATAAAAGAGTTCATCATCCATTAAAACTTGTCCTCCTAGCTTTCCCGACTGAACCGCGGTCCCGGAGCCTCAAACGGTAGCCTTCTCCTTTCCCTTACGGGAAGTACCTGCCACTAAAAGATAAAACAACAACGGGGTAAGCATAAAGCTTAGTGAGCACACACATAACCACTTACCACCATGCTACACAATCACTTTACAAGCAATTAACAAATCATGCAAACTCCAACCTTCCCTACGGCTCAACACCATAAAGGAAGGGCATATGACACTGGTACCAGGCCTCTCCAAATTCCCTAGGGGTATCATTACCACCATAGGTACTCTCCCAAGTCCCCGAAGGAAACACATCACATAATCACATGCAAACATAACCATGTACACATAATAACAAGGGTTAAGTGAAGTACTCACCTGTCGGTTGCTAGCAAACAAGACTCTCCACAAGTTAAAACGATCACTTGCAAACACCTAAGCAAGTATAGAAACATAACTCATCAACTTAGTCCAAAAAGGACCACTTGACACTCCAAACCGAAAAGCTAGCCTTAGACATAGCTAGGCTAGTCCGATTGACCTCAAACTCTAGGCCTCATCCTATCATAACATCCCTAACATGATCCCATAGCCCAATCTCCGAAAAGAAGAAAATAAAATTTTGAAATTTGGCAGAGAGTTGCGCGGCCTGCTCCCGCGACCTCAGGTCGCGGGGCCAGGTCGCGGGCTTTTCCAGCCTGCACTCTCTCTCTCGCGACCTGCCTCGAATTCTGTGCCAAAACTCCAATTTTCATACCATACACATCAACACATGAATTCTTAACATCTAGGGTCGATAACTAACAAATACATGCAAGTAATTCGACCCTAGAACCTCCCAATTACAACAATTTGATGATCCAAGGATCATCAATTCACACCCAACCCTAACCATCATGACACTTCAAATTAAACTACAAGAGACATCTTAATCAACATAAAGTTCATACCTTAAGCGCAAATGGTGTGAATGCTACACACTCAAGCCAAAACTAGTCTCAATTTCACCCTTGCCTGCCTTCCTCTAGCCGCTCTCTATCTCCCTCTCCCGTACGATCTTCTGAAAAACTGCCCAGAGAACTGTAGGGTTCTCTTTTCTATACACTCCACTCCTCCACCCTTGAACTTACATAAATCACACTTAAGCCCTTCAACTCCTAAAACATGACAAGTAACCACTTAAACCATCTAAATCAAGTTATAAGGGAAAAATTAAAAAAACGGGTGTTACAACTCTCCCCCACTTACCGGGATTTCGTCCCCGAAATCGCCTATGCTTGGAACAACTCAGGGTGATTCCTCCGCATCTCATCCTCGGGCTCCCACGTCCACTCTGAACCTTTCCGATGCTCCCATTGGACCTTAACGATCCCTACCTCTTTGTTCCTCAATGTCTTGGTCTTTCTTTCCAAGACAGCTATCGGCTTCTCCGCGTAGTTGAGCCGTTCGTCCACCTCGATATCCTCCAACGGTACAAAGGCCGATTCGTCCGCTAAACACTTCCGAAGCTGGGACACGTGGAAAGTGTTGTGTATCAGACTGAGCTCTGGCGGTAACTCAAGTCGATACGCAACTTTCCCAATACGAGCTACTATCTCAAACGGCCCAATGAACCTAGGCCCTAACTTCCCTCGCTTCCTGAACCGTATCACCCCTTTCCATGGCGATACCTTCAGAAGCACCTTGTCCCCCACACTAAACTCCAAATCTGACCGTCTCTTATCTGCATAGCTTTTCTGGCGACTTTGAGCTGCCTTCAGCCGCTCACGAATCTGCTGAATGCTCTCGGTCGTCTTCTGAACGATCTCCGTACTCCCCAGCTCTCTCTGACCAACCTCTCCCCAACAAATGGGAGTTCTGCACCTCCTCCCATACAACATCTCGTAGGGAGGCATGCCGATACTGGCATGGAAGCTGTTATTATAAGAGAATTCAACCAAGGGAAGATGAGATTCCCAACTGCCTCCAAAATCTAGCACACATGCCCGAAGCATGTCCTCGAGAGTCCGTATAGTCCTCTCGCTCTGCCCGTCCGTCTGAGGGTGGAAAGCCGTGCTGAACTGAAGCTTAGTACCCAATTCCTCGTGAAATTTACTCCAAAAGCGTGAGGTGAACCGAACGTCTCGATCCGAGATCACCGTCACCGGCACCCCGTGCCTCGCCACTATCTCCCGGACATAAATGTCCGCTAACACCTCTGAAGAAGAGGCCTCCCGTATCGCGATGAAGTGGGCACTCTTCGTCAGTCGATCAACCACCACCCATATAGCGTCATGCTTCCTAACCGTCCTTGGTAGCCCGGTAACCAAGTCCATGGTCACGTGCTCCCATTTCCACTCGGGTATCTCCAAAGGTTGAAGTTTCCCATGTGGCTTCTGATGCTCCGCCTTGACCCTTAAACATGTCAAACACTTCTCCACATACCTAGCCACATCTCTCTTCATGCCTGGCCACCAATAGTCGGTCCTCAAGTCACGGTACATTTTGGTGGCACCGGGATGGATTGAGAACTTCGACTTATGGGCCTCATCCAGAAGTGTCTGCCTCGCCTCGCACGAGGCTGGAACCCACACTCGTCCGTAACGAGTCAACAATCCCCGACTGTCAGCTGCCAACTGATCCACTTGACCCTTTATCCTCTCCCTTTTCTGATTACCAGCCTTAATCGCCTCCACTTGAGATCGACGTATCAACTCTATCAAGGAAGTCGACACGGTCAACCTCATACACGGTACTCGCAGTAGTAACATACTCCCCTTTCGACTCAAAGCATCTGCCACCACATTTGCCTTTCCCGGGTGATAGAGGATCTCACAATCGTAGTCCTTTACCACCTCTAGCCACCTCCGTTGCCTCATGTTGAGGTTCTGCTGATCCATAAAATAACGGAGACTCTTGTGATCCGTATAAATGGTACAGCGAACCCCATACAAGTAGTGTCGCCATAACTTAAGTGCGAACACCACCGCAGCCAACTCCAAATCATGGGTTGGGTAGTTCACCTCATGCGTCTTTAGCTGCCGAGACGCATAGGCGATCACCCGCCCCCTCTGCATAAGGACGCAGCCTAACCCGTGATACGAGGCATCACAGTAGACTGTCAGGTCCTCTACTCCCTCCGGTAAGGTCAAAACCGGAGCTTCACACAACTTCCTCCTTAACGTATCGAAAGCTGCCTCTTGCTCCTCACCCCAAACAAAGCGCTCACTCTTCCTCGTCAATCTGGTCAACGGAACAGCTATCTTGGAGAAGTCCTGGATAAACCGACGGTAATAACCGGCCAATCCAAGGAAACTCCTAACCTCCGTGGGAGTCTTCGGCGTCTCCCAGTTCATCACCGCCTCCACCTTTGCTGGATCTACCTTTATGCCTTCTCGGTTTACAAGATGCCCCAGAAATTGGACCTCTTGCAACCAGAAGTCACATTTGGAGAATTTCGCGTATAGCTTTTCCTTACGCAAAACTTCCAACACCTCTCGCAAGTGCTCCACATGCTCCTCCTTCGATTTGGAATAGATCAGTATATCGTCTATGAAGACAATCACTGATCTATCCAACATCGGTCTGCAAACTCTGTTCATCAGGTCCATGAACGCCGCCGGTGCGTTCGTCAAGCCGAAGGGCATCACGATGAACTCGAAATGCCCATACCTGGTCCGGAAAGCTGTCTTGTGCACATCCTCCTCTCGAACTTTCAGCTGGTGGTACCCCGAACGAAGATCTATCTTCGAGAACCAAGCGGCTCCCTGAAGCTGATCAAAAAGATCATCGATCCTCGGAAGTGGGTATCTGTTCTTCACCGTGAGCTTGTTGAGCTCTCGGTAGTCGATACACATCCGCATCGACCCGTCCTTCTTTTTGACAAACAGGATTGGGGCTCCCCAAGGTGAGGTGCTCGGGCGGATGAACCCCTTATCCAACAACTCCTCCAACTGCTTTGATAGCTCTTGCATCTCCGGTGGGGCTAACCGATAAGGGGCCTTTGCTATCGGCGCCGCTCCCGGAACAAGATCTATCCGAAACTCCACCTGCCTCTCGGGTGGCACGCCCGGCAAGTCATCCGGGAATACATCCGGATACTCGCGGACCACCGGTACGTCTGCAACTGTCTTCTTCCTTGCCTCGTTGCGACTGTCGACCACGTAAGCCAAGAAACTATGTCCTCCGTGAAGAACATGCTTCCTAGCCTTGGCGAGCGTGCACAACTTTGGTAATTTCTTTCGTCTTTCGCTCATGATAGTTAATTCTCCCCCACTTGGGTTTCGAATCACTACCCGCTCGTTCTCGCAATCAATATGACCTCCATTCCTACCCAACCAATCCACTCCTACTACTACATTGATCTCCCTCATAGGAATTGGGATGAGATCAATTCTGAACTTGACTCCAAAGATCTCTATCACACTGTTTCTATACACATGCTTACATAACCGATACTTCTGAGCTGCTATTTCTACTTCTAGCGGGCTGTCTAATCTACCCTTCACATGCATGAAGTTCTTACAAAAAGCATACGATACAAACGACTTGCTAGCACCCGAATCAAACAATACAAGAGCAGGTACAGAGTTGACAGGAAAAGTACCTGTCACCACGTCCGGCTCCTCCCTGGCCTCCTCGGCCGTCAGCTGAAATACCCTTGCGCGGGTCCTTGGTGCCTCCGTCTTCTTGCTCGAGCCCTCCACTTTCACTGGCGCTAACCCCGATGTCTGAGTTGCCCCATCAGACTGAGGGCATTCATTCGCTACATGCCCCGGTCGGAAGCATTTGAAACAAAGCCTCATGGTCACCTTGCAGTCTTTGCTGAAATGGCCCGGTTGCCCGCATTTAAAGCAGGTTCCCGTTCCCATCCGACACTCCCCTAAGTGATGACGTCCACACTTAGGGCAGTTCGGAAACTCCTTCTTCACCACTACCCTGGGCTCTGTCGGCTTGAACTTCTTCGCTGGCTGAGTCTGCGTCTGAACTGTTTCTGCTTTCTTCCTCTTACCCTGCCTCTCGAGCTCTAACTCCCGAATCCTAGCCACCTCGTGCATACGATGGAAGGTCTTGCACTCTGACATCACCACAAATTCCCGAATCTCGGGCTTCAGAACCTCCACATAGCGAGACATCTTCATCCGCTCACTTGCCACGTATTCAGGGCAAAAGAGCGAACGCTCCAGAAATAGATCGGTGATTTCGTTCACCGTCTCTGTCGTCTGCTTCATAGCCAGAAATTCCCCAGTCAGCCGCTCCACCTCCACCTGAGGCACATATTGCTCCTTGAACAGTTCCTTGAACTGTTCCCAAGTCATAACAGCGATCTGCTCCGGAGTCCGCGTCCGGTTGATCAAGTTCCACCAATCCTTCGCCGCCTTTCTCAACAGGTTCGAAGCATAACGAACCTTCATCTCCTCGGGGCAAGAACTGGTGAGGAAAGCTCCCTCTACCTCAGACATCCAGCGAGAGCTGGCCACCGGGTCCTTCTGCCCGTTAAACTGCGGTGGTTGACAGGCCGAGAAGTCCTTGTAGGTAACGACCCTCGACTGTCCTCCACCAGACCCTCCCGAACCACTAGGCCTTGCGGCCACGGCTGCCTCTACAACTGTCTCCACCTGGCTGCGCATCTCATTCTTCAGCTCCTCCTTCATCTGGGCAAAATAGCCCGGTAACATATCATGTAGAGCCTCTCCTACCTCTGCAGCTATCATCTCCCTCAGGTTAGCGGTTTCCTGCTCCTCTTCCGTGACTACCTTCTTGCCCTTCTTTGCTGGTCTCCCCATACTGATTCATAAAACACATAACTTTAAATACCACATAACTCTCCCTCCCGTCCCATGCTAGCTCGAACCAGTGGCTCTAATTTCATATCTTTCCTCTCCACATGCTCCTTAGGGGTCTACTAGACACTCAGTGGACACACACGTGGGTCCTATCATGCCACTACCCCTCCCCAACAACATCGTTGGTTCATAGAACTCTTGTAACCATGTCAATTCCCAACATGTACAGTGTATTTGCAATGATATGGGCCCTTATACCATTGTAACTACACCCTACATGCCTAGCCTCAACACCATTACTTAAGTCCAAATCCCCTACTTAGTTGCCATGCACATTAACCATACCTTAAACTTTCATAACATAACGATCAATCACATACATAACAATGTCATGCTTCTACTCCTACCACATATCTGTAAGCCTAAGTAAGGCTTGCATGCATACACATAGTCATAACAGTTATCATACAGTTCATGTTCAAAATTAACTACGTGCACTAGTAATTCACATATCTGGTGCTCATATCTTACACATGCTATACATTTATATCATAACATAACAACATGCTCAACAAAAGAGGTTAGTGTGCTCACCCCCGTCCTGATGCTCCGGTCTGCAGTTCAGTCTTACTATCCATCTCCCATAAAACATTTCGTTGGTTACTTTTATTTACAAAAATACAAGCTTTTGGTTTAAGTCCAAGTATCCACCACTTGTGAATACTTGATTCTCTTAAACCTAGGCTCTGATACCAACTTGTAACATCCCATTTTCCCAAAAACATTCTTTAAAAGGAAAAGTAACCAAAATTCTCATATCAAGCGGAAGCTCGTCCATCTTACATCCAAAACAACAAGTTTGAAGCTTTAAACCATGAAACAACTCGAACTTAAAAGTAATTGTTTACAAAAAGTAATAGAAATCCAGTTTAGAAACATAAAAGAGTTCATCATCCATTAAAACTTGTCCTCCTAGCTTTCCCGACTGAACCGCGGTCCCGGAGCCTCAAACGGTAGCCTTCTCCTTTCCCTTACGGGAAGTACCTGCCACTAAAAGATAAAACAACAACGGGGTAAGCATAAAGCTTAGTGAGCACACACATAACCACTTACCACCATGCTACACAATCACTTTACAAGCAATTAACAAATCATGCAAACTCCAACCTTCCCTACGGCTCAACACCATAAAGGAAGGGCATATGACACTGGTACCAGGCCTCTCCAAATTCCCTAGGGGTATCATTACCACCATAGGTACTCTCCCAAGTCCCCGAAGGAAACACATCACATAATCACATGCAAACATAACCATGTACACATAATAACAAGGGTTAAGTGAAGTACTCACCTGTCGGTTGCTAGCAAACAAGACTCTCCACAAGTTAAAACGATCACTTGCAAACACCTAAGCAAGTATAGAAACATAACTCATCAACTTAGTCCAAAAAGGACCACTTGACACTCCAAACCGAAAAGCTAGCCTTAGACATAGCTAGGCTAGTCCGATTGACCTCAAACTCTAGGCCTCATCCTATCATAACATCCCTAACATGATCCCATAGCCCAATCTCCGAAAAGAAGAAAATAAAATTTTGAAATTTGGCAGAGAGTTGCGCGGCCTGCTCCCGCGACCTCAGGTCGCGGGGCCAGGTCGCGGGCTTTTCCAGCCTGCACTCTCTCTCTCGCGACCTGCCTCGAATTCTGTGCCAAAACTCCAATTTTCATACCATACACATCAACACATGAATTCTTAACATCTAGGGTCGATAACTAACAAATACATGCAAGTAATTCGACCCTAGAACCTCCCAATTACAACAATTTGATGATCCAAGGATCATCAATTCACACCCAACCCTAACCATCATGACACTTCAAATTAAACTACAAGAGACATCTTAATCAACATAAAGTTCATACCTTAAGCGCAAATGGTGTGAATGCTACACACTCAAGCCAAAACTAGTCTCAATTTCACCCTTGCCTGCCTTCCTCTAGCCGCTCTCTATCTCCCTCTCCCGTACGATCTTCTGAAAAACTGCCCAGAGAACTGTAGGGTTCTCTTTTCTATACACTCCACTCCTCCACCCTTGAACTTACATAAATCACACTTAAGCCCTTCAACTCCTAAAACATGACAAGTAACCACTTAAACCATCTAAATCAAGTTATAAGGGAAAAATTAAAAAAAACGGGTGTTACACTATGGATATAAATAAATATGTATTTATATTCATTTTAATGTATTTATTGTTATATAAATAAAAATATAAATGATATAAGGTTAACATATATAGTGGGACCCTAAAAAGTTTGAAAAAGTTTAGATGAGGTTTTTTACATAGTGGAAGTTGTTGAATTTAGTGTCCAAGATCATAACTATATTGGGAAAAACTATCGTCAAGAGTAGAGTCCTTTTTGGGTTGCCCTCATTGAACCGATAAGAGAAATGATAAGGGAAATAATATTAATTAGAGTTAATATTATATGAAGTTCAATACGCCGTATATAATTGTTTCTAGGGTTTATTTTATTAAAGTATTTTCTCTCATTCTCCTCACCATCTTTTATCTTAATGGATCCACACGGAACCCCCTCCGGTTCGAGACGTACTAACCCGAACCAATCGAACCAATCGAACCAATCAAACCAACCAAACCAACCGAACCAACCGTATCACCCACCGAACATAGCATCGGATTATTCGATGTATGCGCACTTGCTTGCGCAACATCCACCACCACCACCACCATCACAACACTCCGGTTTCCACCAACCTACCGGTTTCCACCAACCTACCGGTTCGCACCAAGCTACCGGTTCGCGCGAACCAACCGGTTCGCACCAAAACCCGACGATGGGAAGGTGGGCACTACGAGACGAGCAATTCCCTTCTGACGACGATGACGACGAACTTGTACCCGAAACGCAACCTTTGTCGTCGCCGTCACCGCCACCACCACCACCACCACAAAAAAAAAAACGTGGACGCAAGGGTAAGAGTGCGGCCACGGAGGCGGACACGAGTGGGACGCATACCGGTAAAGCCAAATGTAGACCGTGGACCTTGAATGAGGAGGTCGAACTAGCAAAATCGTGGGTCGAAGTCACGGAGGATCCGACCATAGGTAACTATCAAAAAAGAGGTATATAAAAAACCGTTTTCATTTTATATAGTTTTTCACTAACATTGTTTAACTTTTTATTTTTTTGTAGTAGATAACTATTGGAATTCGATCAAGGCTTCTTTCGACACGCGCATGAATTACGACCCAAAAGTCCGGTCCGGCGATGCCCTTCCGACGAAGGTGAGAATGCTCATAGCTAGCGTCTCGAAGTTCGCATGCGTTTACAATAACGTGGCGAACTCGCGAACTAGCGGGGAAGACGACGTTTTGGTGCTTAACCAAGCCAAAGACCGATACCATCGCGAGAACGGCAAAAGCTTTCCACACGAACACGTTTGGAGAGTTGTCAAAGACTCTCCTAAGTTCGACCCGGTCATCATGATGGACCCACGGAACATATGCGCGCCGAAAAATAAACGGTCGAAAACGACCGAAACCCCAACCGATTCCCCCAACGAATCTGATGCTCGCACTAATTTCGTGAACCTCGATGCCGACTCCCCCTCACAAACGGAGCACACACGACCGATGGGTCGAAACGCCGCAAGACGTGCGGCGTCTTCCTCTACGGCATCCGCGTCATCCGAAGCCGCGTCGATGGTTGCGACCGAACTAGGTTCCCTCGAGACCACGAATAGTAGGCTAATCGATGCGATTTCCCAACGACAACGAAGTATCGATTACAAGATCTACATGAAACCGCATAGGGGGCTCGAGGGTTTAGAGTTGGAGGCCGTTTTGGAGGAAAAAGAACGGTTACGCGAACAATGGGGGTTTAAAAAATATTATTAGTTTTTATGTTAATGTACTTTTAATTTTAATTTTAATTTTAATTTTAATTTTAATTATGAAATGTTTTTTAGTTTTTATGTTAATGTAATTTTTAGTTATTTTAATTAATGTAATTTTAATTTTAAATTTTATTGTTTACTTAATGTTTATTTAAAAAAAATAAAATGAAGGGTTTGAATTAAAAATAAAATAAAATGAAGGGTATGAAATGAAAATTAAAAAAAAATAAAATAAAGGGTATGAAGGGTATGATAGTGGATGAAATGTATGGAGTTGGTAGGTAGTGGTAAAGGTAGTGGAAAGCTGATGTGGCAGCTGATGTGGCAACAAGTATGAGGGGTATGAGGGGTACCATAAAGGATGGCCTAAGGGAAAGATTAAAATATGATTTTAATCAAGTATTAGGCATATAAGAGAAAAGGCGGTGTCTCACATCGCCCCAAGGAATAAACCTAATCTTCTTCCTTTTAGTATAAATAAAAGGGGGTGCCTAGCTTTCTCTTCACTCATTCTCTCTTTCTTATTCCTACTCCTTGTAAGAGTCTTTCGTTTAACGGGACCTTAGGAGTTCGAACATCTTTTCTCATCGGTTCGTGGGTGTGAGCCATTAGAGGTATCCTCGGTTGGGTACTTGCCTCCTTTCGGCAAAGGCGGTGCGCGTGTGAGAAATTAGTTTTCTCAAAAGGTTAGTATTCCTTATTTGTTATTTAATTATTTGTTTATTCGTTTAAGTTGCTTTTAGTTATTAAGTTAAGATCCTTTAGGGTTTTGTTTCCTTCTTGCCCTAGATTAATTTTGTTTTTCCGCTGCGTATTAATCTAGTTAGGGTATAGAAAACCCTTCAGTGGTATCAGAGCCTATAGCTTGATTCTATTAGCACTTAAATTGGATTAGTAGATTGTTAACATGTGATTAGTGTACATAATTGAATATTATATTGTTGTCTTATGATCATAGATTGTTAATTTGAATTTACATTATATTTTGAAATGTTTAAAATATACCCAAAACTTTAAAATGTTTAAAATAGAATCCAAAATTTTTAAAATGTTTAAATAAACCTTTATACATATCACATATGTATTGTTACATCGTTAGTCAATTGATATATCAGCTCACCCATAGTGAACAAACTATAAGAGAGGTATAAGGCGGGTCGTTCTGCTTCCCTAAAGAAGTCGGGTTTTCAATAAGCTTTACGCTGACCCACTTCTCCGCTTCTTTGTGCGTTCAATGGAGCTACCGAGAACTTTTGATAGGATGATGTTGAGATTAAAAGTATAAATCTATAAGTACTAAAACTAAAATCCCGTTTTAGATATATATAAAAGTGAATAGAATGCTAACCCATGAAAACCGCACATCTCTCATATGAGCTGTTAGTGTAGCGCGTGTGGTTTACTGGCACATTAATAAGAGATCATAAGTGATAGGTGATGTGGGACTCGCGATTCTTGAGCTAACTCAAGCCGGGGACCACGCGGGTTCTTGCATGGTTAAGTTCACCATCTAATTCATGATCTTCGGCAAACCAGTCATGAATAGTAGACGAGCATACTTGAGATTAACATGTCATTAATCAAATCAATGAATCTCAAAAGAACTAGGAATTCATAGAGATTGAAATTGACATAGACTTGTCTACCTAAAATTAATTCGTGATATGATTACGGCAACCCTCTTCATGATCGAATCTAATATATGGATCCTAGCCTTAACTTAAATTGGGTAATTAATTAAGGGATATTCATACTAACTAAAATTATTTTACTGAAAATGGTATTAATCCTCCCACTCCAAATGCATCACATAACTTCTCCTTACTCTCGGTTCTTGGGAGGGAAAGGCTCACCGGTCCTAACTGTTAGGAATTATGTGCAGAATTGACAAACCAAGTGATCATACAATCCAATGTTACAAGACACTTGAGGGTCACACCTGTGAGAACCTATAAGTCGAACAAGTTAGATGAAATCCCGAAATGGAGAGTTAAGATTTATAATAGTGTATTATAAATCAGTTGGGTAATTTCAGTCAGATTTACCAAAGTTGGAGGGTTATTAATTAATTAGGATATTATATATTTATTGGATAAATAAATATATAATAGTTAATTAATAAGGTTTATATATATTTATTTAATATATATATAAATCATAATTATCATAGGCAAATTCTTTTCCAGTTTATAAAAGGAATGAATTTGAGATAATTATTATATGGAAGCTGAATCTCATTCAAACTGTTGTATTTATCCATATAAATAAAGGTCTATGGGTTGAAAATCATTAAGCCCTTTTCAGTTGAAAAATCAGTTTTCTGTCTCCTCCTCCTCTCTCCCAAAACCGGCGCACACAAAACCCCTCCCCCCCGGGTCGTTTTTTGTTGTTCGGATTTCACGGTTCTGCTAGAGGAACGTTCGTTGGTTGATTACGGGTGGACTAAATTTCAAGCAATCCAGGTAAATTAATCTAACCTAATCCTTTAGGTTTAGAGCTACAAACGATTAAGATCATTAGGCTTTTACGGGTTTTTTAGCTTTTATCGCTTCCGCATGATTGGATCAGAAACAGCGTGTTTCTGATCACGTGGGTTTCAACAGTTTGTTTTAGACCTACGAGATATATCGAACCAGCGAGGTTTTTGATAGATCTGAGATAATCCTCGAATCAGTTTGATCCAAGGATACCCACGAAAAACCCAACAGTGGTATCAGAGCCATTGTTAATAAATCGTTTAGTTTTATCTGCTTATCAATTTATCAGTTCTTGCGCGATCCGTTAAAATTATTGTTTCTTACATATCAAGTTTTAAAAATCTGGTTTTATTGAGTTTAATCTTTTATATGAAATTTTAGATTTTTAAATTGTTATTCATACGAAAAACCCGGAAAAACCATCACCGGAATGGTAATGGCTACGGTTGTAACACCACCACCGCACCACCAGCGTGGTGGTTGCGGCTGGTCTCAATGATCAATCGCCGGGCCTCACCACAGCGTGTGGTAGCGGCCCCGGCTGCCGTACAAAAGTTCACGCCACCAGGTGGGTGGCGGTGATCGACGGTTTCAGGCTAGGAACAACGGCTCAGCAGCGCCGTGTACCATTGATCATGGTTGCAACAAAGATTGAACGGTGGCGACGCCGGCATTGAACGAAAACCACCACCGCCCCATCGATTATGGTGGCGATGATGACGAATTCGATCAACAAACCGCCGTGAGTAGCAACGGCTATGGCCGAGACCACCTTGGTGGTGGTAGCGTCGAAAGAAAACAATCAAACCACCGCCGGCTGCCATTAGGCCGTGCCAAGCGGTGGCGATCGACGGTGGCGGCAACCAATGCTGCCGATCGCTATGATGGCCAAACCGAACCATCCGCCGGCTGCCCTAAGGCCACGCCAAGGCGATGGTTAATCGCCGAGTAATGGCGGTGATATTTTTGATCGCCGGCCGAAAACAAAACACCACCACCAGAAGCCACGATCGTGGTGGTGGATGGAGGTGTTAAACAATGGCCGTAGGCCACGCCACCCGATCGGTGGTGGTGGCCGAATCCATATCGAGCCACGGATGACGCCAAGGCCGAACCACCAGCGTGGTGGTGACCGGCGGTTCTGATGATGGGACGTGGCTGGAACGCGGCCAAACCACAACCACCAGAAGCCGCTCACGCGGTGGTGGATGGTGGTTGCGACAAAAGACGGCGATCGAATGGGTCGATTGGTAACGGTAGTAGCGTTACTATCAATGATAATAATTACGCAACGGCCACCAGCGTGGTGGTAGACGATAATTCTTGACCATGGATTGTACCTAGGGTTTTCCGTTTTTGGGCCTAGTTGCGTTATCAGACCCAAAGGCCCAAATCCTTTGGACCAAGTTATGGCCCAAGAAGGGTTTTTTCAGTTTTGTTATTTTATCCGAATTAATCTTTTATAATTTTATATAATGTTTCATCAAACCAGTTATTTTAACCAGCCTGGTCAAACAAGTTTAGTACTATATATTGACCAGCGAATCAAACACGATATGTTTTTAAAGGTTACACTTTTTTTTTAATAATATTTTGTTTGAAAAATCCGGTTTGATTTTTGGATAAAAGAAACTTTTAAAAGGTAACAAAACTAATTTTAGTTTTGACTTATAAAACAGTTGTTTTATGAATCAATTTAAAACCAAGTTTTTCAATAATAGAGACAAGATAATTTTAACGGATCCAGTTTTATTTTCTCGTAATTATAATATTGCTTTTGTTGCATATATACACATAATTGCGTGATTGCTTGAGAAATATATATGTTTTTCAGTTTGATTTTACATATATATATATACGTTATAGTTTTTGCCAACTTAGACCCTTGACATATTCATGGGGAGGCCTGCGTGCCGTTTACAACCCCTTATGTAATAATGACCCTAGGATAGAATTTTGTTTTTCTTTTGGGATGACGAGGCCAGTGGGAGCTATTCTTCATCTCGCCGAAATACTGACTAGTATGGCGAAGCCAGTGGGAGCTACGCGAAGTTTTGAAGTTGTAGAAAAACTAGGTCATTATTGGTCCCTAGGAACAAAATTGGCAAATCCTATAACTATCTGTTTTACAATTGCGTAGTTGTTATAATTATCTGTGTGCATGATTAACTGCGTAGTTGATGCTAATAACTGTTAGTTTATTAGATATGTTTTAAAATATTTTTTTTTAAAACAAGAAGGAATTAGGTTTTATTAATTTTTCAATCGAAAACCTTTAAAGTGAAGTTTTTTTAATAAAACCTAGTGTATTGTTATAAAAGAGCAAAGTTGACAGAACAGTTAGCTTTTGTCAGACGGAAAGATTATTGAAACAGGTAGTTTCAATCAACCAGTACACTTTAAATCTGTTGATTTCAATTAGCCGATATTTTAAACAGTTAGTTTAAAATAACATGAATATTTAAAACGGTTAGTTTAGAACATCAATTGCTCTTTATAACAATCAGTGGATGATTGTTTTATATAAAAGGCTAAGTTGACAAAAACAGTTAGTTTTAATCAACTAGGTATGCTATTAAAACAGTTAGTTTTAATTAGCAAGTAATTTTAAAAGGAACAGTTGGTTTTAAAATTACATGTATGTTTGAAACAGTTAGTTTAAACATAAGTAGCCTTTATAACAATCAGTTTTTCAAAAGCCTGGAAATAAAAAGTTTTTCAAAACCCCGAAAATCATAGATCAGTAGTGCAACCCATCTAGGGGCACCTTCGGCGTAAAGTACATAGGCATTGTAAGTGATCACACATTCAACGTCTGTGTTCAAACTGAAGCTGAAGGGGTTACATAACTCTGCGAATTATCTCCGGGTGGTACCGGCCAGAGTATAGTGATCAGGTCCCCAAAATGGTGAGATCTGTTTTGGTACTATAATGTTCACCGGGTGGTACCGGGCCAAAAAGCACTTAGAGGGACTAAAACATGCACAGGTAGTTGCCACAGTCCCGAAAAGATCTAGGAGTCATGTCAGTTAGACATGATTGGTAAAAGTCCTTACCTACCGAAATAAATACGGGTCTGGTGGAGCAAGAACATTACGCACATCAGGACGTATGAAATAAGGATCCTAGTCCAATAAATTGATCATTTAAGGGTTTATTGATATTTTATTGGAATCTATTTACAGTTGCTAAGACCAAAAAGTTTTAATTTTGTAGATGGCAAGCACTGTTACTAGCACTAACAATCTTTCCCTCCGCTCTATCCTAGAGAAGGATAAGTTGACCGGCTCTAACTTTCTTGACTGGGAGCGCAATCTGATGATTGTGCTCAGACATGAAAGAAAGTGGTATGTGCTTGAAGAGCCACTTGGGGAGGCACCTCCGGCAAACGCTCCGGCCGCTGCCAGAAATGCCCACAAAAAGCACTCAGATGATCTCCTTGATGTTGCCTGTCTGATGTTAGCAACTATGAGCCCAGATCTGCAAACAGGGCTCATAAATACGAATGCTTACGACATGATCCGCCAGCTGAGGGACATGTTTCAGACTCAGGCTCGTACAGAGCGCTACGATGCCACCAAAGCATTCAATGAGTGCAAGATGGTAAAAGGAACATCAGTAAGTGACCATGTCATGAAAATGAAACGGCACTTAGATCATCTGGAAAGGCTGGGTCATCCTGTTCCGTTGCAGCTAGCAACTGACACCATACTTAATTCACTGTCAGAAGACTACAGGCCCTTTGTAGTCAACTACAACATGAACAACATGGAGAAAACAATAGCAGAATTGCACTCCATGCTTAAGACAGCTGAATTAAATATGGGGAACAAGAACAAGACAAAGGATGTCTTGATGGTAAAAGACGGAGGGGTTAAAAAGAAAAATGGGCATGCTAGCACCAGCAAGGGAAAAGGACCAGTTCAGGCCATCCAGAGTGCACCCAAGAAAGGCAAGGGCAAGGGCAAGGGCAAGAAGGTTAAGCCAAACAAAGCTAGGACTGAGAATCGCTGCTTTATATGCAATGAGATCGGTCATTGGAGGCAAAACTGCCCTAAGCGTCATGAAGCAGGTATGTAAACCTCAGAAAATTTATGATTGCTTTGATTTGTCACTTCTTACTTGTTAGCTTACAAGTATACTGATACCTGGAGCAAATAATTATTGCAGGAAATCAGAAATGAAGTGAAGTGCCCAGGAGTTGCCGAGGATCTTAAGTACTAGATGATTTAAAGTCAAGACATTTTTGAATTTATAGTTTTAAAACAATTATTTTGGGGGTTTATGTTTTAAAATGTTTGGATAATTATATTTTATAATTCAATGGTTTTAATTTTCAAAAGTTATTGTCTTGACAATTGAAATATCTGATTGTGCTTAATGTTTGTATGATCCTAGTTGTTGATGCCTGTTATAATTACTTAAATGAAATTGAAGTAATTTGTATAGAAACTATCAAAACACACGAGATTCTGTAGGAATGTGTTTTTGAGAATAAAACATTTATGAATAATAGTTTTGTGATCCGAAAATAGAGAATTTAAGATATTAACACAGATAGCGTTAATAGCAGTGTTTATGAAACTAGAAAGATTCCAAGTTCTGGAATTAGGATTTGAACAAATCCAGATAAGTTTTATAAAAGGAAATTCTCAGAATTAACTAATCAAGTTTGATCAAGTTTTATTCAAATGTTTTAAAAGAGAATTTAGGATATTAACTCAGATAGCGTTAATAACAGTATTTATGAAACTAGAAGGATTCCAAGGTTTGGAATTAGGATTTGACCAAATCCAGTTGAGTTTCATAAAAGGGAAAATTCTCAAAGTCCATTACTTGAAATTAGGATTGACTAAATCAAAGTTTTGACTAAGTCAATAGTAAATTTTGAGTAATAGTTAGTTTTTATGCAAGTAAGTGGGAGCCCAATTTATTCTCTATCTAATCTGAGATAAAAGAATAAAAGATATAATTATTGATATATCTCGGAATTCATAAATCCAGGTAGGATAAGAATTCATAAGATATAATTTACCCTTTTTAGTTAAAAGGATAAAAGTTTCAAGACCCATGAAACAAAGGTCATGACTGACTTAAAAATCAATAATTAAAGTGTTGGATTAAAAAAAAAAAAAAAAGATAGCATTCCAGTAGATTTGCCAGGATTGCAAATGGAATCAGATTTCAGGTAGAAATCATTCATCTACACAGCAACTAAGGAAAGTTGCAGTTTTACATATTCAGGAACTGGAAGTTAGTCCAGGTCTCCAAGTTCATAGAATATGATAAAAGTCTAATTATTGTTTTAAGAGGTGTTTGCAAAACAATGATTAGCAGACACAAGTAAACAAACTCGTGTTTTTGGTTATCACTTTGATTAAAATGGTAAACTTTAATCAAAGGGTTTTAAACTGAAGGTAGGTGATACTTCATTTTAGACCAGTATTTAACAAATGTTAAATAGATAAAATGAAAGTTGTTAGAAGAAAAGACATTCAATCTTGTTATTATTACAGCGTGTAATATGGACTATACAAGATTGATTTCTTTATCACTTTTCACATTTTTGCATGTTTTTAATTAATCCAGGAATGAAACTAGTTTCCAGTTTTCATTCAAAATCTGTCCGTGACAACTTATCATTGTGGGAGCATGATAAGGCGTTAAAGTCATTGTGAACTTTTAGGTAGTTATGATCAGTTGCTAAATAACAGCTACAAGTGTTGTAGACTAAAAGTTGCACAGATATTTGATAGAGTAGCAAATATCGGACGTGATCCGCGGTTGAGATTACTTCTTGGAAAAGGTCATAAGTAAATCTCACAGTGGTTGTCCCTATCACCTGAGGTATCTGATTTGATATCATGAGGACTGCTGAATTCTTAGCACACTCAACCGCTACGCCGTAACAGGGTGGCTATAAAGGGTGTAACTAGATTCAGCGGAAGCCGTGGTGTTAAAGGCAGGTATGCAAGATGGGATTTGCACCTCTTCTCAGAAGAGAGGTATTTCTGGGCCCATCTTGACTGACTAAGTATACTGATGAAGTGCATGGCCATGCCCAAACGAACTGATTAGTTCTTTGTCGTTTACCTATCAGTGAAAGTCAGATAATCAAGAGAACAGAATCTTGAGTATTTAGAGTTGACACCTTCCAAGCTCATACTCATAGATGAAATATCGCGATGCAAAGGGAAAAGCCAAGATATACCCAATCAATGAACAGTAGTTTCATAGACACCAATTCCTCACGGAATGTTTATATCACCAAATCTGGGTATAAGAGTTCTTGTAACCTGGTCAGCCTAAGTGCCTGTCTAGGGGCCTCCTTAGGTCCGTATAATCAAAGGTGGTATTGCCAACTTGCACAAGTGGGAGTCTGTTAGGAATTATGTGCAGAATTGACAAACCAAGTGATCATACAATCCAATGTTACAAGACACTTGAGGGTCACACCTGTGAGAACCTATAAGTCGAACAAGTTAGATGAAATCCCGAAATGGAGAGTTAAGATTTATAATAGTGTATTATAAATCAGTTGGGTAATTTCAGTCAGATTTACCAAAGTTGGAGGGTTATTAATTAATTAGGATATTATATATTTATTGGATAAATAAATATATAATAGTTAATTAATAAGGTTTATATATATTTATTTAATATATATATAAATCATAATTATCATAGGCAAATTCTTTTCCAGTTTATAAAAGGAATGAATTTGAGATAATTATTATATGGAAGCTGAATCTCATTCAAACTGTTGTATTTATCCATATAAATAAAGGTCTATGGGTTGAAAATCATTAAGCCCTTTTCAGTTGAAAAATCAGTTTTCTGTCTCCTCCTCCTCTCTCCCAAAACCGGCGCACACAAAACCCCTCCCCCCCGGGTCGTTTTTGTTGTTCGGATTTCACGGTTCTGCTAGAGGAACGTTCGTTGGTTGATTACGGGTGGACTAAATTTCAAGCAATCCAGGTAAATTAATCTAACCTAATCCTTTAGGTTTAGAGCTACAAACGATTAAGATCATTAGGCTTTTACGGGTTTTTTAGCTTTTATCGCTTCCGCATGATTGGATCAGAAACAGCGTGTTTCTGATCACGTGGGTTTCAACAGTTTGTTTTAGACCTACGAGATATATCGAACCAGCGAGGTTTTTGATAGATCTGAGATAATCCTCGAATCAGTTTGATCCAAGGATACCCACGAAAAACCCAACACTAACTATATGGATTGGATGCGAAACCTTAGGTTCACCCTGAGGTACGAGAGCAAAGAGTATGTTCTCGATGAGCAAATTCCCACAATCCATGATGGTTCAACCCAAGAAGAGATTGATGCTCACCAGGAACACTATGATGATGCAAACAAAGTGTCTTGCATCATGGCATCCTCCATGAGCCCTGAACTTCAAAAGACTTTTGAAAACACTTGGGCTTATGAGATGAACCAACAGCTGAAAGAAATGTTTCAAGCAAAGGCAAGCAAGGAACGACTTGATGTTGTTAAATCAGTCATGACTTGTAAACCTAAACCTGGAGCTTCTATTTGTGCCTTCGTCTTGGAGATGAAAGGGTACTTCGACAGGTTGGAATCTTTGAACATGGTGTTTGATACTGAGCTTTCCATCAACATGATCCTATCCGGTCTGCCTGCTGTTTACAATCAGTTTGTGCTCTCATATCAAATGAATGGGAAGGAGACCTCAATAATGGAACTCCATAGCTTATTGCAAACTGCTAAACAAGAGATCAAGAAATCTGATGACCCCTCTACCTCAGCAGCTCCGGTGTTGGCTATTGGTCACAGTGCAAAGAAAAGAAAGACTTCTCATTCCAATTGGAAAGGAAAGGCCCTGAAAGGAAAGTCTAATCATAGGTACAAGAGAAAATCTGAATCTGAGATTGCACCTACAGGTGATCCAAAGGAAGCAGTGTGCTTCTATTGCAACACTAAGGGGCACTGGAAGCGTAGCTGCCAAAAGTACTTGAAGGACCTCAAAGACGGTAAAGTCGAAAAGAGTGGTCAATCAGGTATGTTTATGATCGAACTCCACAATACTACAACTTCGAATTCGTGGATCCTTGATACAGGGTGTGGTAATCACATTTGCACTGTTTTGCAGGGTCTAAAGGAAAGTAGAGGGTTGAAGCATGGAGAGCTCAACTTAGTCATGGGAAATAAAAAGATCTCGCCTGTGACAAGAATTGGAAAATATGAGCTCATGCTGAAGTCTGGAGTTAAGACAGATTTAAATAATTGTTGTTATTCGTCAGAAATGACAAGAAACATTATTTCATTTCATGCTTTGTTTAAAGATGGTTATCGTTTTTCATTTAATAATGAGAATGGATATATTTTGGTTTATTCAAATGGTTGTTTTATATTTAAAGCTTCTCCTTGTAAAGGCATATATGAAACTGTTGAATTTATTGATTATAACGGCAATTTAATTTTAAATGTTGGTTCGTCTAATGAGATTGATAAATCAAAATTGTGGCATTCTCGTCTTGGTCACATAAACAAGAAACACATCGCCCAACTCCAAAAGGATGGAGTGTTGGAATCATTCGACCTCAAATCGGATGATGTATGCGAGTCTTGTTTATTAGGCAAGATGACTAAATCACCATTCACAGGTTCATGTGAAAGAGGTGAAGGACTATTGGATTTAGTGCACACAGATGTGTGTGGACCATTCCGATCTGCCACAAAGGATGGAAAACGCTACTACGTTACGTTTACTGATGATTTCAGTAGATATGGATATGTCTATTTGATTAAACATAGGTTAGATACATTTGAAGTGTTCAAAAGGTATCAAAACGAAGTAGAGAACCAACTAGGCAGAAAGATAAAGGTAATCCGATCCGATAGGGGAGGAAAGTACCTTAGTATCGAGTTTTTCGATCATCTTAGAAGTTGTGGTATAGTTTCACAATTGACTCCTCCTAGGACACCACAACTAAATGGAGTTGCTGAGAGGAGAAATAGAACCTTGTTAGACATGGTTCGATCTATGATGAGTCGAGCAACACTTCCAATAAGCTTCTGGGGTTATGCATTAGAGACAGGCGCTCATATCCTAAATCTTGTACCTACTAAGAAGGTCTCAAAGACACCTTTTGAAATGTGGAAAGGAAAATGTCCTTCTCTTAATCATATTAAAATCTGGGGTTGTGAGGTTTTCGTTAGACGAGAAACTCAAGACAAACTTGAAGCCAGATCTGAAAAGTGTCTTTTCATCGGTTATCCGCAAGAGTCATTTGGATATTTGTTTTACAAACCCAAGGACAATATTGTTTTTGTAGCTCGAAGAGGAAAGTTTCTAGAGAGAGAAATGATATCTAAAGAGGACAGTGGGAGTAAGTGTAACAACTCAAATCATTTTTCTCCAAACTTAACGGAATAATTAACGGAATTAAAGAAAAGTAACCATCACAGTGGAAATTGTCCCAAAAGATAACTTTTTAAAAACATTAAGATTTAGTTTGCATTCAAGAGACATTTAATCCAAAATCCGTAAACAAGTTTATCACACATAAACGTAATTCAAAACCATAGTTCAGAGTTTAACAATGTATATCATCCTTTTATTTCAACGGAACTGAGCCTGCGACATGATCGAAACTTCAAGCTTTTCCCTTACCCTTGTCCTTCCCAAACGGACCTGCATCTAAAGGAAAAACCACAACGGGGTAAGCTTTCACTTAGTGAGCACAAACCACGAACACATGAACAGTATAACACAAACCACAACGCATATGAGAACTAAGCATGTCATCACCAATGTCCTTACGGTACACGCCGGTAAGAACCACACACATACTGATATCAGTTTAACACAAAGACAATACCCACGGTGGCCACCACCACTACAATGGATACGCCATCACACAACATGCTAGTCTCATAACCACATACGCATTACATGCAATTTGTACATAAAGCCACGTATAAGGGTTAATGTACTCACCTTGATTATCGTCACGAAAATTCGGTGTCAAATACACCAAACAAAGTTTATCAATCACCTAGCAAAAATAACACATAGTACATATGAACATTTGCACAAAAAGATACTTTAAACTCTCAAACGGAAATGCGAGTCTTAGCCATAGCTAGACTACTCCAATTTCCCTCAAATTCTACCAAACAATATCTTATAACATCCCTAAGATAAGCCCCAAGCCAAATCCCGAAAAAGACCGCACACGAAAAATTCACAAATCAAAACAGTGAGTTACGCGACCTACTCCCGTGACCTCAGGTCGCGGGGTCAGGTCGCGCAACTTTCCTGACCTGACGAACTTCGCGACTTGGCTACGGGAAACATCCCAAAACTCATCCTTACGACCATATAACTCAGCAATGGTGTTACTGAACACCCCCATACCAAAATAGCACATGCTAAACCATTCTAAACACGACACTAACACCATATGACTCAATTCGATCGCCAAATGGTCGAATTCCCAAACCGATACAAACCCTAACCAACAACTACACAATTCACCAACAACTAACAAATAATCACACTAAAACACATACCTTGGTTTAGGAATGCAACAACAATTGAATCTCGATGATCGATTGCACTTCTCACGGATGTAATCACCACCAATTTCTTCACAACACACACAAAGCTCTCACCCCTTCCAATTTTCTGCAAATGTCGATGATAACACCAAAATTATACATGTTTTGGTTGAGCTTAATTGTATGACTTTACCCCGTTTCTCACTCATTTTTGATCATTTCACTCACCAATTGGACTTATTATTGCTTTTGTAGGATTTGGAGGCCGTGGAACGGAAAAGTACGAAAAAAGGCGAGAAAACGTGAAAAATGCACAAAGACAATCCAGTAGCCTCTTGGCGATCGCGAGATTTCAAGTTTAGTGCCGCCAAGATAGCCAAGTTCGAATTCTAGGGTTTGCCCTAAGTACTTCGCGCCGCGAAAAGGCCGTTTGGCGAACGCGAAACGGGCTCTGACCTCTCCTTTTAAATACCAGCCTCCTCCTTCAGTTGTGATATACGCATAGAGCTAGATAGAGAGTTTTTTAGAGAGACATATAGATAGAGAGTGATATTAGAGTGCTGCCGATACGTTGCGGGGTTCGATCTTTGATCATCCGTCGTTGTACTGTAGGTATAATGTCCGTGTCTACTCTTGTTTTATCTGTTTTTACTATGTCTAGTGAGTAGTCTTTTATAGTGGTACTTATTGTGGTCGATGAACCATTGTGGATGATGATTTTATAATTAATGTTTATTGGTTTGTTTTTTGGTTAATTGAATGTGTGTTATGGTTCCGTTCTGATTCATATTGTTTGGTTATTTGAACTCGTTGGTTGGGTGTATCTGTTTTGACCAAGATAGATAGACTCCGATAGGATAATCAACCTTTCTTGACCTACCCTTCGTTCCGGAGAGTTGTGTTAGGTGGTTACTCGGCCCGAGAGCGACCAGGTAGTAGAAAACCATGCAATAGAGATAGGATCGGGTGACCGGTACTAGATTGTCTGACAAACGACCTAAGTATTGGAACTAGGAGGATCAAGACCTAGTTGATAGCCATAATAGTCACATGTTAGGGTGTCTCAGACTTAAATTCCTACAATAACCAAAACAACCAAACTTTTGGCTTTTTTAAATCATCCACTTGGGGATTCACTATACCATGATAAGTACTACTATTTTCCTTTATATAGTTTTCAACCTTTTAATTGCTTTCTTAGTTTTTAATTAATTTAGTTTTCTTTTTAGTTATTAAACCCTTTTCATAAAACCCCCCAAAGCTTAGGTTAATTAAACTAGTCAAGATTAACAGTCTACGATAACTTGACCATTCCCAGTGGTAGATACGATACCTGGACTTTCCTACACTATATTACTCAAGATCAGGTACGCTTGCCTGTATATGTGGTAAGACAGTGGCTAGGCTTTTAGAGGCTAAAACTTGTTTCGCTTTTTATATACAATAATTACCGCATCAGGTTTTTGGCGCCGTTGCCAGGGAACGGTAGTTGTTAGATTTTAGTCTTTATTAGTTTTGTTAATCGATCCTTGTGAGGGATTCTTTCCCTTGCAAGTTTTTCGCTTTCTAATTTAGTTAGTTATTTTATTTTATCTTATCTCTTTGTTTCCCGCAAGTTGCCCGTAACCGTTTGTTGTGATTTCAGTCACGACGGAATTGTTAGAACCATTTGAGGAACCGGAGAGAGAATTCAGAAAAGGAAACAAAAAGAAAACAAAAGCCAACAAAGTTCGCCCGAGAGCTTTGATTTTTGACATGGGGGACGAAGCACCGATGTGGACCGCCAGGAAAACTGCTCCAACCGTACCCACCAATCCGATCACGAAGCCGGACCTAAACAAGGAGATCTCGGGGTAGCTCCTTCACATGATCAAGGACCTCACCTTCGACGGGAAAAACGATAGCAATCCTATCGTACATATGGAGAACTTCGTGGATATATGTGATCTGTTCAAAAAGGAGGAAGGCCGAGATGATGCGATTCGCCTTCGAGTCTTTCCTCTTACACTTACCAGAGAAGCTAGAGCTTGGTTGCGCTCGTTGGAGCCAAGTTCAATCACCACTTAGGAAGGACTTCGCTCAAAGTTTCTTTCCCGATTTTTTCCACCATCCAAAATCGACAAGTTAAGAGCCGAGATCCGATCCTTTCAACAAGATGACAGGGAGACGATATCCGAAGCATGTGAACGTTTCAAACACCTTCTAAATTCGTGCCCGAGTCACGGATTGAGTAAGAGTGAACAAGTCCAAACTTTCTATAGTGGGCTTGCTTATTCTTCACGAGCTACATTGGATTCATCTGCCGGAGGTGTCTTTATGTACAAAACGCCCACGGAAGGATATAAGCTTCTTGAGGACATGCTCATTCACAACATAGATTGGAGGACGGACAAGCGCTTGTAAATCCCGAGAATGGCCGGAAAGATCTCAACCGACTTCGATCCATCCGATGAATTAGCCGCAATGAAAAACCAACAGGTAAAGTTTGAACGTAAAATCGAAGAACTAATTAAATCTGTTCATGCTTTGCAGGTTGGATGCGAGGAGTGCAAGGGACCACACTTGACTAAGGATTGCCCGAATCGACCGATGATGACACTCGAGGAGGTGAACTACCTTAACCTAGGCGATTATCAAGGGAGGTGGAACAACAATCGTAATTCCATCACTAGACCTCCCAGTTTCTTTGCACCAAATCAACAAACCCAAAGACCGGATGGAGAGCCACGCGTTTCTATCGAAGACCGCCTACTCCAATTCATGGATTCACAAAAGAAGCTCAACGATGAGGTAGGTTCATACTTACGTAACCACCAAAGTACTATCCAGAATTTGGAATTGCAGGTTGGTCGTGTTTCGCAAATGCTAAGTGAAAGGACTCAAGGGGAGCTGCCAACGCAAACCCAAGTCAACCCGAAAGTAGAGAACGCGAAGCCGATGCTCATGATGACCGGAGAACCATCAAAGAAGAAGTGGACGGACATCTACACGAAGAAGTATGTGAAGAGTGATAGCGGTAGTGAACCCGATTATGCCACGGATTATGACTCGGAGGGGTTCACCATTTCGTTCAAGCATCTAGGACTCAAAAGACCCGTTTCTTCAAGTGATGATGAGGAAGAAGATGGAAAGCAAGGCGGATACGCGGAGTTCGTGATACCGAAGAAAGAGGATAAAGGCAAAGAGAAAGAGAAAGAGAAGGCGGCGGAAGAAGAGCTCACCTACATTGCACCTATCAAGCATGATCAGGGGAGTTATAACTTACCTATTTCATGTTCTAAATTTAATGGTCTTGCTTTGGTAGATTCAGGTGCCGCACTTAACATGATGCCTGTTGGTTATTGCAGGAAAATTGGAGTCAAGAAGATCGTTCCAACAGACTATCAATACCGAGGAGTGAATGGTTACATGACAAAGCCGTTAGGGATAGCGGAAGGAGTCCCGATTCGCATTGGCAATTTTGTTTACTTTACGGACTTCATCATAGCTAATCTTCCAAAGGACACGGAGATCCCAATAATCCTTGGAAGAGCTTTTCTTACATACCGCCCAAGTGAATACCGATATGCGGAATCAAGTGACAAGCTTGGGGTATGGGGACAAGCGAATTTACTTTGATCCCAATGGAGAGCCGGTCACTCATCTCGATAAGCCTTACGAGGATCCTTCTCTAGCCTACAAAAAGAACACGAACCGCCCATTACTCCCTCATGAACATGGAAAGAAGACGGATGATTGTCTGAACCCGATACATCAAAAGGATCAAACACCTAATGGGTCGGGACTTTCCAAGAAAGAGTATAGGAAGAAGAGGGGCTCGTAAGCCCGACGTGCCAAGAAATGAACTGAAAAAGGGGTCGAGCTCTAGACCCATTCAAAAATGAAGCGCTTCTCGGGAGGCAACCCGAGCATTTTCTTTCGTTTTTCGTTTTTTATGTTTTTTGTGTGTGTTTTTGCTAATCTTTTTGTTTGGTATTGCTTAGGTAACCATATGGAGGAGATAGAAGCCAAAAACGAGCAAATCCGATGTGTAACGAGGATTTTGAAAAGATGGAAACAGAAGGCTCTTCGCGATCGCCACTTTTTAAGTTTCGCGACGCGAAGTAAGCCGGCCTTAGGTTCAGGTAAAAGTTTCGAATCTCGCGACGCGAGGAAGTCGTTTCGCGACGCGAAGTTTTTAAAATTAGGGCAAAATTTTCAGAAACTCCCTGTTTGGCGACGCGAAACCTTATGTTTGGCGACACGAAATAGGTGCAGACGGGTTTTTAACCCTCTTTTCTCACTTTTTCAAAGGAATACAACCCTAATTCTCTCTAGGCGCCGCGAACCTTCATCACTTCCTTGAGAAATTCGAACTCCTTGTGCTTCAATTTCTTCATTCACCATGAATAAGGTATGTTTCCCAACTTTAATTTCATAAGAATAGCTTGATTTGGTAAATTTAGATCTTGTTTTGGGCATCTATGGTGTTTATGTGCTTTTATGGATTTGAGATTGTTCTTGAAACACCATTGTTTGTTTAGTGCTTAATGATTGATGCATGCTTTATACCTTGATTGAAATTTCATTCTAGCATGCTATTTGTTTGTGTAATCTAGTGATTATGCTTAGATGATAAGTGTGGGGATTTTGATGACACCAAAATCCCCCATTCTTGTTTAGTTAGCTAGATTATTTTGTAATTGAGGTGGGACTAAAAGTTCAAGTGTGAGGATGTTACACCCCCCCCCCCCCCCGTTTTGATTTGGTTTTAGCATATGCATTTGTTAGTTGAACTTGTTAGTCGTGGAAGTTTTGTCTCGTTGAGTTTTGATATGAATAAACCTTGTCTTGCGTTTATTGATTAAAATTTTCTAAGACAATGGTATTTGGATTTTGTAGAGACAAAGAACTCGCTCGTCAACTTCCACCGCTCCTAACTTCCGTGCACCGGATGGGAGCCATGCTTTCACCTTTTTTCATGAATGATGCAACGTTGAACGCTCCAAAACGGGAGGAATACCGGGATACAGTTAACCGGCTTCTCACCCGTCAAGTGCTAGTACCGAGGAGAGTTGATTGGAACCTACTGCGATCCATGGGAGTTGAGAACGAAATCAAGGCGATACTCGAAAAGCACGCCTACGACGAAGATGGTACCGAGTATTATATTTGCCATGCATGGGAACGAGTCTTCGACATTGCCGAGACCCTCTACCGCGAGCTTATCATTGAGTTCGTGGCCACTTTCCGTTTCGACGCAATCAAGGCCCTTGAGGAGTTCTATCAGTCATGCATGACATTCCGACTCGGTGGAGTTTGGCGATCGCTTTCATTGGTTGAGTTTGCCGTTGCCTTGGGGATATATACCCAAGATGAGGTCGATGCTCCCGGATTTGTGGAGTACATGTGGGCGACTGCGAAAAGACCGGATGGTTTTGATCCTCGGACGGCTTGGGCGATCTTGGGTGAGGGTGATTATGGTGGTAATCTCTAAGTGAAGGGTTTTCTTGCTTCCTCAGACCGACTTCTGCACCGTATGCTTATTCACGCGGTGAATGCTCGTTCCTCGAGTGAGGAAAAACTTTCTTCATACGACCTTTGGCTTCTTGAGCAGCTTTCTATGGATGACAAATATCTGAATGCTCCGTACCTTATTGTCATGCAACTCGCTAAGGCGAGTGGTTATCGAGAGGGGAGTCGATTGGTTGGTGATCATCTAATTAGCGGGGATCGGAACACGTGGATTCATAACCCTCAAGCTTATGGGACGAGGAGAGCACCGAAAAGAACGCAAGAGATTGGAGGAACAAGTGGGACGAGTGCGGGAGAACAACCGGCGGAATGGACGGCGTATTCGGGTTACCAAGACTTGAGTGACCGACTCTCGGAGATGTCGTTATCTTATGGCCGTCATCATCAACATATGGAGTACAACACAACGGAGGCTTTTCACCAAGCCAATTGGCAAAGTGGAGTGATGAACCAGATGGCCTCTCACTTCGGTATTCAACCGAATACCGCTTATGCTCCATCTCCATATTGGCCATACTCCGAGGACGCACCGCCCGGTTACCCGACTTTTGAGGATTGGCAAAACCAACCTCGTGGCCCTTATTGATCTATCTCTTTTGATCTCTTATTCGATATGGTTGTCGTAAACAATTTTATTTTGCTTTGTTTGTGTTTGGTTTGGGTGAACAACTCTTTATTTTGTTTGGTTTGTTTAGGACTAAGTACTTTTTAATTGCTTTAGTTTGGTTTATTTTCTTTAGTTCGTTTTTACTTTTTTCTTTTTCTTTTTGGTAATAGATACAGCGACCTATGATCTTGAATCGAGCACGATTTTGGAACACTCTCTCTCAGATCAGAACAGATTTCCTCACATAACCCGGGAAGTTTCTCTTTCTCCCAATTACTCCTTAATTGTTTTAACTGTTGCATTGAGGACACTGCAAATTTTAAATGTGGGGAGGGGGTTATGTAGAGTTATCTGTTTAAATGGGTTCACTTTTTGCTTTTTGGTTTGTCGTTTTTCAAATTTTTGAAAACTTTGAGATTTAACCCCAATTTTTTTCGAAATCTGAGATTGTTTTTGAAGCTGAGTTGCTTGCATAGGAGAACACTGAATAGGATTAGTTGAGTAAAAGGATGCCTTGGAATACCAATTACAATGAGTGCCTCACCCAATTCCTTTGAGAGTTTGAGCCTAATTGTTATTCATTTCTGTGAGGAATACCAACTTTGACCCAAGGTAGAACTTATCATTTGAATGTTTGTCGAGACCACATAAGAGAAGTATTTATCACCATTGCACTGATAGAGGCCTTCGTTTCTTACCCTTTTAGCCTTCGTCAGATAACCTCATTATAAGGTTATTTGATTTGCCTAGCCTTTGATTGAAAAGTACTCATCTTTAGTACTTCATCCCTTGTAACCCTTTTAAGCCATAGCCTTTTCATTTCTTTACCCATTATACACTTTATCCTTTAGCCCAATTTTTATCTATCTTTTGGCCGTAGCCCAAAGTTGGAAGCTTTTCATGTTTTTGGTCCGTTTTATGAATCTGACAAATAGAGAAAGGGATTGTGAAAAAAGAAAGAGAGAAAAAAGAGTAAAAAGCAACATAGTTGCTACTTAAGAAAAAAAATAGAGAGCTTGAAAAAGAAAAGAAAATAAAATAAAGATAGAAAACGACTCATTCAAAAAGAAAAATCAAAAGAGTCGATGTGCTTAAAAGAAAAGAAAAATATCAAAGCCACAAATAAGCAATATGCTTAGGCTGATATACAAGTGTTAGTGATAGAAATCCCGAGCTCTAAAAATCTCAAAAGTCAGATGATTAATTTGGATCTTGAACTGATTGGTTTTCAGGTTTTTGCTACAACCCTTAGTCACTTATGTATCCTTATCCTACCCTTAACCCTTAGCCTAACGTTACAACCCTAAAGTCCTCTTGACGGTTGACAACTTCTCAGTGGTGGAGATTAGATTTGGTGACAAGCTTATGCATGCGGGAATTAGTCGAGTATTGGTGTGATCACTTATATATACACTTTTACCCCGAGAGATACACTTTAAATTGTCGATTCATACTATGTGAGGGTAAAAGGTTGATCTTGGTATCCGATTGCTTGATGCATCTTGTTTGTGTGTTCGATTGTGTGAGTATTCTTTGTTCTCTTGAATGATCTTGGGTGGAGATAATTTTGGCGTTATCTTTCTTATCTTTCAGTTTTTTGATTGAGGACAATCAAAGCTTAAGTGTGGGGATTTTGATAACACCAAAATTATACATGTTTTGGTTGAGCTTAATTGTATGACTTTACCCCGTTTCTCACTCATTTCTGATCATTTCACTCACCAATTGGACTTATTATTGCTTTTGTAGGATTTGGAGGCCGTGGAACGGAAAAGTACGAAAAAAGGCGAGAAAACGTGAAAAATGCACAAAGACAATCTAGTAGCCTCTTGGTGATCGCGAGATTTCAAGTTTAGCGCCGCCAAGATAGCCAAGTTCGAATTCTAGGGTTTGCCCTAAGTACTTCGCGCCGCGAAAGGGCCGTTTGGCGAACGCGAAACGGGCTCTGACCTCTCCTTTTAAATACCAGCCTCCTCCTTCAGTTGTGATATACGCATAGAGCTAGATAGAGAGTTTTTTAGAGAGACATATAGATAGAGAGTGATATTAGAGTGCTGTCGATACGTTGCGGGGTTCGATCTTTGATCATCCGTCGTTGTACTGTCGGTATAATGTCTGTGTCTACTCTTGTTTTATCTGTTTTTACTATGTCTAGTGAGTAGTCTTTTATAATGGTACTATTGTGGTCGATGAACCATTGTGGATGATGATTTTATAATTAATGTTTATTGGTTTGTTTTTTGGTTAATTGAATGTGTGTTATGGTTCCGTTCTGATTCATATTGTTTGGTTATTTGAACTCGTTGGTTGGGTGTATCTGTTTTGACCAAGATAGATAGACTCCGATAGGATAATCAACCTTTCTTGACCTACCCTTCGTTCCGGAGAGTTGTGTTAGGTGGTTACTCGGCCCGAGAGCGACTAGGTAGTAGAAAACCATGCAATAGAGATAGGATCGGGTGACCGGTACTAGATTGTCTGACAAACGACCTAAGTATTGGAACTAGGAGGATCAAGACCTAGTTGATAGCCATAATAGTCACATGTTAGGGTGTCTCAGACTTAAATTCCTACAATAACCAAAACAACCAAACTTTTGGCTTTTTTAAATCATCCACTTAGGGATTCACTATACCATGATAAGTACTATTGTTTTCCTTTATATAGTTTTCAACCTTTTAATTGCTTTCTTAGTTTTTAATTAATTTAGTTTTCTTTTTAGTTATTAAACCAATTTCATAAAAACCCCCCCAAAGCTTAGGTTAATTAAACTAGTCAAGATTAACAGTCTACGATAACTTGACCGTTCCCAGTGGTAGATACGATACCTGGACTTTCCTACACTATATTACTCACGATCAGGTACGCTTGCCTGTATATGTGGTAAGACAGTGGCTAGGCTTTTAGAGGTTAAAACTTGTTTCGCTTTTTATATACAATAATTACCGCATCAGTCGACTAACACAAGGAGAAGGGTTTTGAGGCTTTAACTAAATTATAAACAAGTTACTCACAACCCTTCACTTTCGCAATTGACACTTCCACCCCTACACCTCAAATCAACACAAACAACACAACATAAGACTTAACGAAGTCGGTTAAAAATCTAATTTGGAAAACGGGGCGTTATAGTAAGATAGACCTTGAAGAAATTCAAGAATCTACCGATAAAGAACCTATAGTGAACATTGACACTCAACAAGAGGTAGGGACACCTGTTGAACCAAATGACATATCCTTACCATTGCGGAGAACTAGTAGAGTAAGCAAGCCCTCTCAAGATCCTCAGTTTTACTATGGTTTCCATATTGAAGAGGATAAGATTAGTGATAATACACTAATTGACTTGAATGAGCCTGCTAACTACAAGGAAGCGATGGCAAGCCCTGAGGCTGCCAAGTGGAAGGAAGCTATGAATAGCGAGATTCAGTCCATGTGTGACAACCTAGTTTGGACATTGGTTGACATTATACCCGGTCAGAGGACGGTGGGATGTAAGTGGATCTTCAAGAAGAAGACAGACATGGATGGGAAAGTACACATTTATAAAGCTAGGTTGGTGGCGAAAGGTTATACTCAAACTCAAGGGATTGATTATGATGAAACCTTCTCACCAGTAGCTAAGATAAAATCAATTAGGATAATGTTAGCAATAGCTGCGTTTCATGATTATGAAATTTGGCAGATGGATGTCAAGACCACTTTCCTTAATGGAAAACTAACAGAGGATGTGTATATGGCACAACCAGAAGGTTTTGAAAATGCAAAGCATCCTAAAAGAGTGTGTAAGCTTGAAAAGGTCATTTATGGACTTAAACAGGCCTCTCGTAGCTGGAATCTCTGCTTCCATGAGAAAGTCAAAGAGTTTGGTTTTTCTAGAAGCGAAGATGAGTCATGTGTATATATCAAAGTCAGTGGGAGTGTTGTAGTCTTCCTAGTATTATATGTGGATGATATACTACTCATAGGAAACGATGTACCAACATTACAAAGTGTAAAGGAATGGTTGGGAAAATGTTTTGCTATGAAAGATTTGGGAGATGCATCATATATTCTTGGTATAAGGATTTATAGAGATAGGTCAAAACGTCTTCTAGGACTTAGTCAGGACACATACTTGGATAAAATTTTGAAAAGATTCAAAATGGAGAATTCCAAGAAAGGGAATCTGCCCTTACATCATGGTATAAAGATCAGTAAGGATCTATGTCCAAAATCTGATGCAGAATTGGAGAAAATGAGTCGAGTCCCATATGCTTCGGCTATAGGATCGATCATGTATGCCATGACATGTACAAGACCTGATGTCTCATTTGCTTTGAGCATGGTGAGTCGACATCAGCAGAATCCTGGCGAAGGTCATTGGACAGCTGTAAAGAATATTCTCAAGTATTTGAGAAATACTAAAGACAGGTTCTTGGTTTATGGTGGAGAAAAGGAAATAAAGGTGACTGGTTATTGTGATACAAGTTGGCAAAATTCGGACATGATGAACATGCTAGGTTCATTGGATTAAGAGATAAAATAAAGATTTAGTTGTTAGTTTGAATGTGAAACATTATAACAATGATTGATATTGTAATAGATTTGGTGATTAAATAATGGAGATTTATTTATATGCAAGTGTTCTACCATTTACTATTAATTGTCATTGTGTTTCAGTTTTGCATGTTTAGAATCCACTTCCTGAGTACTTGGTTTACTCAAACTTCCTCAGTCGCTCAATACTTTCGGAAGTAAGTATTGATTTAAGATTGTCATGGAGTGTTAGTAGATTGTCTATAGAGATTAGACATAGCATACAGAATGTTGCAGCACACATGAACACTTAATGGGAATTAAGTGTAGGAGAAACCCACACTTAGAGAGATTGCTTCATGGATAACTATCACGAGCAATTCTAAGATGATAATATCTTCTATTCTTAAAATGGAGATACATGGAGTTTCTAGTTTTTCAAGTCTGTTATACTTTAGCTTATTCAAACATTGCACGTAACTGTCAATTATAAAGGATATGCTAAGTATGACATGATTAGTTGACTAGTACTATGTATTCAAAGTTTATTTGTTCCTTTCGCCTAACAAGAAAGCGATATCCATGGGCCCCTCGATGATTAAATGTTGACTTAAAGTACTGGGTCTGGCCGAGATTAAATTGATACGTTCAATTCAGTAATCTCACATAGTCAAAATTAATTAGAGATCGAGAAACATAATATTGAACCTAGAGATTGATTAAAATCCATGTCTTAGGTTCATACGATATCAGTAGAACAAAGGAATAGTTGATCACTTATCTAAGGGTTATCTCTGAATAAGATTAGGAGTTCAGCAGTTGCATTGGATGGCACTCTCTGCTTAGTTGATTAGGATGGACTTAGACCAAGTATAGTTGATGACTTGTCCAAGTGGGAGACTGTTGGATTTAGTGTCCAAGATCATAACTATATTGGTAAAGACTATCGTCAAGAGTAGAGTCCTTTTTGGGTTGCCCTCGTTGAACCGATAAGAGAAATGATAAGGGAAATAATATTAATTAGAGTTAATATTATATGAAGTTCAATACGTCGTATATAATTGTTTCTATAGGGCGTTTGGTGGACAACGACACATCGTGTGGTGTTAGTCCCATATGACTTATAAGGGAAAGATTAAAATATGATTTTAATCAAGTATTAGGCATATAAGAGAAAAGGCGGTGTCCCCCATCGCCCCAAGGAATAAACCTAATCTTCTTCCTTTTATTATAAATAAAAGGGGGTGCCTAGCTTTCTCTTCACTCATTCTCTCTTTCTTATTCCTACTCCTTGTAAGAGTCTTTCGTTTAACGGGACCTTAGTGTTGGGTTTTTCTGTGATATCTGAATCAAACTGACCCGAATAACACTATGCATCTCGAGCCTAACTGGATCGAGATCTACTATAAACCTAATGACCTATTGATCAAAAGACTTATCGGATCAAACCAAACGGGTTCAATCGAGCGGAAGCGATTTGGATAAAAACCCGAAAAGACCACGATCGGTTCGTTACAACTATAAACATATAATTTTAGGTCTAGAAAATTACCTGAGATGCTTGAGATTGATCCACCTATGAATGACCAACGAATGTTCCTCTAGCAGAACGAGAAACCCGAATTAAACCGAACTGGTTGTTGTAGGTGGTGAGAGGCCGGTGCCAAAATACGAGAGAGAGAGAGAGAGAGAGAGAGAGAGAGAGAGAGAGAGAGAGGGTTGAGAAAATAATCTGGAAACTGATTATAGGATTGATTAGTTGATTAATTTTTCCTCAAACCTATAAGGCTTATTTATATGGAGGAAAAATACAGTTTCATTCGGATTCAGTTTCCTTTTGTAATTATCCTTTTTCTTTTCTTCCAAGAAAAGAATTACTTTAGATAATTACCTATATATATTTATCTAATATATATAATTCTTTTAATTAATTATTATATATTTATTTATCAAATGAATATACAATCTACTTAATTAATTAATAACCCTCCAACTTTGGGATTTCTGACTGAAATTACCCAACTGATTTATAATTAACTATTATAAATCCCAATTCTCCATTTCTGGGTTTCTTTTAACTTATTCGATTTATAGGTCCTCACATGTGTGACCCTCAAGTGTCTTGTAACATTGGATGTGCAATCACTTGGTTTGTCAACTCTGCACATAATTACTAACAAACTCCCACTTGTGCAAGTTGGCAATACCGCCTTGATCACACGGACCTAAGGAGGCCCCTAGACAGGCACTTAGGCTGACCAGGTTACAAGAACTCTTATACCCAGACAGGTGATATAAACTTTCCGTAAGGAAACAACATCTATGAAACTATT
Organism: Centaurea solstitialis; assembly: GCA_030169165.1. Classification (NCBI taxonomy): domain Eukaryota; kingdom Viridiplantae; phylum Streptophyta; class Magnoliopsida; order Asterales; family Asteraceae; genus Centaurea; species Centaurea solstitialis. The sequence goes on from CM058043.1 coordinate 84,093,760, forward strand.
GTTCATAAATTGGGTATAACTTGGCTTTTCCCTTTGCATCCCGATATTTCATCTGTGAGTATGAGCTTGGAAAGTGTCAACTCTAAATACTCAAGATTCTGTTTTCTCGACTATCCGACTTTTACTAATAGGTAAACGACAAAGAACTAATCAGTTCGTTTGGGCATGGCCATGCACTTCATCAGTATATTCAGTCAGTCAAGAAGGGCCCAGAAATATCTCTCTTCAGAGAAGAGGTGCAAATCCCATCTTGCATATCTGCCTTTAACACCACGGCTTCCGCTGAATCTAGTTACGCCCTTTATAGCCACCCTGTTACGGCGTAGCAGTTGGGTCCACTAAGTATTCAGTACTCCTCATGATATCAAATCAGATACCTCAGGTGATAGGGACAACCACTGTGAGATTTACTTATGACTGATTCCAAGAAGTAATCTCAACTGCGGATCACGTCCGATATTTGCTACTCTATCAAATATCTGTGCAACTTTTAGTCTACAACACTTGTAGCTGTTATTCAGTAACTGATCATAACTACCTAAAAGTTCATAGTGACTTTAACACCTTATCGGGTTCCCACCACGATAAGTCGTCACGGACAAATTTTGAATGAAAAGCTGAAAACTAGTTTCATTCCTGGATTATAAAACATGCAAAATTTATAAAAGTGATAAAGAATTTAATTTTGTTTAGTCCATATTACACTCTGTAATAATAACAAAATTAATGACATTTCTTAATTACTTTTATGGTATCTATTTAACGTTTGTTAAATACTGATCTAAAATGAAGTATCACCTATCTTCAGTTTAAATCATTTGATCAAAGTTTACCATTTTAATCAAAGTGATAACCAAATAATACAAGTCTGTATTTACTGATACTGTCTACTTGTATCTGCTAATCATTGTTTTGCAAACATTTAAACAAAAATTAGTCTTTTATTTTATCATATCCCTTGAACTTGGAGACCTGGAATAACTCCCAGTTCCTGAATATGTAAAACTAAACTGCAACTTTCCTTAGTTTCTGTGTAGATAAATGATTTCTACCTGAAATCAGATTCCATTTACTATGCTGGCAAATTTACTGGAATTCTATATTTAATCCAACACTTTAATTATTGATTTTAAAGTCAATCATAACTTTACTTTGTTTCAAGGATCTTGAAACTTTTATCCTTTTGACTATAAGGTAAATTATATTTTATGAATTCTCATCCTACCTGGATCATGAATTCCGAGATATATTGAATCAATAATTATATCTTTATTCTTTATCTCAGACTAGATAGAGAATAAATTGGGCTCCCACTAACCTATATGAAAACCAATTATTACTCAAAATTTACTATTGACTTAGTCAAAACTTTGATTAGTCAATTATTTTAAGTAATATACTTGAGAATTCTAACATTTATAAAATTTAACTGGATTTTTGTTAAATCCTAATTCCAAAACTTGGAATTTTCCTAGTTTTATAAATACTGTTATTAACTTTATCTGAGTTAATATCCTAGATTCTCTTCTAAACATTTGAATAATTAAACTTGATCACAAAAAAATATTATTCATAAATGTTTTATTCCCAAAAACACATTCCTATAGAATTTCGTGTGTTTTGATAGTTTTCTTATAAATTACTTCAATTTTAACCAAAATTATTGAAGTAACTACAATAGGCAATATCTAGGATCTAATTAAGTCAAAAACTTGACTTTGTCAAAATTAAAACTTCATGCATAACAGATATTTATTCAAGACAATAACTTATAAAATTTAAAATCATTCAATAAATTATAAGAATTTAAAAAGTAACCATAAATAAAACAACTGTTTCATAAATAAAATTGTCTTGAAAAATAAATGTCTAAAATGAACTTTTATCTGGATCCTTGCAATTCTTGGGCACATCACTTCTGACCACCTGCAATAGTCATTTGCTCTAGGTATCAGTACACTTGTAAACTAACAAGTAAGAAGTGACAAACTAAAGCAATCACAAATATCTGAGGTTTACATACCTGCTTCATGACGCTTTGGGCAGTTCTGCCTCCAGTGACCAACCTCATTGCATGTGAAGCAGCGGTTCTCGGTCCTAGCTTTATTTGGCTTGACCTTCTTGCCCTTGCCCTTGCCTTTGCCTTTCTTGGGTGCACTCTGGATGGCCTGAACTGGTCCCTTCCCTTTGCTGGTGCTAGTATGCCCATTCTTCTTTTTCACCCCTCCATCTCTTACCATCAGGACACCCTTGGTTTTGTTTTTGGTCCCCATATTCAATTCAGCTGTCTTAAGCATGGAGTGTAATTCTGCTATTGACTTCTCCATGTTGTTCATGTTGTAATTGACTACAAAGGGCTTGTAGTCATCTGACAGTGAATTGAGTATAGTATCCGTTGCTAGCTGCAACGGAACTGGGTGACCGAGCCTTTCCAGATGATCTAAGTGTTGTTTCATTTTCATGACGTGGTCACTTACTGATGTCCCTTTAATCATCTTGCATTCATTAAATGCTTTTGTGGCATCGTAACGTTCTGTACGAGCCTGTGTCTGGAACATGTCCCTTAACTGGCGGATCATGTCATAAGCATTTGTGTTTATGAGCCCTGCTTGTAGATCTGGGCTCATAATTGCAAGCATGAGACAGGCGACATCCAGCAGATCATCTGAATGCTTCTTGTGAGCATTCCTAGCAGCAGCCGGAGCAGTTGCCGGAGGAGCCTCCCCAAGAGGCTCTTCAAGGACATACCATTTCCTTTCGTGTCTGAGCATAATCATCAGATTGCGCTCCCAATCAAGGAAATTGGGGCCGGTTAACTTGTCCTTTTCAAGGGTAGAGCGGAGGGAAAGATTATTTGTGCTGGTAACAGTGCTTGCCATCTACACACATTAAAACTTTTGGTTTTAACAACTGTAAATAGATTAATTTCCAATAATTATCAATAAACCCTTAAATGATCAACTTATTGGACTAGGATCCTTATTTCATACGTCCTGATGTGCGGCGTGTTCTTACTCCATCAAGACCATACTATTTCGGTAGGTAAGGACTTTTACCAATCACATCTAACTGATATGACTCCTAGATCTTTTCGGAACCACGGTAACTATCCGTACATGTTTCGGTTCCTCTTAGTGCATTGTGGCCCGGTACCTCCCGGTGAACTTAACAGTACCAAAATAGATCTCACCGTTTTGGGAACCTGATCACTTTACTCTGGCCGGTACCACCCGGAGATAATTCGCAGAGTTATGTAACCCCTCCCAGCTTCGGTTTGAACGTGGACGTTCAAGGTGTGTTCACTCAGAACACCCACGTACCTTACGCCGGAGGTGTCCCTAGATGGATTGCACTACTGACCTATGATTTTTCGGGTTTTTAATTAATTTGAAAAACTTTTAGTTTCCAGTAATTTGAAACTGATTGCTTAAAAGGCAACTGTTGTTTTAAACTAACTGTTTTAAACACACATGCCGCTTAAAACTAACTATTTTAAATGCACTCGCTAACTAATTGTCTTTAAAAGCATGCTTGCTAGTTAAAACTAACTGTTTTGATAGCACACAAGTTGACTAAAACTAACTGTTCTGTGAAACTTGCCCCTTTTCTAAACAATCTCTTAGGTTTTTAAATAAAACTTACCGTTTTGAAAGGTTTTGAAAAATTGGTAATTTTAATCCTTAAAACCCATTTAATTTTCGTGATTTAACCCAGTTTTAAAACTCTCCTATTTTAAAACATGTTTGATAAAAACACATATATCTACAATCACGAAAAAAAAACACCCACGCAGTTAAATTAACTAATAATAGGTTTTGCCAACTTCGTTCCTAGGGACCAATAATGACCTAATTTTTCTACAACTTCAAAACTTTGTTTAGCTCCCACTGGCTTCGCCACCTTCGCCAGAACTCCGAAAAAATAGGATCTCCAGTCTTTCACTTAGCTCCCACTGGCCTCGGCATCTTCGATGGAACTCCGAATAAAAAAGAAAAATAAAATTTATCCTAAGGTCATTATTACAAAGGGGTTGCAAGTGACACGCAGGCCTCCCCAGAAATAAGTCAAGGGTCTAAGTTGGAAAACACTATAATAGACATACATATATATATACTCAAACTGAGATGTATAAAATTCAAGCAATCACGCAATTATATATAAAGCATAAATAAGCAATATAATAAAAGCGAGAAATAAACCTAGATCCGTTAAAATTATCTCGTCTCAATTATCGCAAATCTTGGTTTTAACTGATTTATAAAAATAAACTGTTTTATAAATCGAAACTAATATTTTAATCTAAAATTAGTTTTACCTTAATTTATAAAATTACCAAGGCTTATAGACTATAAACCTGTTTTATAAATAAAAACCAATTTTCTAAAATATTCGCCTTTTACCAAAAATTATATCAAACCGGGTTTACCGAACAAACTGGTCGGCTCAAAGACTACTGGCTCGTAAACCGTGTCGTGGTTTAACCAACTGATCAAAACACGACACTGAGCCCATTTGACCAACCGGGTCAAATAACTGGTTTGATAAAATAAAAATCTAAAAACAATTTTATTTGGTAAGGAAATACCTAAATGAAATTAGTCTGGATAAAAAGGCCTAAAACCAATAAAACAATTTGGGCTATAAACTTGGTCCAAAATTTTTTTGGGATTACAGGCCCATGGTAACTTTGGGCTTGTTAGGTTTTCGCGATTTACCCGAAAAACAATCGGGGATCGAGAAACCCTAAACGTTTAATTGTTTCGGGTTTTGCGAAAAAACCTATTACCATTCCGACGATAGTAGCAAAACGGCCGCCATCGACAATCTGGCAACCCAAAAACAATTAATGCCCAACACTGGTTGCCGTTCGCGGCGCGAGCCCCACTGCTCGCGGCGCGAAGCACCATCGCTATCGTAAACCATCATTGGTCGCTGCTCGCGGCGCGAGCCTACTACTCGCGGCGCGAAGCACCATCGATCTGATGGTCTTGCGACTGAGACGGTGTCGGCGGCGATCAACGCCACCCAAAAGTGGCTATCGACCGCCACCTGTGCCCGGGCCGAATCGATGATAGCAGTGGCGTGAGGCCACCACCGCCGCCGTGGCTGGCGATCGCAACAACAACACTCACCGCCGCAACCACCGTGTGTGGTGCGGTCAGCGATCGAGGCAACAATTAACGTCGCCACCACTCGCTGTGGTGCGGTTGCAATTTCCGGCGAAACAGGAACCACCACCACCGCCGTCTGCTACGGCTGTCGACGGCATCGTCGCCGCCGTTAGCCGTTGAGGACAGCCATCACGCGGCCACCACCATCTGGTGGTTGCCGGTTTCCATCGAGTCTGATCTCCGCCCTTTGCTGCTACCACCACCGCTTTCGGTGGGGATTTGGCCGGCGACCGTCGCCTGCCCTTCACCGGACTGGTGAGGCGGCGATCGGTCATCGATTTCGCTTTGCCGTCGCTAGCTGTCGAGGACAGCTTCTACTCGGACCTCGGCCACCACCGACTGGTGGTTTGGCCCGTGGTCGGACAGCAATCACCACGACTGTGGCGTGCCCGGAGACCGGCGATCGGAAAAGTGGTGATGCCGCAACCACCGACTGTGGTGCGGCTCGCCTTCGTTCTCGATTACGATCACCACCGTGCGCCTCCACCACCGACTGGTGGTTTGGCTCACGGTTTGACATGGATTCGGCCACCACCATCGATCGGGTGGTGTGACCTACGGCCACCACCAACTGGTGGTTAGCCGCCGCGTATCGCCGCCACCAATTGCCGCAGCCACGAGGCTGTGGTGAGGCTTGGTTCATCGGACAGCTGCCGTGCGCCGCCACCACCAACGTGTGGTGCGGCCGGCAACTTGGTGTGTTCGGGCTTAGCCGGCGATCGGCCTGGCGGTCCGGTCGGCAAACTGGCGCCGTTCCACCGCCGGTCGTCGTTTCGTTTGATGCGAGAAAATATAAAAACGATAAATTGAAAAACTTTTAAAAATTCAATTTTCATGAGACACAACAAAATAATTTAACGGATCTTACAATTATAACGAACGAGAAACTTTTGGCTCTGATACCACTGTTGGGTTTTTCTGTGATATCTGAATCAAACTGACCCGAATAACACTATGCATCTCGAGCCTAACTGGATCGAGATCTACTATAAACCTAATGACCTATTGATCAAAAGACTTATCGGATCAAACCAAACGGGTTCAATCGAGCGGAAGCGATTTGGATAAAAACCCGAAAAGACCACGATCGGTTCGTTACAACTATAAACATATAATTTTAGGTCTAGAAAATTACCTGAGATGCTTGAGATTGATCCACCTATGAATGACCAACGAATGTTCCTCTAGCAGAACGAGAAACCCGAATTAAACCGAACTGGTTGTTGTAGGTGGTGAGAGGCCGGTGCCAAAATACGAGAGAGAGAGAGAGAGAGAAGGTTGAGAAAATAATCTGGAAACTGATTATAGGATTGATTAGTTGATTGATTTTTCCTCAAACCCATAAGGCTTATTTATATGGAGGAAAAATACAGTTTCATTCGGATTCAGTTTCCTTTTGTAATTATCATTTTTCTTTTCTTCCAAGAAAAGAATTACTTTAAATAATTACCTATATATATTTATCTAATATATATAATCCTTTTAATTAATTATTATATATTTATTTATCAAATAAATATACAATCTACTTAATTAATTAATAACCCTCCAACTTTGGGATTTCTGACTGAAATTACCCAACTGATTTATAATTAACTATTATAAATCCCAATTCTCCATTTCTGGGTTTCTTTTAACTTATTCGATTTATAGGTCCTCACAGGTGTGACCCTCAAGTGTCTTGTAACATTGGATGTGCAATCACTTGGTTTGTCAACTCTGCACATAATTACTAACACTTAGGAGTTCGAACATCTTTTCTCATCGGTTCGTGGCGTGAGCCATTAGAGGTATCCTCGGTTGGGTACTTGCCTCCTTTCGGCAAAGGCGGTGCGCGTGTGAGAAATTAGTTTTCTCAAAAGGTTAGTATTCCTTATTTGTTATTTAATTATTTGTTTATTCGTTTAAGTTGCTTTTAGTTATTAAGTTAAGATCCTTTAGGGTTTTGTGTCATTCTTGCCCTAGATAATTTTGTTTTTCCGCTGCGTATTAATCTAGTTAGGGTATAGAAAACCCTTCAGAAGTATGTAGAGATTTTTAAATTGTTGAGTTGGCAATAATATGTAAGAAAAAAGCTATCAAAAAACTTGTTGAAAAACACAATAATGTTGATGTGTCTAATTATGGTTAGCAACTAGTCTCAAAAGTCAAAATGACTATATATATGGTTGACCAATGAAAGTTAAAGTAAGGCTCCGTTCATCTTAACATCCAAATTGGAACTAACATTAAAAGTGAATCAATCAAATTAGTAATCAAAATCAAAATCTAAAGAGAAAGGAAAAGCTCCTGAGCAAATTTATTGCATATACATTAAGAATTTAAGAATAATTTTAACAAATCTTTTCAAGAGTTGATATTTATTTAACTAAATACGGGTCAATCAATGTAATACATGATTAAATCAAAATGCATGCGAAATCATGTAGTAGAGGTTCAACTAACATAAGTAAATTCCAATGCAAACGATCACGTATTGGGAAATTACACGTCAGACAATTTTCTATTGTTTATGACTTATGTAGAGTTTGAAAACTTATATTTTGGCTCGGTGGAAAGAAAATGAAGCACAATTTTTAGTTCTAGCCGTCATGGCCCGTGATTTACTAACCGTTCAAGTTTCTACGGTAGCTTCGAAATCCGTTTTTTTCTGTTAGTGGCAGAGTTATATCGTAACGAAAATCAACATTAAGTCACGAGTCGGTGGAAGTATGCATTTGTTTGAAAGATGATTTGGATGGAGTGGCTAGGAAGCAATATATCACCTTGCTAGAAGATGCAATCAACGTCAAACCGGAAACAAATATACACAATGAAGAAGTTGAACTTCGAATATCACCTCCAAAGGAAGACGACGACGATGAAGCCAATTTGTAATCAACATTTTTATCATAATAAAAAATATTGTTGAATTTATATTTGGGTTCGTTAGGCGGGATGATGGTCATGCCGAAACTCCGTTTTAGTGTTCTTTTTATATTTGTGTTAAATTTATATGTATCTATATAATTATATTGTATAAATTTAACCGCTATTATATAACTATATATTTATATGTATTATAGACTTGAGAACGGTTCAAACGAGAATGACATCTTTTTAAGAGAATACGAGAATGATTTTTGTGTACAAAATCATATATGATTAAGTACTGACGAAAAAAAGGGGACGCGGGCGGGTTACATGCTGGTTGTAAGTCGCATGTAACCCGCGCAGCTGTTAATCATGTAGAATATGATTAACAACATGAATCATATGTGATTTACTATATGAATCATATATGATTTTATACATGTTTTTTGTACCTGAATTTTTCCTTTGTTAATTATATGATTTTGTACACAAAAATCATTCCGTATTCTCTTAAATTGATGTCATTCTCGTTTGAACCTCCCTCTTATAAAATTTATATAATTATAATGATATGTTTAAATTTATAGAACTTTAAAGCCTGACAAAAAGAATTTGAAAATTGAAATTTGATAATAAAACAAAGCCCACATTTTCAGCCCAAAAGAAAACCAAGCAAATCCCACATTTTCAGATCAAAAGAAAACCAAACAAAACATTTGTTGGGGCCCCAATTCGATCGTGTTCTTCTAAAACTGGTTATTAAAATATCCGGTGTTTTAATATCCTAACCGGTTCGATGTAGTATAAATATAGGGGATGAAAGCTAGTTTTTATCCGAATCGGTTATTGAAAAAACCAGTTTGTGTTTAGGCCAAAAAACCACTTCGGTTTTACCCGATTACAGATCGATTATTTAACCGGAGATTTGCACCTTTACTCGGTAGGTTTTAATGCTTGGGTTGCTCCATTGAATTAACAGTAAAAGGCCCCAACACTTTCATTTGGGTTAAATTTATATTATTTGGTTTATTTAATTTACATGGCTATAAACTTATATTGAATGATTCTAATCTCATCTTATTTTGAAAGGAATGCTCAAATTCATGGAGGGAGTTTATGGAATTTGAATTTATTGGCAACCATATAACACAACGGAATTGGCCATTTCAATTCAATCACATTATGTACGAACCAAATGGATTAGACTATGCATACCATGGTCGTGGGCTCACGGTGGTTTCAATGGGTTTAGCCCACATGTGGTACACCCGTAGCAGTTTCAAGCCACGGGGTCGGTGGAGGGTTCACCAACCCGTCCCTACCCGCTCTCATTCTATCTTCTCTCTTTCTCGCTCCCTTCTCTCCTCTCTCTCTCTCTATTAATGGTAAGGATATGAAATGTTGTGTCACAAAATTTGAAAGATTGGTGATGGTTTGAGGATAGGATAGTAGAAAATTGATGTGGTGGTAAAAGGTTGAAATCATAATTTTGTGTGCTACTCATGGCCTTAGGCCCTTGGTAGCGCAACGCACAAGCTCACAAAGCCTAAGCTGACACATTAACGTCATAGTAGTTTTACTCGCAAACCGTCAATAAACCTGAAATAGGAGTACCACTACCTATAATATATTTTTAATAAAAAAAACAAGAGGGAAGGAGTGTGGGAGAGGAAGAATAATCGGGCTGAGTGGGTTGGGGAACCCATTCCAGAAGCCTGTTGTGAATCCCACCTTGGGGCGCAACACAGCTAGGAAAACCCATGGAGCCCGCATCACATGTCTGTGGTAAGCCGAAGACACTACAATAAGCCTTAGAGCATGCGTTATGCTCTTGCCGAACAACTTTAGCAAGCTTCGGCTTCTTCGGCAAGATTCGGTAATACCACCTCGCCGATTTCGGCTTGGTGGTCTTCGGCTCCCGGATGCCGATTGGCAAACCACCCCACCCACCCCTTTTATCTATCTTCTTTCTGTCAATCTCTCTCTCTCTCTCTTCTTTTTATTAATTATTTAATAAAATAGAGAGTGTGGATATAATCGAGTTAGGTATAACTTATGCTTTAAATAATTTTAGATAATCAGTGGAGAACTGATGTACCGTTGATCCGTTTATGTCACATAGGTTCACTAGGTATAACTCATGGTTCTAGTTTTAATCCAAACCATCCAAACAAAACGATGATTGTGGCACGCTATGATTGAAGCCCCCACTCACACATCCATCAATTAGAAGTGCAAACAACCTCCATTTCCTTGTCCCTTTCTCCAAATCCATCATCATCCAATCCATACATGCCTCCCTTTTCTTCTTCTTCATCTTCTCCATTTTCCCACCACCATTCACTCACTTTTAGCTATGTTTAACACTCCATTTGTACTCTTCTTTGCTCTCTTACTCACCCTCCCTCTCTTATTCCACTTCTCCCCAAAACTCCTCCCTCCAAGACGCCTGACAATCTCCATCTCCGACGACCTCCACGACCTCGCCCTTTTCCGGCGAGCCTTCCTCTCCTCCCTCCATGTCCACCCGCCGGGATCCGTCTCCCGCCTCTCTTCCACCACCAACGCTAAGCCCAAAATCGCCTTCCTTTTCCTCACCAACTCCGACCTCCATTTCGCCCCTCTCTGGGAAACCTTCTTCAATCCCTCGAAATCGAAATTGAAATCGAAATCGAATCAACGGAAACTTTATAACATCTACGTCCACGCCGATCCATATTCCGACGTCAAATCCCCCGGCGGCGTCTTCGAAAACCGCTTCATTCCCGCCAAAAAAACACAGAGGTCATCTCCGACGCTCATCTCCGCCGCCCGCCGCCTCCTCGCGACGGCCATTCTCGACGACCCTTTGAACGCCTACTTCGCCCTCATCTCCCAGCACTGCATCCCTTTGCATTCCTTCCGTTACGTCTACAAAACCCTCTTCCAAATCCAACCGTCGTCTACTGAGTCGACTCGGGGGTTTCCGAGTCGACTCAGTCTGGAACCGAGTCGACGGCTCAGTTTCATCGAGGTGTTATCGGAGGAGCCACAGCTGTGGGACCGGTACATCGCCAGGGGTAAAAACGTCATGCTACCGGAAATCCCGTTCGATTCGTTTCGGGTCGGGTCGCAGTTCTTCGTCCTGACCCGGGCCCACTCTCTGTTAATAATTAAGGACCGGCGGCTATGGAGAAAGTTCAGATTACCGTGTTTGGACCCCAATACGTGTTACCCGGAAGAGCATTACTTCCCGACGCTTTTGTCGATGGAGGATCCGAATGGGGTTTCCGGTTACACGCTCACCCGGGTTAACTGGACCGGCAGTGTGGACGGGCACCCGCATACGTACGACCCGTCGGAGGTGTCGCCGGAGCTGATCCGGTCGTTGAGGGTTTCGAACTCGTCGAGCTTGCCGTACCTTTTTGGCCGGAAGTTTTCGCCGGAGTGTTTGCCGGCGTTGATGGATATGGGCGAAAAGGTCATTTTCCGGGGATGATGACGTGGCACACAAGGTATGTGTTAGTGTGTGTGAATTTTAATCGGAAAAGCAATAGTGTTAATACGTGTGTGGGTGAGTCGATGGAATGAAAACCAATATTTGTCGTTATTTGGTATATATGAGATAAGCAATATCTATCTAATTATTTGTTTTTATACTAATTAAAATTAAAATCTATCACTTTCCAAATATATATTGTCGATTATCAAATAAATATTCGAAATAATTGGTGTTCTTTCACGAAATGCCGACATGAAATAATAAATATAATATATTAATTAAATTATCATTATATTTATTAATTGATTTAAATTATCATTTAACACATTAAATGGATTTATTAGATATTTCTTTTGGTTTTTATCTAAATATCGTTACATCTTTAATTTCTAGGTTTATAAAGTTGTTAGAAAGCACAAGGAAGAAAATATGTACTCAATTTTTTTGATATACGTGTCGCAATTATGGGTCTAGATACATCAAATAAATTTTAAAGGAAAGTTGATCATATGTGTTTTTTTTATCTTTTATCTAGGTACACAAATTACAATCTTAGAAATTATGAATGTACTAATAGTTGGATAGAAGTAAGTGGAAGACTAATTTAGATGTGGATTTTGGCTATTTTAGTTCATTCATGTTCTTTATAGTTATATTTTATATATAATAAGTTTTCCATAATTAGAAAAAAGGGTTTGTTTACTTAGCTGTATTTTAAGCTAACATGACAAGTGAGAGAAATGAATTTGAATCCTTAAATGTGTTTGGTATGGAAATTGATAAGATGCAATTTATCATAACATATGAATCTTGTATATTAACTCAATTTTTCATAAAAATCCAATCTTTTATATAAAAACCGAAAGGAAAAAAATACAATATAAATCATGATGTTTTTCTTGTAAAAGTTGGATCAGGAAATAGGAAAAAATAATGGTAGGGCAGGCATGATTGAATAACATCATCAACATCACCATCTAAAGTCAAAAGATGTTGGCTCAGAGTGAAACCATCTTCAGTCTGATCCAACCAGCCAAGAGGGCAATACAGTAAAAAAACAATAACCTAACAAATAAAAATCAACATCCACAGTCCTGTTTTGTACCTTTCACTTTTGTTTATATCATCACTATCATTATCAAATTCATTAACTTTTAATTTTAACTAATTAAGAGGTTGATTTACAATTACACCCTCATGTGTTGGGTTTAATTTCACTTAGACTTAATTTTGACATAAATTTGTTCTGTCTATTTTTGTTTCGCAGTGTTCTATTATGGTAGAGAATAAACGCGGTTTTGGATCAAAACCCTACCCAAAGTGTGATGGAGCTTAGAGCGGAGTTCTATAGGAGGAACAAAAAGCATTACCAAAAGGCGTGCGATTCCTTTCTTCAATCCCTATTTCTCCCATTTGCTCTTTTTGTAAATATTCTTCCAACTTTTGTGGCTTTTGTGGCTTTTTGGTTTGTTTTACAACGGGTGTTCATATGATATAGTAAATTGATGTTATCATGTATGCTTTGGACCGTAAAGTTCACATAAACGATTACCGGATCCAAATACTCAGAACAAGGTATATGTTATAATTATGAAATGATTGGGTGTATATTATCGGTGTAGACAACCAACATTCTTGTTATGTATCATTGTAATAACCAACACAATATAAGTGACTCCTCTATATGCATGCCGATTTTAAAGCAATAAAAGGTAGCTTGCATGACATCAAAAATACCTCATACATGTCGTGAAAGATCAGAATGACATGTTTAGACTCAACGGTCCTCATGTTCGCAATTAAATTTGAGTTTCCATTTTAACTTTTGTTTGTGTATATATATATAGTCATTGCTCAAAATAATTAAAGGACGGTATGAATTCATAAGAAATATGAAATATATGAAAAGTCAATTATTATGAAAATATGAAAACATTTCATAAAATTTTATAGGTTTACATAGTCAAAGCCGCAATCTTTGATTAGTCAAAATTCATGACTACACGCAAGAATGAGGGGTATTTTCATAATTGTTACAAATAGGCCGAAAATGGGTATTCATTCATTATACAATCATACATGAACCTATGTAATTGATACACACATTCATATATGAAGGTGTGTAATTCATTATCTATTTTTAGTTTATTCATATATGAACTATACGTTCATACATGAACTCGTAGAATCCGTATGCTACAGCTTGTGCGATAAATTATTCGGTGATTCACGCTTAAAGCCACCATTTCTGACCAGATGGACGACTAAGATCGATTATTTATTTCACATTTTTTTACAACTTCTCACTTGAAACTTTCCCTATATATAATACGAGTAAATTACGTTACTAAACTACATGTTTGGTCCTTGTTGTTTTAATGATTAGAAAACAAGTAAAATGATTAGATATTCCTCGTTATATGGGCGGACCTAGCTCTATGGATAGGTGGCACGTGCCACCGTTCCGTTTCTCTGCCGTAGTATAAAAATTACAGGTCCTAAAGGTGTCATCGTATCATTTGTTGTGTACCACCATATATAATTTGAAACCGCAACTAAAACACAAGTTTTCTTTGGTATAGTTTTTAAGTTTCTTGCCTTTTAAATTTGAGATCTTGAGTTCAAGTATTGTTAGAATCATTTTAAATTAGACTTTAATTATAATTTATTTAAAAATTGCTTCCAACAAGACTCGAACTTGAGACTTTATAATTGAAAAACAATGGACCAACCACTAGACCAATATAAATTTTGCAAAAAATATTTTTACATACGTTCCTTATAGTCAAATTGTACCACCTCTTGAAAAATGTTCTAGGTCCACCCCTGCCTCGTTAGACTAAACTTAACAGAAAAAATTAAGGACCATTAAGATTGAAGAACAGAATATGTTGAAAATTGACAAATGTAAGAGATAAACAAGATAAAGCGGAAATCGTTAAAATTGACATATATTAGGGACCAAAAGTGAATTTTACTTCAAAATAAAATATTGATATTGTGTAATGCGTACGGTTGAGGGAGGAGGAGCCAACGAATAGGAGGAGGAAGCATTCAGGAGATTCTAGAGGCTTCTCTAGCTTCCGACATCATCGTAACTAAACGATCTGGACCGTCCATTTTCATCTCCACAAACTCACTCTCTTTCTCTAGACACTTCTCGAATACTTCTCGGCCCCCTTTTTGATCCCCACTTCTTCTCTTCCCAAATACGATTTTAGAAATTTCTTATTGCATTTCTGTGCAATCGATTAATTGAATTCTGATTTGAATTTCTTTCTTAGATTTTGATCGAATTTGTGAAGATCGAGGATGTTTGGAAGAGCCCCAAAGAAGAGCGATAATACCAAGTACTATGAGATCCTAGGGGTTCCGAGTACCGCATCTCAAGATGATCTCAAGAAGGCTTATCGGAAAGCCGCCATTAAGAATCATCCTGATAAAGGTGGAGATCCTGAGAAGGTGCTATTTTCTAACCCTAACTTTTTCAATAATCTGTGTGTTTTTTTCCTTTTTTGTATTCCTATAAGTTAAGTTAATTGAGAGATTGATTTGTTTTGATTGTTTTTTGTACTGCATTATGGAATTAAACATTATTTGTTGTTGCGATTTTGGATTGATATGAATTATATGTATTTTACCATTATGATGATGATGATTATTTGGATTGAATTGGTATATGGATAAAGTTAATTGGTATATGTAATTGTCTGATGATGCTGAGATGTGATTGCTGGTTAAAGGAACAATCTAATTGTATCATATGGATGAATTGTTGTGGTGGAACAACTATCAATTGGTGATATTTGATAGCTGAAAAGTTAATATCTTGGTGTTCTTGAAATCCTGAATTTTTATGAGAGGTTGTAGGATATATCTTACAGTCTCACTCATGGTTCTTCATTGAATTCTTAGGCTGTGTTTGGCAGACCAGCTGATAAGCTAGCTTATAAATAAATTATGTTTGGCAAAAACTAGCTTATGATTGTGTAAAATGACCAAAAATGATATTTTGGGGTATTATAATTATTATTAATAAAGGTATAGTTGTAAAATGCAACAAAAAGCTCCTAAAATGCGACTCCAACTAGCGTTTCAATAAGCTAGCTTATGGTCCATTCAAACGTGTACTAGCTTGTAAGCTAGCTTATTTTTGCCAAACACAACCTTAATTGAATTCTTTACCAACATCAGTTTTCCTAGAGTCGCTCATAGTTCTTCATTGAATTCTTAGAAGTTATTGTTGATATCAAGAAATGATAGTCTAAGAACTAGTAACAAATTTTTTTAACCAAATCAACTGTATTCCTTCAATTCTGTAGATATCTTGGTAGAGCTTTGATCATCTTCTTTTCAATCATGTATAATCAGAATATCAGATATTTTTGTGTTCAGGATCATTTCTTATGCATATCTGAATTGTTGTTTCTGTTTTAGTTCAAAGAGCTTGCCCAAGCATATGAGGTTCTGAGTGACCCCGAGAAGCGTCAAATATATGATGAATACGGAGAGGATGCTTTGAAGGAAGGGATGGGCGGTGGAGGTGGTGGACATGATCCGTTTGACATCTTCCAGTCATTCTTTGGGGGTACTCCTTTTGGTGGTAAGCACTCTTAATGTTGTTGGCTAGAATTAAGCAACAATGCATTTGTGTGCTTGTATCGATTCATTTTTACTTGAAATCTTGAGATGAACAGGTGGTGGTAGCAGCAGCAGGGGACGTAGACAAAGAAGGGGAGAAGATGTTATCCACCCTCTCAAAGTTTCTTTGGAGGATCTTTACAACGGAACTTCCAAGAAACTCTCTCTTTCACGTAACGTAATCTGCTCCAAGTGCACAGGGTGAGTGAGTGATTTTGTAGGCGGTTACTGGGTAATATTTTTTCGTTATCGTATGACTCAATGTGACGTTTTGCAGCAAAGGGTCAAAGTCGGGTGCTTCGATGAAATGTTCAGGCTGTCAAGGTTCAGGCATGAAAGTTTCTATCAGACATCTTGGCCCATCTATGATTCAGCAAATGCAACAACCTTGTAATGAGTGCAAGGGTACTGGAGAAACAATTGACGATAAGGATCGTTGCCCACAGTGTAAGGGTGAAAAGGTGGTGCCGGAGAAGAAAGTCCTTGAAGTCCATGTCGAGAAGGGCATGCAAAACGGACAGAAGATTACATTCCCTGGAGAGGCTGATGAAGCTGTAAGATCTCAATAACTATCCCTTTTCGTTCATGTGGACTAGTTGAGCCAAAAGTGCCAAAAACCTTTTCTTTTCCTTTTGTATGTAATTGTACAAATGTTGATATAGTGATTGTGTCTCCAATTTGCAGCCTGATACCGTCACTGGTGATATTGTGTTCGTCTTGCAACAAAAAGAGCATCCCAAGTTTAAGCGGAAGGGCGATGATATATTCTATGAACACACTTTGAATCTGACAGAGGCGCTCTGTGGCTTCCAGTTCATCTTGACCCATCTAGATAACAGGCAACTTCTGATCAAGTCTCTACCTGGGGAGGTTGTGAAACCTGGTAAATTTCTTTCTTTCATCCATTTCATTGTTTAAAACTATGAACTCATGCTAGAAAGATTGTCTTTTGTTATTTTAAACCTACATAGCATGTATATTTGAATTGAGCACGGGTGTGTAAAGTCGAGCTTAATAGTTGTCGAGCTTGAGTTGATCTCGAACAGTCGAACACAAAATGGAACTTGTTTAGCTTAACGAGCCAAACTTTATAACCCCAATGTTCGACTCGGCTTATTTGAAAACTCGAGCTGAGCTATTCGAGCATACTCTTTTTCGAGTCAAACATGCTCATATAATCATTGATTCGTACAATAAAAATATAAAAATTATCTAGCTCAAGCTCATAAACGTGTTAATTGATCGCAACTTTGAACCCATAAACGAGAATCCCTACATTGAAAAAGTTAAATCAAGCTCGACCCTAGTATTAATTTTTTTCTTGGCTTGACTCGTTTACTCCTCTATTCTTGAGTATGCTTGTTTGCATACTCGAAATAGTGGATTGTATGAACTGGGTTCTCAATTATTCTTGATCTGGGTGATGGTCGGAACGCTTTGATAAAAACAATGGTGTCATTTGCGTCCATGGTTTGATGGTAAAATACGGTGCTCTACAGATCAATTCAAGGCAATAAATGATGAAGGAATGCCGATGTACCAGAGGCCGTTCATGAAGGGGAAGCTGTACATTCACTTTAGCGTGGATTTCCCTGATTCGATAAGCCCTGATCAGTGCAAGGTTCTGGAGGCGGTTCTTCCAGCCAGGCCTTCGTCCCAGATTACAGATATGGAGCTGGACGAATGCGAGGAGACAACTCTGCACGATGTCAACATCGAAGAAGAGATGAGAAGGAAGCAGCAGCAAGCAGCTCAAGAAGCGTATGATGAAGATGATGACGACGACATGCATGGTGGTGCCCAGAAGGTACAATGTGCGCAACAATGATGTGAGCGAGCGAGCGGGCGAAGGTATGGTTATTTTCATAGGTGTTGGCAAGGCACTTGTGGTTTGTCACATTAGAAACATAAAAAATTGTAATGTATGCAACTTTTTTATTCGTTTGATTCGGCTGAAATAGGAAAAAGAACTTTTTGAGTCTAGGGATTGTTGTGTGGTTTGTTGATGGCAATGTGATTGAAGATGCTAATATGTTGATAGCATCCTCTCTATAGCATTGTTCGCATTTTTTTTACCAACGGTTAACGCTTGGTTGAATTTGATAACATTGAAATGAATCTTTGTACATATCACATTCGAATTGGTCATTAGATTGAAAATTACTGAACCATCGAAATATTTCAATCTGAAAGTGTTTCACGAATTTAAAGTAAGGAATTATTTTTTACCTTAACTACATCCTGCTTCCTGCCAATAGTGACATTAAATATTAAAATTGACGCTAAGCAACAGATCATTTCAATATGGACGTCAAATACTAAGTCAAATTTGGTGTAAATTAGCATCAAAATTTATAATCATTGAGAAAAATAAAAAATAATATACCTAGAATGTACGATTTATTGTGAGTTATTGAAAGAGGAACATTTGTTATTTTCAGCAAATCCGATATCAATTTTTATATATTTGATTTAAGATTTAGCGTTGCCATCGAACATACCTTAATATCATCTAAGATGAAAGAGCGTTTGTTTACTAAACGTTTATCCGTATGAATATGACAATGACCAAGAATCTTACCTGGAAAACCAAGAGTGTTCCACGGTAATTGATGGAGAAGACTCGTACCATGGTTCCATCTTATCTGTAAAGTGTGGGTGTAATTCATGTGTATGGGGTGTTGGGTTCAAGCCATGTGCATCGCACTTTTGCCCCCATTGAATGCATGTGATGATTTACCTCCCCTATGATGACCATGAGACCGGTGCGGTTGGGGCGCCCTAGAGGTTTTTTAAGACTCGGTTAGTACTTACCGGAAAATTGTAGCATATGATATCGTTTTGGTGAACTAAAATCTTACCTGGTGAGTAAATGAAAGTGTAGATTTTCATTGGTAAGCGCTTACCTGAGTAGGTGTTTGAACGTTGTATTTTTGTCTTCTCTTTTTTGAATTTGAAGAATTTCTAATCTCAAGGACTGTTTGATATTTTTCGAATGGTTTGGTGCAACATGACCAAGTGCAGGAACAATTAAGATGCTCTTATGGCATAGTGCAAAATGAAGCATGATTGTTAGGTAATTGTTCGAAATGAAGTTATGGCTCTGAAAAGTTAAAGGATGTCCAAGATACAAAATCGATCAAAGGATTTTAAAATCATTAAAAGCATATTCATTTTTATTCATAAAATTCATCTTTTAACGTTTCAAATGTTACATCTTAACGAAACTATTAAAAGTTAAACAAACAACTCCTCAATCCTTTTCAAATAAGAGTTTAGGATAGTTAGTAGAATACATTTTTATCAAATATTAATTTCTTTTCTTCATAATATAAGATCATGGTTAACAAAGCTTGTCTAACCCAGCCGACAGAGGTAACATTCTCGGGAGCGGTGGATGGTATCCCCCCGCGGCAGGAACTAGAAGTGACGTTTGTTGACCAGGTTTTGAATCAGCCTTCGAGCCGGTTTGAGACCGACACGAATTAATTGGACGTTCGAATGAATCTCGAATACCGCTCGAACGTGTGTATGAGTACATTGAGTAGAATAAGAATTGTTGGTGAAAACTAAATAAGAATTGTTGGTAGTATATATTGATTCCCTATCAAATGATATTTGGGGTACGTGTCTGGCTGGCGTAGGAAGGTGCGAATCATATCTAGGGCAAAAACTGGGCGCCAATTTCACCAAAGGTTCGTCCGCCATTAACAACCACCTTCACTCTCTCTTTATGTTGTCTCTCACTTGCTTTCGTTTCAACACATTTCGCTCCATTTCTCATCCTCTAACCCTCTCTCACTTCCCTTTCAGGTTTCCTACTCTTTTACACTACTAATTTCAACTCTTTCTTACTTATTATGAATGCTTCTATTCAATCCAAATGCTTATTAAACTTTGATGTTTTCATTCTCAAGGCTTCGAGGAAGAAACATGAATCAATCTGAAATCGGACCAATCGTTAATGGCTCCAAATGCTGTTCCACCAAGGCCGTCGTCGATGATCCCGACTCGCTTCACCGGAAAAAGACCGCTATTCGCCTCGCAGGCCCCTCCAAGTTTCAGGTTTTAAAATCGTCTTTTAGGGTTTATATGAAATCGTTCCCTTTTCTATCGCAATGTTGTATCTGAAGTTGTGTAATTTGTAGGTTATTGCAGATTTTGATAATACATTGACAAAGTATTGGGTTGATGGATGTAGAGGACAGTGTATGTTTTGTGGTTTTGTTAATGGTTTTGAAATGTTTATTTTTGTTGATTATGTGTTTTTAATGTGATTAAAGTATTGTTTGATTACACATGTATGTAGCCAGTCATGCCCTCCTGCAACAGGAGAACCCTGAGTACAATGCCAAGAGGGATGAATTGTTCAACTACTATCATCCTATAGAATATGATCCGAATATTCCGGTTGATGAGAAAACTAAGCTCATGGAAGAGTGGTAGGTTCACCGTTTGCAGGTTCATATGATCATATCCCGTTGTATTTTAAGCAGTCGAATGTTGCAAATTTTATTTGTTTCCATAGCCAAGAAAATAGAACTTTGAAATGTAGTTTTCTTGAGATTTTGAAAAGGGATGCTTTTTAAAACCCTTGAAGAATACCTTTTGCTTGAAGAAGTGATGAGAAGGGTCACTGGGCAAGTGATAAAAAGGCGTGTGTGTGTGTGTTTTCCGTATATGATTATATATAATTATGATAAGAACATATGTCTATCGATTTCATTGAAGAAACTTAAGATAAGAACAGAAAAAAGATTTCATTGAAGAAACTTTAGATAAGATATGTCTATCTACATTTGCATTTCTAAGTGCTTATATATAATTATGATACTTGGTAAAGCATCTTATTTTACTAATGTAGGTGGGGTAAGACCCATGGACTCCTTATCGAGGGAGGTCTTACATATGATGCCATAAGAAGTTCTGTAGCTAGTGGGGTGATCGCTTTCAGAGAAGGCGTGGTTGAGCTTTTTGAATTTTTAGAGGCAAGTTTGCATTTTTCTTTCTTTCTCATTTTTATCATTATTTAAAGGGTTTGTTTAGTAGTAAAATAATCTGATCAGGTGGATCTTTCCTTAATGTTTCATGTTTTTTTCCCTCTAAACCTGCAGGAGAGAGATATCCCGGTTCTTATATTTTCAGCAGGTCTTGCAGATATCATCGAGGAGGTAAGTTAAAACCATGTAAGCCAATTAGCAAAAAGATTATTTTGTTCTAGAGTTAATACTTCCATCATTAATATGATTGTATTCTTGCAACTTCGTCAGGTTCTACGTCAGAAACTTCATAGAACTTTCAAAAACGTTAAGATCGTATCAAACCGGATGAAATTTGACCAGAATGGTAACCTAGTATCTTTTACAGGTATACCCCTGATCCCAGTAACGGAAGTTTTATCAATTTGTATCACTTATGTGAAAAGATAGACTTTAAGATGCATGGTGCACCATGGCTCATTGCTACACATGCTAAGTGCACACTCTAAGAATATGCTTTAATAGTTTCATCAATCATTTAAACCTTTTTAACATCTAAAACGCATTAAACCCCTATGCGTGAGATGGTTATGGAGATGTTTGTCTCAAATTTAATTAGCAACATCTTAGTATATAATAAGTAAGGTGTTTTTCATGTTAATTTGTTAATTTTTGAAATTATTTGCTTTGGGGTCTTGTTGGATGTGATATTTGATTTGTTTTCTTTATTTTCTTTGATCCAGGGAAGTTGATTCATAGCTTAAACAAGAATGAACATGCTCTTGATATGGCTGCATCTTTGCATGATCACTTGGGTGAAGTTGATGACCAAATAATCGACAGTGCCTCTGTGAAAAAAAGAACCAACGTGCTACTTCTTGGTGATCATATGGGTGACCTGAGAATGTCTGATGGTCTAAACTACGAAACCCGCATTTCTGTGGGATTTTTGTAAGTCATACAAACATCGTTATAATTTTACGTTATTTTATTTTCCATTTGTTTTCTTTCTTGTTTTGTTCTTGGCTTATATCCAACTATTTTTGGATAAAAGACCAATTGTTTACATTTTTCAAAATCTGATGGTAGTACCATGGGACCATCTATTATTTGAAGATGCTGTAGATATCTTCATACATTACAAAAAAAAAACTAGAGGCGAATTCTCGAGCAATTGCATGATATTTTGCAAGATAAGTGCTTGCTTTGTGAAAATGAAAGTCATGAACAGGGTTTTTTCTCTATTCCATTTAATCAGATTTCTGTAGAAATGTTATTAAAACGATTCTTTCTGTCACCAAAATGGCAAATCCTTGAATGTAGTTATTGGCTTTTTGCAGGAATCACAACATTGAGAACTCTCTTGATAGCTACCGTAAAGGCTTTGACATTGTGTATCTAGTGAGTATTAAACATTTTGTTTCTGTTTTAAAGATTTCAACTAAATTTACATATTTATCCAAGATCACAAAAGGGTATGCTTGGAATCACTTGCATAAAAAATTTAAGTTTCCATGAAAATGTTGGGTTGTTTGTGCAGGATGATGCACCAATGTCAGGGGTAGTGAAGCTTGTCTCAGAGCTCTTTTCTCCTGCAACTGATTAAAACTAAACTCTTGGAAGTAGAGATATCATCGGATGAGGCATGGTGTCGGTTTTTTCGGGTGTTTGATTATTTTCTCATTCTTCCTTTGACCTTTTGCATCCATTCTATTCTCAATCCTTTGGGTCCCCCTTTTGCTTATTAGATTGATGTAAACTGCTAGTATTTGTTATTTGGTTTATGAAGCAGATTTAAAGTTTGATTGATGTTAGGGACCCCAACCATTATATGAGAGAAGGAATCAATCATTCTTTCCAACCAACCATTGTAAATAGACCCTTTAGTATTAATTCAAATGCATTATTTCTAGACTTTTTTGGTCTTTTATTACACTTTGAGTTGGGTGTGTACTATATCATTGAATTGTATAATTGTGTTATCGATTTGATTTTAGAAATTATACTATATAGAGAACCAACATCAATTTTGCAAGATGGAATTTATTGTAACGTTATATAAAGTATTTTTTTCAAAAAGGTAGTTTTTAACTTATTAAATGGAGAGCTTCTTTTGATAACCTATGAAATCGTATATTGAGAACTAATGCATAATAAGTTTTTTTTAACGGTAGATAACTCACGCACACGTTTCGACACGAAGTCAACAAGTATCCGGGATCCATACGGCACCCGACTAATCATAGGCGACCATGGACCGTCCCGAAAGCCGACCCATGGTCAAGGTATATCGCCACATGTTCACCCCATGAATCAAACCCGGGTAGACAGGGATGTCATCCATTGTCCCTCCCAAGGATGTTAGTAACCACCACTAGGCTACTAATGCTTTGATAGGTGTTATTTCATTACTAATTCTTGCATCCAAGACTAGAATTTAGAATATTAATTAATATATGTTTGTAACTGTGTTTTTACACATATAGAGAGTTCATAATATGTATATTTTTACGTGTTTTTTCACATATACTAAGTTCATAATATGTACCTTTTTTGTGTATGGGAAACAAAATACACATAAACAAGTTTCATAATGTGAAACAAACATTTACAAAAGAATAACATTATAAAACAAATATATGTTACCCAACACATTAAACACTACACTTATATAAAAAAAATATCCCGTGAAACAAAACTAAAAGGTAGAAGTTATCACAGGTCACACGATCTTAAAAGTTTTCAAATGATTAAGCTCGATGATGCTTATGACTATCAAATTACAAAAATATCATATAACACAACTCGATATTCCCTCCAACGATGTTAAAAGATCGGGTTTGATTGAAAGTAATTGGGCAGAACAAACCTTCGAGACGAAACAAAAAGGTGACAACAATGAAGAATTCATACCCTTTGCTTATGGTGTTCATTTTTCTACATAAAGAGTACACAGACATCATGATATTTCTACTACTACTACTACTACTACTACTACACACCAAACATATATGCCTCTAAAAACTTCACACCCCTCCAAAACTGTGATCTAATAAAATTCTAACTACAAATAATACTCAAAAACACTAACCAAAAAGAAAAAAGAAAAGAAAAACACATTCAGACATTCTTACCTTCAAACAAACAACACATTTCTGATGTGCTTATTCAATTTTTCTCACTTCCTCCTGTTCTTGTTCTTAACTCTCACTATCCTTCTCCCCGATTTATCACCTCCGGTGCCCAACGAGAAACTCCCACCTCCAGC
This sequence comes from Centaurea solstitialis, assembly GCA_030169165.1. NCBI lineage: Eukaryota > Viridiplantae > Streptophyta > Magnoliopsida > Asterales > Asteraceae > Centaurea > Centaurea solstitialis. The sequence continues at coordinate 84,118,153 of CM058043.1, forward strand.
ATTAAACTCAACGCTAGACGACTGAAAAGGATTCTGAGCCGGTGTTTGGTTCGGCGGACCGCCAAATTGGAACGGAAGTGCTGCTGGGGTCAGAGCCGGTGCTGGCGTGGCTGAACCGAAAGTAAAACCGGGTGCAGCTGCCGCTGGAGCTTGACCGAATTGAGAAACGGGAGTCGGACTTAGCATGGAGTCCTCGGCCATGCTGTCTTCCATGCTCATCTGATCGTTATTGTTTGGTGAGGTGGCACCGGCTCCAAATACTGGAGTCGGGTTCCCGAAAACCGATTGACCTTGTGACGGGGCTGCAAAGGCAGAGTTGGTGGCACCGGTTGCACCGAACGAAAACATGGATGGCCCGTTTGAAGCACCACTGGTGGTTGATGAACCAAACATTATCGGTGAACTGCTAGCAGAAGGCACGGGTGTGGAAGATGCCCCGAAAGCGAACGTCGGAGATTGAGAACTAAACGTAGACCCGAATCCTGATGATTTCGGGGGCTGCCAAGCAGCTCCGGAACCAAATACGCTAGCGGAAGTTGTAGGCCCGCTAGGGAAACTACCGGATTTGGCCTCTGAGGAGGCGGCAACAGAACCGATACCGAAACTAGGTGTCGAACTGAAGGCAGGAGCTGAGGAACCGAAAAAGGAACCGCCTGTGGTAGAGGAAGGGGCGGCGGTAGATCCGGCGGATGCTATCGAAGGGACGGAAGAGCCGAACTGGAAAGGCACGGCTTGCGTAACGGCTGTAGACGTCTGTGTGGTTGCCTGAGATCCGCTGGTGACGTTAAAGAAAGATGCATTCGACTGATTATTATTGATGGTGGTCGACTGATTATTGATGGTGATTGAAGTGGTTGCCGGAGAACTGAAGCCAAAGAGGTTGTTTCCGGTAGTGGTAGCGGCAAAAGACATAGTGGCAAAAGGTGAGCTGCTCATGTTGGATTTTGGTTCCTTCCCGTCTGTAGCATTCGTATTCCCAGTTTCCGTTTCCGCCACTGAAGTTGGGGATGCCGAAGCTGGATTTGGAGCAACAGCAGAACCGAAATTGAAAACCGGGGCTGGCAAAGACGTAGAGAAAGCTAAAGCTGGTGCCGGCACAGATGTAGAGAAAACAGAGGCAGCAGCGGCGGTTGTTGTGGTGGTAGAGATGACGGTGGCGGTACTGGCGGAAGTAAGATTGGAAGAGGTATTATTGAAAAATGAATTCAAAGTGGCACTGGAAGCTGGAAACTGAGTCGATGAAGAAAACATAGGAAGGGGTGAAGCAGGTGTCTCATCAGGAGTACTCGAGTTCTTGCCAGAGATGCCAAACGAAAAAGAACCACTTGTTGATGTAGCTGCAAGAGCCGGAGACGGCAAAGACTCGGATTTTCCGAACATATTTGCCGCCTTCTTATCGTCACCATTTTCATTCTTGTTGAATGCCGGAAATTTTACATGATCACTCTTCACGGCTGAACTGAAAAAACTGCACAAACACAGAGATGAGAACCACCTTCATGGCTTAATAAAAGTGAGCATATAAAAGATCTTCTAACCTGGTTGAGTCGAGTGCTTTTGGATCCGAATCAGCTTTTGGTTTGTTTTCTAAAGACTTTTCGGTAGAAAATTGGAACGGTGACACCTTTTCAGTGCTTGCACCAAATGATGAGAAGACGTTTGACTCCTTCTCTGGAACGGCCTTCTCCATTTGCAAGGCTGATTGATTAAGCATGCCTGTTTGTGTCGTGGTAGTAGACGGAGGTGAGGTCGGGAACTTAAATCCCGTTCCTTGCTCGCTAACGGAACCACCAAGAAATCCAACATCGGTTTTTGGAGGAGATGCAACTTTCTCAGCTTCTTTCAATCCTCGGCCTGTTCCGGAATTTTATCAACCTCAGGTAACACAGGAGTTACTTCGGTAAAAGTTTTAGGGATTTCCGGTAGTGTTGGAGTCTGAATGACTTCAGCGGAAACAGATTTGTTTGCTACCAAAGATGCTTCTGGCTTGTTATTTTCAGCCAATGAAAAGGGCACATGCCCATTAACGTGGATGTCATCATCTAGCTCCAACGAATCCTACATCGAACGAAAAATGTTAAAATACAAGCAAGAATACCAATTAAACAATCGATACAAAAACACACAAAAAATACGACGAACCTCATGTGCGCTCATTTGAAAAGCACGCTTCTTCTGAGGAGGTTCGGCCGGAAGCTTTGAGGTCGAAGCAGTGGCTATAACGACCGGTGCTTTATCTTTTGAAGAAACCGTCAAATCACCATTGACGGGTGCCAACATGTTACGAGGAACCGGGAACTTTTTCGAACTATTTTCTTCGACTTTTTCTTTGCCTCGAGAGGCGGCGGGCTCACGTGTGGAATTGTGCTGACCGTCTGATTTCTGAACATCGCGAGGGCTTGGAAGAAACTTCGGCGAATCCACTTTCTCCATGCTTCTAAGAGCCTGGCCGTGAAGCATGTTTAACGTCAGCTTACCGGGTGATTTATCTCTCGTTGTTCCAGTAAACGTTGATTCAGACTTCTTTTCCTTCGGGCTCAGTCTTTCAAGCTGTTGCAGTATCTTCGTGGCTGTTTGGGTGGACTTTGTAGGAACAGAACCGTAGCCTGAACCACCACGCATGCTGGTGTCCCCATTTTCTTCAAAGTCTTTCGGTTTGTTCATTAAAAGCAGCTTCTGAGTTGAAACATCTGGTTGTTGCAAAGCAGTATAGCCGAGTTCTCTTTTATCTCTTAACAGAGAACTTCCGTGTGGCATGAGATTAGCTTTTTGTCGAGTTCTACGCAGCGGACTACCAGATCCAATATCGTCTTCTAGTACAGAACTCCTACGCTTTAGAGCCTGAGGTAGAACGTGGAAACACAGTTATAAAGTTGTATCCTTTAGGGTGCGTTTAGTACACCGACAGGACAAGACAAGGTAGAACAGAACAGAACAGAACAAAACAACTGTTCAGCATTTTGTAAGACATGACAAGGCAGAACTAGGCAGAACAATATTGATTAAATGACCATTTTACCCATGAGAATTTTAGTGTTTTTTTAACCTAATAGTCAATCTAAATGAAAATTAACAAAAAAAAACAAAAAAAAAAAAAGTAGTAGAAAATAGAAAGTGTGTAATAAAAATTTAATCGGGTGTGAAGCATTTCGGACCATGTCGGATTCGGATTTAATCGGATTCAGATTCGAGTTTTGCTCACCCTTACGTATGAGACAATTATCTTAAATCAAATCTGTATTTTGAAGGGTATAATGGTACATCTGACCTTGTTCTACTAAGTTCCAGGGGGTAGGATGGAACATGCTTGTCCCATCCTATTCTGCGTACCAAACGCACCCTTAAAAGAAAATAATGTGTACACCGAACAATTACCATTTTGCCCTCCTGCCCCCACGTAGACGGAGAAGATGTTAATGCTGCAGCATGACCGTAGCCTGGACTGATTTCCTGAAATCATGTATGCAGATACGGACTCTACTTCAGACAATATTGAGGATTAAGTTCGATAGAGGTATGCAGATCAGGCAAACCTTTTTGCTAAACGTTGAAGGCCCACGAGAATATGGTGTGCGAGCCATGCTGTACATTGCCGACCGGCCTCGAGACCTTGGCGTCAAGAAGCCATTTTCAAGACCCCTGAAACTGTTGGAGGTTTTTGGAGCCATGGATGCAATTGGTGTTTTTGGAAGCCCGGATGCGTTATTAAGCAGCTTCGTGTCTTGTCTTGGAGTCTGGTTGCTTATCCCCAGGGCCGATGGTGCCACCTTCATAGGCCTCGATCCCATGTACGCCTTTGCAAGCTCAGCAGGTGAAGCAATCTCCTCTTCAAGAACCTGAAACACAATTTAATATAATTAATTTATATATTTGCAAGCAAAAAACATGAATAGTTGAGTGACAACAAAATATCAAAAACCACCAAATTGACGTATGGGGAAAATGGTTCGAGTAGAAATAGAAAATGGACCCACACACAAACAGATAGATTGCTTGTCTTTTAAGAGGTGTGAAGTTTGAAGTCTGAAGTCTGGTTTCACCTCTAAAAAGTAAGAAATGGATGGTGCACCTCTTAAAATTTCAGAGGACGGTAAGAGGTTTTCAGACCTTTTCTTAAAAATAAAACAAACAGTCTTAAATCTGCAAACCTCTTAATTTTCAGACTTAAAAGAGGTATTTTTTTAAAAACAAACAGCCCCTCACCCTTGAACTGACGACAGGAGTTGAAATATCAGCATGGATGTGATCCCTTTCGTTTCCATATTTTTTCAGGGAGCCACTGGTTGATGCCTCAAGCCTTAAAAGAGAAGGTGAACTAGGAGGCTTTGCTGCATCCCTTTCAACGTCATCAGAAGGTGACTCGGTGGTTTTCGAGTGCAACAATGCTGTCAACTGCTGAATTTCCGACCTGCGCAGTATATAACATAGTAATGGTAGTATAATTCACACAAACACGATAACAGTCAAGATTAAGCTAAAGAGAAAAAGTACAACACACTCTGTTTTTCAATTTTTTTTTGTTATATCCTATTTTTTATGGGAGGGGTGTGGGGAGCTGGGCTCAGATTTTCCTATTATTTTGCCCTATATTTCACGTGCACACAGTTACAATCTCGAGATTGCAGAAGATATGGCAATAAGTGAACACTATTTCACCTCGAAAGCACGTTTTTGGTCAGTGTGGGATTGTATGGACCCCCTCAAATGTGACACGAAAACAAATTGCAGCTTATTGGAGAATGAACACAGCTGACCGGTTGTTGTATAAAGTAAATATGGAAGTAAAGATAACGACAACTCGACACCTATAGAGTAGATAGTAACAATATAGGGTTGTAATAAAAGAAAAACCAACCTTGTGAAGGTTTTCTGTTTCAACATTTGTTCAAGCTCTGATATCCCAGCAGCAGCAGAATTGACACCTTTATCAGTGCTAGGCTGTGATGCTCCAGTACGATTCTTCAGTTTAATCAGCAGAATTACATCAAAGTTAGAGCGGTTTCAGACAAAATAGTTGGACAAAACAAAACACTAGCAACATAATAAGAGAACACATTCAAAAACCCACAGATTAAAATTAGCAAAATTCAAAAACAGAGCTTGTCAGCTTGATCACAAGAAAAAACCAGAAGAAGTTTTAGAACTTACAATCGAAATATGTTTTAGGATACTACTAGCAAAATTACTCACACAACATTCTATACATGAAGCCAGAATTGACATGATTTAGAGCACACAAGAAGCAGACACCTAAAATACAGAGAGAGTACTACAACTGAAATAAACAACTTACATTTTGCACTGCCTCCTGAGCTACATTCTGGGATTCTTCATTAATCTCTGGTCACATAAAAGCTTTTGTGAGGGCCATATAAAGCATTGAGCAGAAATTCAGTTGGCATGATAACAAAGCTATTTAATATTAATATTTTAGATTCCACACAGACAGAAAATTTTGCAACAGAACCCATTCCATAGTGGCTTGGCTTATTACAATTAGTGAATCATGAGAATATCTTGATATGGTTTTAACTTTTAAGTGGTCTTTCTTGGTTGATAATTATAGATATAGTTAGACTTATAGTTATACCCAGTGATTTAAAACATCATAAGCATAATTGTGTTTTAAATCAATTATTTGTTCTAAGAAATGAAAATTACTCAGAATTTTTAGCTTTCTATAATCTAGTAAAGCTTCATAACTTATCCTCCTTTTTTGTAGTCTAATCTCAAATTATCTCATCTGTAAGAAATAATTGCCACCCTACTCAAAGCTCTTGTGCTATCAAAACTAACATTCTTCAGAAGAATGATTAAAATGGAAAAACTAATACGTAGCACGCCTAAAGGTTAAAAACCAAATTAGCACATAACAGCTATTCTCATCTCTACATGTTGAAATCTGGTGAGCAAAAAATTTATATTTATGGCAAACATCTTATTCCACACGACTTGTGTAGGCAGAAACTCATAATCATGAAAAATGTTATATAAAAACCGAGAGTAAATAGAATTATATAAACACCGGAAAACAAATTTTAAGCACCTATGTACATGTGACTATGTAAGAATGAGAAGTTCACTCTCCCACGTTTACAATTAAAAATTCTCAGCTTTGTGTCACCATTGTCAATTAATATTTAACTAGCATACATGCATGACACTAGAAGCTTACTCTCCCACATAAATGTCGCAAACTTAGCATCAAGCATCCTGATTTTTACAGTTGAACATGTAAACATGTATGAGACCAGAAGTTCCATCGCTTCTGCCTATAGTGTTCCATCACAAAATCTCTTAGATTGACTGTTTCACAAATTTTGACAGAGTAAGACATCATGGAATTCCCATTCATATAAAACCATGAATGTTAAGAGTTACCGCTCAAAGATGTCAATTATATTTTTACATATGAACTCTAAGTAAATGAACACTAATAGGAGGGTGAACTCTGATGTGTAGCTGGGATTATGTGCATACAGACACATTGACATGTTTCTGACCAGCCTGATTTAAGGCACAATTGTGCTATAAATTCCTCTGACAGTATCAATTTCTATTGCACCAACCTACATAAGCTTAAAAATGTGATTCTATAAAAAAATGTTACAAACAAGATAGAGCATTCACATCAGAATAAATACAATAGCTATCAATATCATCCTTAAAACTTGAAAAATCTTCGTTTAATCAAATCGATTCATAAAAACCGATGCTTCCTTGGCCATTGGTTACACCTAGATAGCCTAAATGTATGTCCAATTTCTGTACACAAAGACCTATAGATCACATGTCCGCAGTTACAACGAACATTTACCCACTTTAGCTAGAGAATTAATAAATGTTCATCATTACCCAAAATATTCTCATCCATATGAATAAAACTATCAATAAACCCTAAAATTAACATTTCCTTATAGAAAATAGCTTTCTGCAGCCACATACATAAAACAAACCAATTCAAAAATGCAATAAACAAATAATCAACCAAAACAAAACTAAATCCCCAGAACATGGCATAAGATGTTACAAAAAAAAAACACATTTCTACAACCTAGAAAGAATCCCAACCAATTGAAGAATAATGCAGCAATCAACCAATAAACCAGATAAAAAACCTAATAAAAATCCACCTCAATTATGAAACCCTACGATAAACAACAAAAAGGCCCTAAATTAGCTCACAAGCGCCTGAAATCATAACAAATTGATCTAATTGAAGAACAAAAGGCATTATTGTACCTGGCGGCCCTGCCAATAATAGAGGAGGAAGACGCTTGCGAAAAGCGCCGAATAGCCTATGAGCCCCGGCGTAAATTAGCCTAGAAGCAGGGTCCACAAGCTTCGTCAAAAGGCCGCCATGATTATTGCCGTTTCCGAGAGGCGTAGGAGGCCGATCGTACGGCGTCGCCGGAACACTTCGCCGGAACGGCCGCTTACGGAACTTACCTCCGGCACCGGTGCTTTCGTATGGAGCCTTTCCATCGCCCGCCGTCGCCATTGATGAAGAATTTGCGTTCGAGAGAGAGAGAAAATGGGGGAAAGGGGGAACTGAGTGGGAAATTAGGGTTTTTATTTGTGCACAATTAAAGGCTTTATGGTGTTTATTAAAAAGTTTTGATATTTTGTTTTTTGTTTTTTTGTTGAAATAATAACGGATGAACAATATAAATTGGTGAAATATTTGTTCTACTTTAGGAAAAGATTTGTGTATAACTCAAATGTTATGTGTAAAATTAATTTGTGAACAAAACCTTAATTTAAAAGATTGGAGGGTATAAATTTCATCTTATGAAATAAAACGATAAGATGAGTAAATTTTTGTTTGTCTTTATTATTGTTAAAGCAAATTTGTAACGTGAAAGAAACGTTTGTCCTTTTATCGTTTATAAGAAAAAGTAGACTTGGACTTGTTTGTCTGTATCGACTATTTCTTATTTCAAACTGTAATGTATTTCTTACATCGGTTTGTAAACCGTAAATTGCAAGATAATATAACATGAAAAACATCGTTAATCAAAACTTGTTGAAAGAAAGGTTAAGTGATATTGGGGAACATAATAAATTTGCACTCCACATTCTAGCTTCATTGATGGTATTTATACTCAAGGACAAACTTCGTGCTCGTGTATTGACGATTAGCATAAAACAAAAATAAAGTGCAATGAAGAGCAACATAAACTAATAGACAAGCTAATAGATTGTAACCAGGTTAATAAATGTGTAGGTTTTCATTTAATAATTTGGAGGGGAAGGAACCGGTTTGAGACATGCTTGAGTTTTGTTTGATTGTTTGAATTATGTGTATTCTTTTTTAGATAAGGTTCATCTAGGCTTCGCAAAGACTACATCCTTAGCAATTTAGAACTGAAAATTCGGCCAATTGAGACTAAGTCTAGCCACAATGCGCACAAAGGGATTCGAACCTGGGGTAAATGGTATACCATCCACATCCTCTATAGACCTTATTGCTACGCCACAAGCCTTGTAGTTTTGAATTACATGTATTTTTGCAAATGAAGAAAGGGCTCCTAAGTGATAAACCTATAAAGCAAGGAGCATTTTTGCATGTGCCTACTGCTAGCTGGTGGCCACGGTAAAAATATGTTGCATGTGAGTTAGGTGGTGTGTTTTTTATAAAAATACCTCTTAATGACCTATGCTTTCTTAACAAATAAGAGGTTCAACATTTAGGTTTTTTCTCAATAAGAAGTGAAAACGTCTTGCCATCCTCTTATCTAACAAGTGAAAAACCCAAATCTGATTTATTAAATCTAAAGAAGGAAAATGGAGATGAAATACATAAGTAAGGGAATTGGGGGGTGGGGGGGAATAGGTGGAGTGTGAGAAGCTGAAATATAGCAAATACATGTGTAGAAGTTAAACATTAAACAAACATTTATCAAATAAATAGAATTAACATTATAATATTTTGTAGGACAAAGTAGATTAATTATATGAATTCACACATTTATCGAATTATAAAAATAAATTGTCTTATTGATTCAAATTTCACACTTCAACACCACAAAATTAAAGTAAGTTTTTAGGCTTCAACATCTCTTAGAAAACAAACACTACCTTTAAAAAACAAAAAAAAACACTACCTTACAGTTATTGAATAATACCTTATGCAAAAAGAACTTCGATTACTACTATGTTTATTATGAGGACGAGTTGTTAAGATAAGTAACCATCTTTGGGGGTAGGAAAGTGAAAGTCAGATATTCACAAAGAGATATCCAACTAGGGGAGTTTGGGGCTCGGTTTGCGCGATTTAACCCTTCAGATCACAAATCAAACCGCAAGTGGCGGTTTATAAATTTTTCAAACCAAGTGGTTTGACATCAAGTGCCAAGACCGGTTAAACAGGACCGCAGTTTGGGCGACCAGTTTAGGCGGTTTAGGCATTTTATAGGCTTTAAAGTTCACACTTAAAAAAACATATACACTTTCAATTTTAGATTAGATATCTATTTTAACTAAACCAAATATCCCAAAGTCCACGTCTCTATGCCTTTAGGTCCATTTGAAGTCAACGAAATCCACAAAAAAGTAAACAAAGTCCATACAAATGTAAACAAAATATCCCAACAAAACATGAAAAAAAAATGCATGTGTATATATGTGTGTGTTTTGTAGGGGAAGGTTCAAATGAGAAAATAAATCTAATTGCGAACATGAGAATAACCGAGAACGTGGCACGTGTCATACTTGACTCTTATTTAGTCTGAATAATACAAGATTATTCAGACTGAATATCATGCATTATTTATGGTGAATAATACAACATTCAGATTGAATAATACAACATTCAACATTCAGTATTATTCAGTCTAAGTGTGTATTATTCACCTTGAATAATGCATAATATTTGGTATTAGTAATCGTGTATTATTTAGACTGAATCGGTTGTCCTCACGTTCATAATTACATTTAAGTTTTCGTGTAAACTTTCATCTATATATGTATATGTATTATTTGGCGGTCAGTTTGGTCCAAACCGCCCTAAAGAAACCTCAAATTGCCAAAAACGATCTGACTTTAGTTGGTCTGACTGGTTTAAGCGGTCCAACGATTTTTTAAACATCCCTATATCCAACCTTAGCGAATGTTAGTATCTTACGTATTAGTTGATGTTTTCATTTACAGGTTAAACGATGTTTAGTACTTTGTGGTTGATTAACTATTTAAGTTATTAATTGTAGTTCTATTTAAGTTTGTAATGAGATATTATGTGTACTTTACTAAGTTAATAATTTGAAGTTCACCCCTTGTATGTTAAGTGATATGTCATATTTTTTTTTTTGGAAAGGTTCACCTGTACTTTGGCCAGACTACATCCTTGGCAATTTTTACCGAGAGCTAAAGCATGCTCCCCTGGGATTAATACTCAGTGGCCCCTGGTTGCTCACCCCCGGATTCGAACTTGGGTGGGTTTTTCCCCAACACCAAGCCTTAACCGGTAGGCTGCCCCATTGGGGTTAGTGATATGTCATATTATGTGTACTTTACTAAGTTAATAATTTGAAGTTCACCCCTTGTATGTTAAGTGATATGTCATATTTCCTTAAGGTAAAATTAGGGATTTTATGATGAGGATATCTATAAAAGTATAATTATCGGTTAATTGATCAGTATGTTTATCGAATCCACTTAATAAGTTATTCACTGATCATCAAAAAAATGTTTGGTTTTCATTTCATAGTCAAACACTAATAGGAAATGAGTTAATTGGATTGGATGACTGAATTGGATTAGGTTAAAAATCTAAATAGCGTGAGATGTGACGTGACGGTAAAGCCAAAATTCATTTTTTTCATTGAATAACGTTAGAAATAATATCTAAAATTGAATTTTCAACTGAAGTACCAAGAAGTATTTCAAAAATATATCTCGTAGATATTTGATAGAGTAAATTATGGATTTGGTCCCTGTGGTTTTCATTTTTTACTACTAAAGTCCCTAAACTTGATAAATTATGGATCACGTCCCTGTGGTATTCAATTTTGCATTACTAGGGTCCCTGTTCTTAACTCTGTTAACAATAACTCTGTTAACTCAAGGGCATTTCAGTAAATTACATTTATCTTTATTTTTATTGATTTTTTATTTTATTTTCTGATTAAATGTTCATCTTCAAGATATGAATGTTTATCTTCAACCTATGAATCTTCATCTTCAACATATGAATCTTCATCTTTAACCCACTCAATCTACAAGCTTTTTCCAAAAAAGTTTGATCCACAAACCCAAAATCAAAAATCAAAATCATGAATACATCTCAAAATCAAAATCAAAACTAAAGTAAAAACATAAATCAAAAACCTAATTTAACCAAAATATCTGAAATCAAAAAACCTTAAATACCAAACTAGAATCAAACCTAGATTTGTGGGTACAAAACCCTCAATACAACAGAAATGGAATCCCCTTTCATTCTCTCCGCCCCCGCCACCACCACCCTCTACTTGCCGCCAACGCCTGCCATCGTCCACCGGCCGCCGCCGCCGCCCACCACTCTCCAGACCGCTACCTCCTACCTCCGCCAAACTTCAGCAACGTACTCCGATGGCTTCCCTCACTTTCTTCATTTTCTATGAATTCCATCCTTATTGTAACCCCTCTACATTATTTTCCATTGATGAACCCTAGAAATTCAAAACTCCCACAACAAAAAAACACAAACAAAAACTAGGGTTCCTAAAAGAAAACACAGATAAAGATTTCCAACTTAATCAATACAAAGAAAACCCAAATGGGATACACTCAAAAACTCGAAAGCTGTAGATGATAATAAAGGAAAAGATGTAGAAAGAGAAAGAAAGAATTTCTTGAAAGAGAATAACAAGGAAAGAATTTCTTGAGAGATAAGAATAAGGAAAGAATTCCAAGAATAGTTATGGTTCTGATCTAATTAATATTTTAATATTTGTGTAATTTTAAATTTTTATTCTTTTTCTTTTATTCAAAGTTGAATCAATATGATGATGATGGGATGGTGATAACGACGAAGAAGATTGAATTAATTTATTATCAGGTAATAACAAAAAGATAAATGAAAAAGGTAAAAAGACTTTAATGCCCTTGAGGTAACAGAGTTATTGTTAACAGAGTTAAGAACAGGGACCTTAGTAATGCAAAATTGAATACCACAGGGACGTGATCCATAATTTATCAAGTTTAGGGACCTTAGTAGTAAAAAAATGAAAACCACAGGGACCAAATCCATAATTTACTCTATTTGATATTTAAGAAATGAGAATTAATATCTCGATGAAATTTTTGTATCTTATCACATTGCAGTGCTACACAACTAATATATGAAAATTACATAATTTTAATGTTCTTTCTTTGACATGTCTACAAACATTGTGTGTCCTTAACTAAAATTACAAAAAGGCCATAGAAACAAAATCCTTGAAATGAAATTATGTCCGATTTGAAATAATATTTGAAAAGTACACATATTAAAAGAGGAGGTAACACATTTATCAAAGGGTGTTAGCTGAGATGGATAGGTAACATCACTGGGGGGTGTCGGGTGAAAGCCATACTACCAGGGTTCGAATCCTACGAGTAACACTTCTAAGATATCCAGACTTTGGATCTGGTCCTTTGGGCCAGGTTCGAGGCTGGTATGGGAAGATTCAGTCTATGGGATCCACTTCCCTGCCGGTCGGGTTCAGTTATAGGTTGGGCCGGGTCGCAGCGGATTAGTGGGATTGCTCAATTGGAGGCCCGATATCGCTGGAGCGTGTGTGTGTTAACTTGTCATTCAAAAAAAAAAGAGGTAACACATTTCAGCATTCTTGCCAACAAAGAAGCAACTATTAACCAAATGATAACAAGTACAAAATGCTAACAAAAGATCATCCAGTACTGTAAATAAACCTCATCAAACTATAGATACAAGACAATTGAAACTCTCAAAATAGTATTTAATTTATCATGCTAACATAACAAAATTAACCTTTGACAATTTACCTTCCAACTAATCATTATCTTGAAATCTTTTATAAAGATATGCTTCAGAGCAGCTAGCGGACACCATGTTTAGCAGGTGCTACCCAAACAAGACTATCCACATACCGAACAATTTTGATCTCATCCGGACCTCCTCCATCCCTAATCATAAAAGATTCAAACTTTCCTACGCCTAGATCGTCAAAATCGATATGATCATTCAATATTGTTCTAAATAGAAGCATGTTATTTGATGTGAATCCATATGGATCCAGATAACCACTAGAATCAGAAAATACATACAGTTTCACCCACGCATCAGCCACACCGTATTCATTCATAACCCACACCTCATAGTCGTCATACCCATTAAACGACGTAACACAAAGCTTTCCACCATAAGCTCCTAAACCATTACCATTCGAATTGTCATTTATAGAATCGGGAAGACCTATCTCACCAAAAGACTCCACAGCCAAATCAAATGACACTATCATTTGTTGCCTTGCAATTCAAATACCATAATCAAGCCAAGAATACATGGCCGAAATAAAGGGCTACAGTTTCTAAGTTTTTTTTTTATTGAACCTGATCCAAATAATATCCAAATAACATATATTCATAAAAAGTTCTTGCTACAAAAGTTTTGACCTTTTTTTCTAAAACAATACCAAATTAGCAGCCAACATGTACATGTCCAAACATAGTTAAAAGAAGTAAAACTTATAAGCATTCTTTGTAACCAAAAGCAACTCCAAACCCAAGTACACCATGCTAACAAAAGATTATGAAATGAAAGTTGACCCATGAAAAAAAACCCCAACCAAACACTAAATGCAACCCAAACCCAAGCAAGTAGCAACTCTGGAAATAGTTGATGTTGATTACAAAACAAAGTCTTTGATAGTTCACCTAATTTCCAGTTCGGCACTTATCTTTCTATTTGAGATATTTCAGCAGCTGGTTGGATTTGCTTAGTAGGCGCTACCCAAACAAGACTGTCAACGTAACAAACAACCTTGGTCCAGACACTGTCTCTAGCATCAGTCTCAAAAGATTTAACCTCATCTGCATCTGGATCGTAAATCTTCAGTTGATCAAAAATGTAGATACTATCACTATTAATTGAAAACAGAAACTTGTTACTTGCTGTGAATCCATGTGGATCTATATCAACTCCAAAATCAGAAAATATACGGAGCTTCGTCCACGATTCAGCCACACCATACTCATTCATAACCCACACCTCATACTCATAACCTTTCTTGCATGACATAACACAAAGCCTACCACTATAAAATCCCAAACCATTCCAATCACGCTCTAATATTACAGAATTTGAAAGACAGATCTCACCGAAAGTCTCCACGCCCAAATCAAACGTCACTATCGTTTGTTTATTCCCGTTAACACTACCAATCCAATGAAGGATTCCATCATGGCCATCTGCACAAACTACATCTTCGTCGGTAATACGAATAACATGCGACGGTAACCTATTTTCGATTAGTTTCCATGAACCATTCCTCATACTATACACCTCTACTTCCTTCACGTCATTACGATCATTTAAAAAATACCGTCTTGCTTGTATAATATCGGGATATGAATAATCGATGGGATCGGCGGGTGGTAACATATAGCTCATAAACTTGACAAGTTTGTAATCATCCGTTTTAGGATCATACCCAAACCGAAAATGAAATTCATGAGTAGAATCATCAATAAGAAACCAGTCTAGACCATTAAACGGAGGAAGAGTCAATACAGCAGAAAGAGAAGGGTTCCAAATCTGAATCAAATAATCATTTGGATAAGTTCGGAAACCGTAACATATTAAGCCATTGACAGAACCTAAAAAAGTGACGCTAAGATTGCAATGATCAGGATTATTCGGGAATATGAAGAAATCAGGGAGCCGGAGATGGGGAGACCGAGACAAGTGTGCCGTGACAGAGAACGAGTCGTCGTAATTTCCACTAAGTAGGACCAAAAGGATTTCATCGTTGTTGTTGTTGATGTGGAGTGAATGATGAAGGTGGGATTTTATAAAAGAAGGTTGAGATAAGAGATGATTCCACGGTTTGGAGACGGACCGCATTCGAGCAAGCGGTTTTGCCGATACCCGAATCAGTATTTCCGATAAAAGTTCGCCGGGGAGGCACTCAATCGTCGATGGGCGTCGTGGTGGGAGATCAGCCATTTTCTAGTGCCAAGATTAAACGTAAATGTCAATGACTTTGTATATACTAAACGTAAAATCGTTTAGTTAATTAAAAGTGTAAGAGTTTAAAGCTTTGTGGCTTGACATGTACTTTGAGTAATTTGATTTCTACATTTCACAAAAATTGATATTTGATTAAATGCAATAAAATACTCCCTCCTTGTTTGCAAATTACCAGCATTAGGCTAAAAATGGAAAGAAACAATCCTCTATAGCTAGCTATAAATCATTAAACCTCTCTACCAGTACATTTATAAGATAACATAACTTTAATTCTTATCAAGGTTTGTATTGATAAGTGATTCGTGTTTTAATCAAAGCTCTTACATTTTGAAATAAAAGAAGTAGACCATGAAACAAAAATTAAGGCTGTGTTTGGCAAAAACAAGCTAAGCTAGTTCCATCCAAACATGTACCATAAGCTAACCTTTTGAAACGCTACTCTGAGTACCTTTTTAGGAGCTTTATGTAGCCCTTTCCAGTTATACCTTATTAATATCAATTATTAAATTCAAATATATTTTTTTTTTGGTTATTTTACATACTCATAAGCTAGTTTTTGCCAAACATAATTTGTTCATAAGCTAGTTTATCAGCAACCTGCAAGCTTATCAGTTAGGGTTTACTTCACGAGAGTGTATTCAACTTGTCACGAAAAGTTATTGTATGTATTGGACTTTGATTTTTTCCATTGTATGTATCAAACTTATAATAACCTACCATTTGATGTATTTGGTTAAAAGTTTGATACACTTTTGTGACAAGTTGGATACACTTTCGTGGTAGATTTTGATAAAGTTGGATACATTAAATGGTAGTTTTGATAGATTTGATACATACAATGAAAAAAATAGAAGTTCAACACATACAATAACTTTCCGTAACAAGTTGGATACACTTTTAGGAACTAAACCCTATCAGCTAAGTACCAGCAAGCTTATCAGCTACCAGCTAGCTTATTTGCTAGTTTGCCAAACATAGCCATTATCGATACATATTCAGTTATCAATTATCAATCAAATTCAGAAGCAAAACTCGTAAATATAGGGCTACAGAAGAGGATGTAATCAGAAATAGTTAAAAGCACATGTGAATTGAATAAATCAAATTCAGAATCATATGATGCTTAATGCACTAAACTCAAACGAGAAAACCTAAAATGATGATGGTACCTAGAAGAAGCTGGAAAGGTTAAATCATTGTAGAGCCACCAGAAACCATCACACCGTCCACTTTTCCGTCCACTTTTGGAATCGATTTCACCGGAGTAGAGAACGGAAAACGGAAATCCGGTTTCCGTCCGTATGGTTCATGGGATTACAGGATTACGGGCCTTGAAGAGTTGGGCTTGTATCTAAATGTATAGAAATTGGATCTTTACAAAAATTACTTTACATTTATTTTATCAACGGCAAATAATAGCTAGCATAGGCTATCAGCAGCCAACCCTTCAAACTCTCTCACTTTTTAATACCATATCAGCTGATACATTAGCTTTTTTTCAACCCTCTACAACTCTTATCTAACCCTCCTAACCCTCCCACTTTTTAATTTATTTCATTTATTTAATATAAATAAATAATAAAATTAAATAAAACATGTAATTAATTAAAAATAAGATTCATAATTAATTAAATTTAAACATTACATAATTAACTAAATTAAAATAAAACATTACATAATAAAACACAAGATAAAAAAAATAACGAAATTAAATAAACTAAAAATCGAAGCCATGTTCGGCTCTGATCTCGATTTTTCGCTTCAAAACATCCTGCAACCGGCGACCCGGAAGATTGCCATGCGGGGAGGTGTAAAACCGTAGGTCGCGCTCCACCTCGGTCGATGGTTCCGACCCCTTATGGGAAGGGTCAATCTCTTTCTCATGAGAAGGGCTATCATCTGGTATGGGTGGTGGGAATTGGGGGAGGTTGGGCCCCAATTGGGTGGAGAAAATAGTTGATTTTGGAAATCCCGATCGGGTGGAGGAAATGGTTGATAAGAAGTTTGTGAAACGCTCGCGGGATGAAGAGCTTGTGATGGGCCAGATGAGGAGCTCCCGGGATGAGAAATTTTGAGACTAAAACCTTTGGGAGAAATTTCAACCGCATAATCGGGTGGATATTGTGGATTGAACCCGGTATGCGAAACGTCGATATTGAAAAGGGGCTTCAAAGGGGTCTCGGGTTCCGCCCGACGTTTAGCTTTCGCGGGCCGGGATGAAGATCTGGGGTTTCGATCGTTTGGATCCATGAAGTTTGAGTGAGAGTTGGAGGTTTGAGGTAGAAGAGGTTTGAGAGAGAGATGGATGGTGTGAAAAAATAAGTTAGGTAAAGGGGTATTTATATAAGAGTAAAAAATGAGAAAAGTAAAAAAAAAAAAAAATTTGACAGTTTGAGAGCCGTTTGAAGCTGAACCCGCCGGGCTCCAACCCTCGCGCACCAGTACCCGCCCTACCCGCCGGGCTCAACCCGTGCCTACCCGACGTTCCCTACGCATAGCCTTAGAGTGCTCAGTTGATCTTATCCATGGGTCATAGTTCCCATATGGTGAAAGTCGGAAGTTCGACTCTTGCTGGAGTTCATTGTGGGGGATTTTTCCTAAACGAGTGTCGAGTTCGAATCTCAGCTGATGCGTTCTTTAAATGGAAACTGAATGGCTGGGCTGGAGGTGATTATTCTCCTTGAAGAAGTTTCGAACTTGGGTCATTGTGACTTGGTATCTTGATGGCACGATGATACTCCGTTGCATCAACATGTCGCTATATTTTTTTTTATCAACATCTTTAATTTCTTATTTGAAAAGAAAAAAAGTAAGTTTACTCTTCTTTAAATTTTTTAATTATTTTTTGGTAAAATTATTGCCAAAGCATGAATGTGATATTTTAAAAACATGTAACAAATCTTTAATGAAAGTATTAAAGTATTTAAGTATACAAAATAGGCCTATCTGCCTCTCATGAATTTGTTATTGGTTTGTTTCATCTTTCAACTATAATTTCCAATTTGAAAATGAAAATTAAACTTAATTTTTTGAAAGCGTTTTTAGAAAAATAAAAATAGTTTTCTACAAACAAACACACCTTAAGGCCATCCTCTATCGGCCCGGTATGGGGACCGGTTCCCTACCGGCAC
This sequence comes from Centaurea solstitialis, assembly GCA_030169165.1. Lineage (NCBI taxonomy): Eukaryota > Viridiplantae > Streptophyta > Magnoliopsida > Asterales > Asteraceae > Centaurea > Centaurea solstitialis. The sequence goes on from CM058043.1 coordinate 84,136,477, forward strand.
CGGCGGGAACACCGCCGTGGGTGACCGGTAGGGAGACCGGTATGGATGACCCCGGTACGCAGACACCGGTCTGCTTCTCCCCCTCCTATTTTGTGACTTTTTACAAAACACCCCCCCAACGGTCATATAGCCGTTGGGGGTTTAAACTATATTTTTTTTATTTTTTTTTATTTTTTTTCTTTTTAACCTTCTATATATATTTCTCATTCTCATTCTCATTCTCCACATACTCATTCTCATTCTTCTTCTTCTATATTCTTCTCCACACCAAAAAAATGTCGTCTTCTTCTTCTTCTGATTCTGATAACGATGATATAGATCTCGCGATAAATCAGATTGTAATGAACAACGTTAGAGCGACGGAGTTGATTAAGGAATTGTACGATAACAACCTTCTCCAAGACGAGGTTGGAGAAACGTCGAAAATACCGAGAGGGCCGCGTAAAGATAGAGGTCGTGAAGAGGGACACAATAAACTTGTCGCCGACTACTTTGCCGAACACCCGGTGTACAACGACGTCGACTTTGACCGCCGGTTTCGTATGAGTCGACGACTATTCTTACGGATAGTCAACGATCTTGACAGAGAGGTTGATTTTTTCAAACAACAATGGGATGCAAGAGGCGTGAAAGGGTTTTCTCCGCTCCAAAAGTGTGCGTCCGCTATCCGTCAATTGGCGTACGGGTCTGCTTCGGATGCTTTCGACGAGTATTTGAGGATGAGCGAAACGACATCAAGGGATTGCCTTGAACATTTTTGCAAAGGTATTATTTTCCTCTATATGCGCCAATATTTACGAAAGCCAACTGCTACCGATATTCAGGCGATTTACGCATTGCATGAACAAACCCACGGTTTACCCGGCATGCTTGGTAGCATTGACTGTATGCATTGGTACTGGAAGAATTGTCCCATGGCATGGAGGGGCCAATTCCATAGAGGTGATCATACTGGACCGTCGGTAATTCTAGAAGCGGTCGCCTCGCAAGATCAATGGATCTGGCACGCATTTTTCGGGGTACTGGGTGCCACGAACGACATAATCGTTGTGAATCAATCACCGATTTTCAACGATTTATTCGAAAATAAAGCGCCCAATAGTTCTTTTGTAGTGAATAACACACACTACAATCACGGGTATTATCTTGCCGACGGGATATATCCCGAGTGGACGACTTTCGTGAAAGCATTTAGGTACCCAGTTGAAGAGCCACGAGTCCATTTCAAGACACGTCAAGAATCGGCTAAAAAAGACATCGAACGGACATTCGCCACGCTTAAAGATAAATGGCACGTTGTAAAATACCCGGCGCGAGTATGGACACAACGGAAATTATCACTCATCATGCACACATGTATAATTTTACACAACATGATTCGTGAAGACGAAGGCTTCTCACATTATCCTTTTGATCCGACGGAGGTTTTACCGGGAGAGATTGAAACAACTATCTCCGAAGAAGACCGAGCAAGAAACGTCAACCTAGTGAAAAACCGAGAGAGGCACGCCAACCTTCGCCACGATTTATCTATACACGTGTGGAACTCTTCGTCACACGCCAATAACTAATTGTATAGTATTTTTTTAGTTTTAATTTTAACGTAATTTTAATTTTAATGTAATTTTTATTTTAATGTTAGTTATTTAATATAATTATAAATTTTATTGTTTATTTAATTTAATTCTAATATTTATTTAAAAAAATAAAATGAAGGGTTTGAATTAAAAATAAAATAAAATGAAGGGTATGAAATGAAAATTAAAAAAATAAAGTGAAGGGTATGAGGGGTATGATAGTGGATGAAAGGTATGGAGTTGGTAGGGTAGTGGAAAAGCTGATGTGGCAGCTGATGTGGCAACAGGTATGACAGGTATGGCCTGCACCATAAAGGATGACCTAAGTTTGAGGGGTTTCAAAGAAATATGCAAATATTGATATAATACTAATTCACTCCAAAACCCAAGGGCGGAACACGACTACTATAATCTCGGGGGCCGGGATATAAATTGACAAAAAAATTTGAGATACCCTTGATAAATGTTCTTTTATTCTCTTTTTATGTGATCCAATTTTGAAGAAAACTTGTCAATGTAAGATTAAAGGGTCGTGTACCTTACCTGATATATATAGAACAAATATTCTTATCGGATAAGAGCGATGGTAGGAATCAAGCATCTTAGATTGTATATGAGTAAAGATGAAGACTCTTACCATTAATTACGAATTTGATTCTTGTGGTATGCATTTTCTTTCGGATTTGGTCCCTATTATATGCGATTTGTTTTGGACCAAGTCCTAAAGAAACTGCATACCACAGGGACCAAATCCGTGATTAATGAAGTCTAGGGATCAAATCCGTAAAAACCACCAAACCACAGGGACCAAATCCGTAATTTCTTTATCTGAACTTTCAATTTTGCTTTTGTTTATTCAATTTCTCCATTCTCCCATTTGGTTTTTTCGATTTCTCCCCTCTGGGTTTGGTGTTCGATGACTGATTTTGCCATTTTGGTTTTTTTTTTATTTCTCAATTTCTCCCATGAATCATCATCTAGTTAACTAGTTTTGGTTTGGTAATTTGGTTAATTGGTTTTCACTTTTGCCATTTACTGTTTGTATTATATGGAGCTGTAGTCCCCAGGGGCGGAACACAGGCAAGAGAGCCCGAGGGGCCGAACAAACGCATTACTTTTCTTTTGAGCTTTTTTATCGGGCGTTTTCAAGTATTTGAATATTAGATATAAGATACTATCGTTTTTTGTTGTCTTTCTAGATTTTAAGAATAACTTGCATGTTTTTTTTTCTAAAAAACCCATGAATAATACATCAACATTTTACGTTTTGTTTATTTATATTATATTATATGGGGTTGGTTCATACGAGAACGCTAACAATTAAAGAAAACATGAAAACTTCGTCAATGTACAAAATCATATATGATTTACCTACAAAAATCATATAAAATCCTGTACAAAATAATGTACATAATCATATATGTTTCATTTACAAAATCATATATGATTACACGACTTTGCTTGCGACTTTAAGTCGCGTGTCAAGTTGTTCACCTCCATTTTTTTTCATCAGAATAAAATCATATATACAAGAGAAAAGTTTTTTGTGATTTTTTAAAAAGTTAGCATTCTCGTTGGAATTTTTTTCTATATTACATACTATTTTATTATTATATTAGTTTAATCATATGAATTTATTGTGTTGTTTTATACTTTTATTAAATTGATTTTCAATATTATTTAATTAATTCAAAGTATTAAGTTTTCAAATATGGAGCTATTAATCTTTATATTTGGAAATAAAAAATGCAGATGAATTTGTTGAAGAATTGTAGTTGGTGAGTAGGGAAGTAGCAAACTTTTATACATAGTGGCTTAGTGATGACATGAGAAATCACGGGGGGCCTTGGCCCCCACTGCCCTCAAAGCCTTCCGTCCATGCCAAAACCAATTCACTCGTGTGCAATTGGATGATTTTTCTGATGTTGCTTCATATATTGTCAAGAGTTGAAATCATTTGCCAATCAACTTGGTAACGTGGGAGCCACGATTTCGAATCACCAACTTGTTTTGCAAATGATCGCCGGCTTGAACCATAACTACAACATTGCCTCCCTCTATGCTTCAGCAAACCGATCCCCTTCCAGATTTCTTTGTCGCCCGCTCTCACCTAGTCATGGAGGAAACCCGAAAGCTTAAACAAGCCACCACCGCCGCGGTTGCGGCATACGCCACCCTCCTCACCACCACCGATGAAGGCTCTACTTCTCATCCTCGTACCCCTTCTGGCCCAAACAAAAACTCCACCGCCCACCATAAGCTTTACAATAAGCTTGCATTGGAGATGCTATTTTACATATTATTTGATGTTTTCATTTACGAGTAAAATGATGTTTAATTAGTACTTTTGTGGTTAATAGACTATTTAAGTAATTAAATGTGCCTTTGTTTAAGTTTGTAAATGAGATATTATGTGTAGTGTACTAAGTTGTAATAACTTGAAATTCACCCTTTGTATGTTAAGTGTTATGTCATATTTTCCTACGGTAAAATTTGGGATTACAACGGGAATATCCATAATAAAAGTATAATCATTGGTTACTATGTTAATTTCTTGATTCCGATAAGTTATTGATTGATCATCAAAAAATGTTTGGTTTTTACTTAATAATCAAATACTAATCGGAAATGATTGAATTGGATTTGGTACAAGGTATGTATATGTTGTCTACAACTAGATCAACAAGAAATTTACTATCTTTTATACCAATAATCTAATTATTTACTAAGCTTACATTTACAGTAATATGGTTGACCATACATAGTAATAAACGAAGTATCGTATGAAAATCAAGGTTTAAAAGGCATGAGCGACGTAGCGGTAAAGTCAAGGACGCGTATTTCAAGGCGAAAAATAAGGTGACAAAATTGTTTGTCATGTATAGAAATATATACACACATGTTTTATATATACTATTCTAAATACATAACAATATTAAAAACCATACATTCATACTACAAGAACAAAACTTTAAATAGATTATTGGGATAAAAAAATGTTTTTGGTTGAATATTAAAATAAAGCTTAGAAAAATAGCTTAACACATTACAACCCCTTTTTTAAGCATGAACCATAACGTTTATAATATTATTTGAAAATTTAAAAAGCCACAAACATGTACATTCAAATACTAAAAGAGGTAAGACATTTTAGTATTCTTGCAACAATGAAGACTATAAATCAATGATAACAAGTACACAATGCTAACAAAAAAATCATCATTCGGTACTGTAAATAAACCTTATCAAACGATAGATACAAGAGAAATGAAACTCTCAAAATAGTACTTAATTTATCATGCTAACAAAACAAAATCAACCTTTGACAATTTACCTTCCAACTAATCATTATCTTGAAATCTTTGATAAATATATGCTTCAGCAGCTAGCAGACACAATGTTTAGCAGGTGCTACCCAAACAAGACTATCAATATATCGAACAATTTTCATCTCCTAGCTCAGGATCTCCTCCATCCCTAATCACAAAAGATTCAACCTTTCCTGCAGTTGGATCTTTAAAATCCAGACGAACTCTTGTATTAATTCTAAACAGAAACTTATTGTTTGATGTGAATCCATATGGCTTCATATCACCTCTATAATTAAAAAACACATGCATTTTCACCCATGAGTCAGTCACACCATACTCATTCATAACCCACACCTCATACTTAAAAACATTCATCGCCGTAACACAAAGCTTTCCATTATAAACTCCCAGACGAAGCCAGCGACGCGGGTGATACTTTGTTTTTGAATCTGGAAGACGTATCTCACCAAAAGACTCCACACCAAAATCAAATGACACTATCGTTTTTTGGCTCCCAACACCAAAATCATTACCAAACCAATGAAGATGTCCATCATGGCCATCTGTACAAATTGTTTCTGCATCAGAAAGCACCCTAACATGCGATGGTAACCTATTTGTGATTAATTTCCAAGAACCCTTCCTCATACTATACACCTCTACTTTTACCAAATCTTGAGCATCAGTAATAAAATATCTATTTAGTGATACAACATTGTCTTTTGGCGTACCAAATGAACGTTGTGAACAGTTCATGAGCTTAACAAGTTTGTAATCATCCGTTTTAGGATCATACCCGAACCGAAAATGCAAAAAATCCAAATCGTGAATGCAATCACATGGAGGGACCGTTAATACGGCAGAAAGAGAAGGGTTCCAAATCTGAATAACAAAATCATCACTATGATGATAAGTGTGGAAACCGAAACATATTAAGCCATTGACAGAACCGAAAAAGATGACTTTATCAAGTGCGGAAGAAGGAATACCCGGGAGTTTGACGAAATTAGCAACCTTGAGGTGTGGAGAGCGAGAGAAGTGTGCCGTGACAGAGAACACGTCCTCGTAATCTCCATCCGGTAAGACCAAAAAGATTTCATCGTTGAGGTTGTTAGTTGAACGATGAAGATGGGATTTTACGAAAGATGGTTGAGATAACAGAAACTCCCAGGGTTTTGAGACGCACCTCATTTGACCAAGCTGTTTTGCCGGTAATCGAATGAGTATGTTAAGCAGAATATCGTTGGGCAGGTTCTCCATTGACGTTGGCTGTTGAGATGAGGCCATTTTCTTGTGCAAAGGTTGTAAAGGTCGAATGACCTTATATTTGGACATCGAATAAAGTTTCTTGGAACATGAAACGTTTCATAAAACAAAAAAAAAGTTAAACTCCCAAGGAATGATTTTTTTTTATGGGTGTGTTTGGCAAAAATTAATAAGCTAGTCCATCCAAACATGTACCATGAGCTATCTTTTTGAAACGTTACTTTGAATAGCTTTTTGGGAGCTTTTTGTAGTTTTTTTCAATTATATCCTTATTAATATTGATTATTTAATTCAAAGATATCTTTTTTGTCATTTTACATACTCATAAGCTAGTTTTTACCAAACATAATTTGTTCATAAGTTTACATACTTATCAGCTACTAGCTAGCTTATCAATCAACAGCCAGCTTATCAGCTATCAACTAGTTTATCAGCTAGTTTGCCAAACATAGCCTATATGGTTTTCAAAACTGGTGTATGTTTGATATTATGGGGGTGTTTGGGAGTGTCTTTCAAAACAGCTTTTCAGCTTATCACATTCTGAAGAAGGAGAAATAATGAAGTGTTTGGCTTACATATTCAAAAAGCTCCTTATTCGCGTTCTTGAGAAGTCACAAGGGAGTGACTTATCACGTTTCAGGAACCTGGGCCTTCTTCCCTCACTGATCTACATACCTTCAATATACATCAATTTATAATTTAGTTTTCTTTGGAAGGCATAGCGGCATCGAACATCCACGGCAACATCGGACATCCACGAACAGAACCTTAGAGGTTGTGTACTTGGTATCATGGTTTATAGTGGCTTAAAATTGTTTTAACTGTCACTAGGAATTATGACTATTATTATGTCTTTTAAGCAGGGATACATTTTCACCCTGAATATATGAAGTGTCTCACTGTCTTTTAAATTTGGCTTTTCTGTAACTATAAATGTCCTTACATTTTAAGATTTTTTAAAGTGTAGACTGTAGAGAAAGATTGAAAGATAGATAGATAGTCAGTTTCTTTCCATGACCAAATAACCTTGTATAAAAATTGTGTTGCGTAATTGGTCCAAGATGGCCCTTTTTAGTTTTTTTACGGTCCTATTAGGAACTCAGGGTTTATCGTGGATCTACACTTTGCTGTTATGAACAGTCATTTTGAGTTATCTCTTTTACAATTGGATTTGATAGTTTTCTGGATATGTCATCTCCATTAACACCGTCCAAGAGGCCACATGAGTAGAATGATTCAGAGCCCAATGGAAAAGGGAAGTTGCAGAAACCGGCTTATTTTACTTCCCAAAATACATCATTTAAAATTACTCCAGGAAGCATTGTTTTATCTAACACTAAACGATACAGAGTCTCTTAACCATTCTGACCACTTAATCATTCTGCACTAAATCAATGTGTTATTCCCCAAATTTATCACCAATACACCCCATAACAGCTCTTACTCTCTATTAATCTCTCTTATGTTTTCATTATGTTTTCTTGATCATCGTATTACACTAATAATGTTTTTCTTCCTTAATTATTATGATTAAAAACTTCCTTAATTCTTATTTGTTAAACTTGCAGGCAGTAGGTCGGTGGTTTTATAACTCTTTTGGAGAATTTTGGCTTACAGGTTTGGTGGCTAATTATTACTTACACTTCATAATCAATCATATATATGTATGTATAGTTTCTTATAACTGTAGTTACTTTCACTAGTATTAATTTCATGAAATTAATTGCAAGATTGTCACATACTACAAGTGTTCATGTCTTGTTGTTTCTGCTGGTTTTTCACTATATAATTTAGGGGTTTTGAAATGGGATGATTAGTGTTTGTGTCTAGTTGTTGTAAACTGTGATTAGTGAGTTTTTTTAAACTATGATTGGGGATATTTAAGGAAGTAGGAAGATCTTGATCATGACCAAGTTAAGAGAAATCAATGATAAGTTTATTGTTGGATGATGTTAGAATTGTCATGTGTGTAGTAGATTGATAACATAGTAGTATATATGGATCTAAGTTCAAATTGAATGGTGATGATTTGGAGTCTTTTATTGGTATATGGTTTGTTACTTTTGAGGATTCACTAAAATAACTTTCATGTGTGATGCGTGGGGAATTATGTCTTTTAGTGATTAAGGCTGTGTTGAAATTGTATGTTATCATGTTATGTTCTACACACAAGTTTCGAAGCCGCTTATGATTAAGGGTTTTACTTTTACAAATTGTAGAATGGACTCTATATGGCAAGTTACACTTATGTTCTTAGCTATTAAATAGCCTGCAACAAATATGCGCATGTTTATTGTTTTGTAAAGGGGATTGGGAACCTAACATGTAATTTAATGAAAGGGTTAGAACTTAAGCATTGATATGTGACTGTTATTTGATATATATAACTCTTAGTAGATATAGAATATAATAACTCTTAGTAGACTTTTAATGTAATTCCAAACCACTCTAATGCAACGCTTTGACATTCAAATAGTCAAACCGTTACACTTAGACTTTTAAAGTCAATCGAAACCCCTCTACACCTATGTCAACTAACTACTTCTTTCGTTGATGTAGTAATTTAATATGTCGACAAACAGGGAATGGATGTATAGAAAGAATGACAATCAGGGACGTCTTAGTAGGGACTATGTTAGTTCATTGGACGGTTTTCTAGACTTTGCCTATGCCAACGAAGGTATTGTTGAAAGGAAAACTACGCGTGATGGGATAGTGTTTCGCATCAGATGCCCTTGCTCCAAGTGTAAAAATACGCACCATAAGGAGAGGGATGACGTGAAACTGGACTTAATGAAATACGGTTTCATGCCTGATTATACCCAGTGGTGGGCACATGGTGAAACCTATTACCATGCATATCACCAAGACGTCGGTCAATCTTCTAATCCGATAGTCAATAATAATGAAGGGTATGTCGAAATGGTGAACGATTACATGGTACACGAAGGCATGACATGGGAAGAACAAACCCCTAATCCTTCTGCTCAAGGATTTTATGACATGTTAAAAGCTGCAGACGAGCCTCTATGGGATGGGTGTACAACTTACTCGAAGTTAGGAGCCGCGTCGAGATTGTTGCATTGGAAGGCACAACATAATGTACCCGAGGCAACATACGACCCCAATTGTACTATGATTAAAGAGATGTTACCAGAGGGTAATAAACTACCTGCTAACTTCTATGAGACAAAGAAGTGTTTGAAGAAGATTGCTCTACCAAAAGTAAAGATCGACGCTTGCAAAAACCATTGCATGCTATTTTACAAGGTTCATTCCAAGTTGACCCACTGTCTATATTGTAATGAAAGTCGTTACAAGACTATTGGACGAGGCAAGGTCCCAAACTTGGTGTTGACATACTTGCCTATTGTTCCTAAGCTTCAAAGACTGTACATGTCAAAGAAGACGTCTAAAGAGATGACTTGGCACAAAGATCATTAGACACAACCGGGTGTGATGGTACATCCAAGTGACGGTGAGGCTTGGAAGCAATTCGACGCTCGGGATCCTGACTTTGCTTCTGAGATTCGTAATGTTCGTCTTGGGTTATGCACCGACGGATTCAACCCGAATAATTCAACATCGAGTCCGTATTCAACATGGCCCGTCTTTCTTACCATCTATAATTTGCCGCCTTGGATATGTTTGAAAGATTCATATGTTCAACTTGCATTGGTCATTCCTGGTAGAAAGAGCCCTGGCCAAAATGTGGACATTTTTCTCAGACTGCTAATAGACGATCTAAAGACGTTGTATACGGAAGGCGTTCTTACGTACGATGCATATCGTAAGAACAATTTTGAAATGAGGGCTATACTACTCTGGACCGTGAGCGACTTTCCTGCCTATGCAATGTTGTCAGGTTGGAGCACGCACGGCAAGTTAGCGTGCCCGTACTGTATGGGCACAGTGGATTCCTTTCAGCTAAAGAATGGAGGGAAATCTTGTTGGTTTGACTGTCACCGAAGGTGGTTGCCTGAAACACACCCTTTTCGACGTGATCGAACAGGATTTCGTGCTGGAGCTAGAGTGACGGTCGAGCCACCACCCATTCTAACCGGTGAAGAGATCTGGGAGCAGGTTCGTCACCTTCCAACTGTTTACGAAGGCCAACCCTTTCGATCAAGTAACAGAAAGGTTAGTGGGTTTGGAACACATCATAATTGGGTAAAGAGGAGCATCTTTTGGGAGCTACCGTATTGGAAGATGTTGTTGATTCGTCACAACCTAGATGTCATGCACATTGAGAAGAACGTTTTTGAGAACCTATTCAACACCCTGATGGATACGCCTAAAACAAAAGACAATATAAAGGCAAGGAGGGATGTACAGATTTATTGCGATCGACGGGAGTTGCACGTTGTCACGGCCGGCAACAGAGTAGTGAAACCACAATCATCATACAGTTTGACCAAAAAACAAGTGAAACTAGTATGTTCATGGTTGAAGACGTTGAAGTTTCCGGACGGGTATGCTTCAAACATAGGTGGGTGTGTGAACCTTCAAGATTCCAGCTTCTATAGCTTCAAAAGTCACGATTGCCATGTGTTTATGCAACGATTGCTTCCTATTGCCTTACGAGGGATGATACCAACTCCGATATGGGATGCAATAACGGAGTTATGCACATTCTTTCGTGCAATATGTTCAAGGGTGTTACACATGGACGATTTGGTTCCATTGCAAACAAGTGTTGTTCAAACCATATGCAAGTTGGAAAAGATCTTTCCACCTGGATTTTTTGATTCAATGGAACATTTGGTCATACATTTGGCATGTGAAGCTATAATCGGTGGCCCGGTCCAATATAGGTGGATGTATCTCTACGAACGGTAAATTCTATTTTATTGAAATCTAATTCATTTTATTCGTATAGAACATTATGTCCATCTCTCACACATATATTTCTTATTTAGGAAGCTTGGGTCATTGAAGAGAACGATTAGAAACAAAGCAAGGGTTGAAGGCTCTATCGTTGAGTCGTACCTTGTGAATGAGTTGTCCACCTATTGTTCCCTCTATTTTGATCCACAAATTGAAACAAGACATAACCGTGAGTCAAGGAACTTTGCCCCGGATATTCCTTTTTATTCGGGGACTGACGATCGGTTAAGCATATTCAAAGTTCCATCACGTCCATTATTCGACAAGGGAGGGAAACAGATCATCTTGAATGATCATGAGATGCATAAGATCCACACATATGTCTTGTTCAATTGTGTAGAAGTTCATCCCTTCCATACGGTCTTTGATGAACGGGCTCGAAGAAAGTTTCCAAATATTGATAATGTTGCACTTGAAAAACTGCGGGAAGAAAGGTTCAGTAGCTGGTTCGAGCATCACGTGCTAAGTTCACCTGAATCAAGTGAACAACTAAAATCATTAGCGCGCAGGCCCGGCCGTTATGCTTTGTCGCATCCAGGATACTTCGTCAATGGTTTCAGGTTCCATACGGTAACCCATGGTGCTGGTCGAGTTACACATAATAGTGGTGTATGTGTGAGGGGATCCTCTTATGGTGAGTCTGATGAGTCCGACTATTATGGAATGTTGGATGATGTTATAGAGGTGGAATACTATGGTGCAGGGCGTTGTACGGTTGCGTTGTTCAAATGCACATGGTTTGACACTCCATCGGGGGTTAGAGTTGACCGTAAACATAGTTTGGTGGATGTCAAATATAAGTCCAGACTAAGAGCCGACGACTCGTATATCCTAGCATCACAGGCAGAACAAGTTTACTATACTTCGTATCCTTCGATGACGAAAGACCTGAAAGATTGGTGGGCAGTTGTTAAGACGAAGCCTCGTGGTGTATATGAAGTCGCAGAAACTGTCAACGATGTCGACGTTGATGAAAATATGGAGGGAGAACAATTCTATCAAATGAACGAAAGGGTGACTCATACACCATCTGTTGGGTTAAACAATGATCTCGATTCCATCCATCTTGTCACAGGGGAGGTAATTATAGTTGATGCTCCCAACGACGACGATGACGACGCTAACGAAGATAGCGAAGAAGAAGCAGAATTTGAAGATATAGATGATGATTCAGATGACGAAAATGAACTTAATTTGTCTGATCATTCTTCTGATGAGTAGCTTATCTTTTGTATGTGTATACAACATTTGATTAAATATCTAGTTGATATGCACACATTTTGTTTTAAATAATCATTTTTATTTCTTTAGCAGACGATGCCACGCAATAATCGTGCTGTCGGGCGTGGCAAAGAGATTGTTGACAACCGTGTCGACGATCATGACGAGTTTCGGGGCCTTACTCCTTCGAGCAATGGACATGGTCTTGAGGATGATGATATGATTGGGGACCATCTTTCGAGTGCTTCTGAGTCGAGGACGAGAGGACCCAACTGCGCGATGGCTACGCCACGAAATCCGTCTCAGCGAGCGACTTTGGTTATTACCGATAGCGGCAGGTAAGTAGATGTTTTTGTAATGCCTTATATTATGTAAGCAAATGCTACAAATAACTCTTGTGTTATATTGTCCTCAATTGTGTAGGTTTAAGGATATTAAGGTCGTTCGGCAGATGTATACGATTTTCAAAGCCAACTTTCGTGGCCCGTGGACCACATGGAGAAAAGTACCTACGGCGCAACGCCAACAGATGTTCAAGATGTTACAGGTTTGGTACATGAATCATTTTTAAGCTCATTGTAGAAAACATATTATTGTTTTTAACTTGTTACGAATCTTGTGCCTATAGGGTAGGTATCAGTGGCCTGAAGAACGAGATAATGAAGTATATCTCATATGGACCAATGTCATGCAAAATAGGTGGAGTGACTGGATGTCGGATGCCCGTGATGAGGCCGCAGATGAGGCCCTTCGGTTAGATGGAATACAATGGAACAAGGAGGACATGTCTGTCATTAGAGGACACCACCCTGTTTGGATCCCAGAGGAGTATTGGCACCAGATGATTGACGAGGTTTTTAATATATTATATGTGGTTGGTGCATTAACTTTGTTTTATATATACATACTTAACAGATGGTGTCTTTACAGGTATGGTCCAAACCGGGTTGGATTGCTTTGTCCAAGTCCAATACTCGGAATCGGAAGAAGGAGGATGGGGGGGTGTCGTCTAGGCACACTGGTGGTTCGATCCCGACTGAGGAGCATCGAGACAGGATGGTAAGTTTATGTTTTTCTTTTTTGAATTTGTAATGAGATTTTTGTACGTGTAATAACAATTTTACTTAATCTTTTTGTTATAGGCAGCAGCTTGGGGTCGTGATCCCACATCCATTGAGGTGTTTGAGAGAGTTCATTGCTCGAACCGCAAGTACGGACCAAATGCGACTGGCCCGCCTGACGATGAACCCATCTACGTTTACCCTAAGGCGGGTAGAGTAGCTGTAAGTTTTCTTAAACCATTAGGTTGCTTTATATATGTGTATGTATGCACGTGTTGGTTCCTAACCAATATGTGACTTGCGTATTTTACTTGTGTATTTGTTGTTTTAGGCGCGCTTTCGAGAGGTTAGAGATGTGGCACAGTCGAGCCAGGGTCCCGACGACCCTCCGATTGACGAGGTAGCTCTATGGGAGCAGAGTGCCGGAGGACGGAAGAAGGGCCGTCTTTTTGGGTTTGGCACGAGCCAGGATCCCAGTTATGTTATTACTGGGAGGTGTAGCGGCAGTAGCGGGTTGACATCTGAGGTATAATTATACAATATTGATTATTTGTACAAATGCCTTAATTGTTGTAGTTTAAATTTTGTTGACAACATTTGCTTATTATGCATCAAATGCCAAATGTTATAGATGAGAGACTTGAGAGCGCAAATGGAAAGAATGGCGGATGATCACCGTAGAGAGCGAGAAACAAATGCTGCCATGTTAGCTCAACAGACTGCGGCAACCAATATGTTGTATGACTTTTTGCGAGCTCAGGGGTTCGATCCTCCTCGTCCTCCTCCTCTCGGCACATCTGTGGCGCCATCTACGGGGGCATCTGTGGCGCCATCTGCGGCGGCATCTCCGGGGCCATCTACGGGGGCATCTGCGGGTCCTTCAGCCCCTTAGATTACATTCTATGGATTTAATTAAACTTCTATCTGTAATGTATTGAAATTTAAAATTTGGATTAGATTTTCGTATTTTTGAATGATTCTGGATTTGTAAGATATTTCTGTATGTTTTTGGAATGAACAGGAAATATTGGTTTTTTGATATTTGAAATTAATTTTTTTTATTTTTTTTCTTAAATAGCGACAGATCAACGACGGATAATCCGTCGCTAAAAATAATTGTATTTAAATCAATTCCGTCGCTGATCCGTCGCTGATGAGTGTCCGTCGCTGACGAGTGCCGTCGCTGATCCGTTGCTGGTGCTAGTCCGTCGCTGATCCGTCGCTGATGCTTACCCGTCGCTGATCCGTCGCTGATGCTTGCCCGTCGCTGATCCGTCGCTGATGCTTGCCCGTCGCTGATCCGTCGCTGATGCTTGCCCGTCGCTGATCCGTCGCTGAAACCCCTCCGTCGCTGATATCCGTCGCTGATCCGTCGCTGATAGTATCAGCTACGGCCAGATCTGCGACAACCCTTCAGCGACAAATCAGCGACGGAAGTTAGCAACAGCGACGGATTAGCGACGGAATAGTCCGTCGCTGATGCCCGTCTTTCTAGTAGTGAAATAGTACCTAATTTATCATGCTAACATAACAAAATTAACCTTTGACAATTTACCTTCCAACAAATCATTATCTTGAAATCTTTGATAAAGGTCTGCTTTCAGAGCAGCTAGCAGACACCATGTTTAGCAGGTGCTACCCAAACAAGACTATCCACATACCCAACAATTTTGATCTCATCCGGACCACCTCATCCCTAATCATAAAAGATTCAAACTTTCCTACACCTAGATCGTCAAAATCGATATGATCATTCAATATTGTTCTAAACAGAAGCTTGTTATTTGATGTGAATCCATATGGATCCAGATAACCACTAGAATCAGAAAATACATACAGTTTCACCCACGACTCAGCCACACCATACTCATTCATAACCCACACCTCATAGTCGTCATACCCATTAAATGACGTAACACAAAGATTTCCACCATAAGCTCCTAAACCATTACCGTTCGAATTGTCATTTATAGAGTCGGGAAGACCTATCTCACCAAAAGACTCCACAGCCAAATCAAATGACACTATCATTTGTTGCCTCCCAATCCAAATACCATAATCAACCCAAGAATACACGGCCGAAATAAAGGGCTACAGTTTCTAAGTTTTTTTTTTTTAGTTTTTCATTGAACCTGATCCAATTAACATATATTCATAAAAAGTTCTTGCTACAAAAGTTTTGACGTTTTTTTTCTAAAACAATACCAAATTAGCAGCCAAGATGTACATGTCCAAATATACATAATTAAAAGCGATAAAACTTGAAAGCATTCTTTTAACAAAAAGCAACTCCAAACCAAAGTACATCATGTGCTAACAAAAGATTATATATAACCTAAGCAATAAAATGCAACCGACGCTGGAAATAGTTGATGATGATAACAAAACAAAGCCTTTGATGGTTCACATTCCCAGTTGGGCAGTTATCTTTCTATTTGAGATATTTCAGTTTCAGCAGCTGATTTGGATATGGTGGTGGTGGTGGTTTGGTGTGGTGGTTTAGTGGTGGTGGAGGGGTGGTTAGTGGTGGTTTACCTGCTACTCCCGGTCATAATGGTATTTTTATTACCAAAAATAAGAGTTCAACGGTATATTGAGTACAAAAAATAGTTTCATGGTAATATTAGTACAAATCGAATAGTTGGTTACCCAAATAAGTCATAAACCCTTTAAATTACTAGGTTTAGATTATTATAGAAGGATTTAAATTAAAATTTGGTTTACTTTTGGGTTTGATTTAATTTTGATAAAAGATGTAATTGTCATTTTTCCTTGATCAACACTTAATTTAAAATACTAGGGCTGTGTTTGGCAAGCATAAGCTAGCTTATAAGCTAGTCCATCCAAACATGTACCAGGAAGCTAGCTTATTAGCTAGCTTTTTGAAACGCTACTTTTAGTAGCTTATGAGAAGCTTATTGTAGCTTTTTCCAGTTATATCCTTATTAATATTAATTATTAAATTTAAAGATACCTGGTCATTTTACATACTTATAAGCTAGTTTTTGCCAAACATAATTTGTTCAATAGCTAGCTTATCAGCTACTAGCAAGCTTATCAATCAACAGCTAGCTTATCAGCTATCCGCTAGCTTATCAGCTACCAGCTAGCTTATAAGCTACGCTTGCCAAACATAACCTAGGTAAAAAATAAATTTTTGATTAGTGCTTTTTTTATTCAGACCTATTAACTTAATCTGAACAGCGCTTATTGAAAAACTTTTGTAATCAGCCCGTAAGTTTTTTTTTTACCTCTTCCCACCATGTATCACTTTATCAAGAATTTAGAGAGTTTTTTTTTCACATTTATGGTGAAAATCAAACAAATTAACAAAAGTAGGGTGGTTTTTTCTTTGTTTTCAAAACTAGGGTCATCGGACTGTCATTCCTATTTCTCGTAGTCCACCTGTCATTCCTATTTGCAGGTTTAATAAAGAAGCAAAAAGAGTTCGGACATTGGAAGTCCAACCTCTTTTACTTTCTACCACTACCACTGCCACCTTCATCTCTTAGGTGTTGTTTGTTTTTTATGTGGTGTTGAAGACCGAATCTGTTTCCACTTCTGATTGTTAAGTGGTGGTGCTGAAGACTGAATCTCAATCTGTCAAGACTGTTTGTTTTTGTAAACTGTTAAACATCTGAATCTGAATTTGATTATTCATAAGAATTAAAATCAACTGAAATACGTCAAACTCAATCTAGTACAATAGTAAACTTTAACAATCCAACAACTTATTGAGCTTTATATAACAATCCAAACAAGTTTAATGAGCTTTATAGAACAATCCAAACAAGCTTAATGAGCTTAATAAACAATCCAAACAAGCTTAATGAGCTTAATGAACAACCAAACAAGTTCAAACTTGATGAACGATCCAAACAAGTCCAAGGTTAATAAAAAAAGTGAAAAAGTAAACAAAAGTGGTTTTACCATCATTTTTCGGTAAGTAGTGAAAAAGTGATAAATGACACTTAATAAAAATAAAAAACAAACAGTCTGAATGGGAAAACCACTGACCGAATAAGTGGTTTTGCCCCAAAAAGTGATGAAAAAGAGATAAGTGGAAAAAACAAACACCCCCTTAGGCTACACGCACCGCAAGGCTGGGTTGGCAGCGGGCTTAGCCGCCGAGCCCGGCGGGTTGAAGGGTTTGGGTGCGCAGCAAGGGAAGCCGGCGGGTTGGGAGTGGAATCGGGTTGGGAGAGCCGTTGTCAAACGGCTCTCTCAACGTATATATATATTTTATTTTTTTTCTTTTTCATTTAATACCTTCTATATATATATATATATATACCCTCCATACACAACATATACACATACCCAACCAAATATCTTACACAAATTTCTTCATCCTCCAACCAAATTTCTTACACCACTACTCTCTTCTACATACATCCACGGATACCGACGAAGACTGCGAACAAGATGCGCAAATGTTTGCGCATTTTGTCCAACAAGCAAACGCATCATCATCGATTCGTCGTTCGAAGGCCCCTAACATAGACAGGGGTCGGGTAGAAGGTAACGCAAGGCTAATGGCGGACTACTTTTCCGATAACCCGACGTACCCGGAGAAGACGTTCAGGCGACGTTTTAGGATGTCGAGAAATCTATTCACACGAATAGTGTATGATTTATACACACGGTACCCATATTTCCAACAACAGTACGATGCTACGGGGTTGCCGGGTTTTTCCACACACCAAAAGTGTACGGCGGCAATTCGGCAACTGGCGTACGGAATAACCGGTGGCGCATTTGATGACTACGTCCGCATGGGAGAGTCAACGTCACGCAAGTGTCTAAACCACTTCGTTGAGGGAATTATACAAATGTATGGAAAAGTATATTTACGCAAGCCGACTTACGAAGATATTCAGCAGTTGTACGCCGCGCACGAAGACCGTCACGGATTTCCTGGCATGCTCGGTAGCCTTGACTGCATGCATTGGGAATGGGCGATGTGTCCGGTTGCATGGCAAGGTCAATACCATCGAGGCGATAAACCGCATCCGTCAATCATTTTAGAAGCGGCGGCCTCCCAAGACGCATGGATTTGGCACGCATTCTTTGGTTGTCCCGGTGCCATGAACGACCTAAACGTACTCAATCATTCGCCCATCTTCGAAGATGTGTATAACGAAAGAGCACCCGACCGAAGTTTTCAAGTAAATGGGGCCACCTACAAGCACGGATATTATCTCGGGGATGGGATATATCCGGAATGGGCTACTTTTGTCAAAGCGTTTTCCTATCCGGAAGACGATAAACGAATTAAGTTTAAGGGAGCGCAAGAAGCGGCACGTAAAGATATCGAACGAGCTTTCGGCATTATCCGAAAACGTTGGAATATAATCAAACAACCGGCTCGCATAATGGAGATACCTACGATGAGGAACATTATGTATGCGTGTATCATATTACACAATATGATACTCGAAAACAAAAACAAGGCCATTTGTGTTGTCCCGAACGATATTCCGGATCCACTTAACCCGCAACTCACCGAGGAGCAACGTATGGTGAATATTTTCCAAGTGAGAAACTCAACTATTCACCATAATCTTCGGGCGGATTTAGTGGAACATATTTGGAACCTCGATATTGATTTTTAGTTTTTTTATTAATGTTATGTAATTTTTATTAATATTAGAATTTTTAAATTATTTTTAACAATATTATTTATTTAATTATATTATTTAATTAAATAAAATAAATGAAATAAATAAAATAAATTGAAAAGTGAGAGGGTTGGGAGGGTTGGGTGTGTGTTGTAGAGGGTTATGGGAGGGTAAAGAGAGGGTTGACCAAAAGCTAATGTGGAAGCTGATGTGGCATTCAAAAAGTGAGTGGGTTGACTGGGTTGATTGGGTTGGGTGCGTGTAGCCTTAGTCAAACTATAAGAAATGATCGGACATGCAGGGTCTGACCACTTTTTTCATTAATAACATAGTTTTTTTCATCTAGTCATCCACTATTTTATTTGAATACTTTTCTTCAGGCTTACGGCCTTTAAGAGTTGGGTTGGTATTTGAATGTATAGAAATTCGATCTCTACAAAAAAGTTTAGACAAAAAGGTTAGCAACCTCAACCGGTCCAAAATTGGCTGTCAATTTGGAGGCATACCTGACTCACTTAGCAACAGTGACTATGGGGTGTCCCGAACTCGAACCCGAGACCAATCCGAATTTGGATAAACTATATCACTACAAGAAAATGCACTTTTACCGGCGGATTTGGGAAGTTCGTCGGTAAAAGTAACTTTTACCGGCAATTTGGATGAAAACCGTCGGTAAAAGTTGAAGTTCTTGCCGAAGGAAAATGTCATCGGCAAAAATACACTTTTGCCGACGAATTTCGTACAACTCGTCGGTAAAAGTTATTTTTACCGACGAACTTCCCAAACCCGCCGGTAAAAGTATCTTTGAAAACTTAAATGATATTTACACCAACGAATTTGATTAACTTGCCGACAAAAGTTATTTTATTAAAATTAATAATTTTTTTACTTACACTTTTACCGACGGACTTTTCAAACTCGCCAGCAAAAGTTATTTGATTAAAATTAATATTTTTTTTACTTACACTTTTACCGACGGACTTTTCAAACTCACGGCAAAAGTTATTTGAATAAAATTAATATTTTTTTTACTTACACTTTTACCGACAGACTTTTCAAACTCGCCGCCAAAAGTTATTTGATTAAAATTAATTTTTTACTTACACTTTTACCAACGGACTTTTCAAACTCGCCGGCAAAAGTTATTTGATTAAAATTAATTTTTTTACTTACATTTTTACCGACGGACTTTTCAAACTCGTTGGCAAAAAATATTTGATTAAATTTAATATTATTTTACTTACAATTTTAACGACGGACTTTTCAAACTCGCCGGTAAAAGTTATTTGATAAAAATTAATATCTTTTTAGTTACACTTTTATCAACGCAGTTTTCAAACTAGCCAGGTAAAGTATTTTTATTAAAATTAATATTTTTTTACTTATACTTTTACCATCGGACTTTTCGAACTCGCCGGCAAAAGTATTTTTATGTTATTAGTAAAAGTTAATTTACATTTTTGTCGGCCGATTTCTTAGATCCACCGGCAATTGTACTTAATATCATTAATATTAATATTTTACTTTTACTAAAGTGCTTCTCAAACCCATTGGTAAATAGTTTTTTAAGTTACAACGATTTATAAGGATGTTTTACTGGTATATTTGGGTTTGGATCGATCTAGTTGGGTTTTAATTGATATATTTGAGCTTATATTGATCTATTTGGGCTTTAATCGATCTAGTTGGGTTTGAGTAATATAGTTGGTTGATATAGTTGGGCTTTAATTAATGCATCTAGGCTTTGGTTGATCTATTTGGGCTTTGATCGATTTAGTTGGGCTTGGATCAATCTATTTGGCTTTAATTGATATATTTGGGCTTGGGTTGATTTAGTTGGGCTTTAATCGATCTAGTTGGGGCTTTAATTGATATACTTCAGCTTGGATCGATCTATTTAGGATTTGATCGATATAGATAGACTTTAATTGATATATTTGGGCTTAGATCGATCTAGTTGGGCTTTAATTGATAAACTTGAGCTTTTATTGATCTATTTGGGCTTTAATCGATCTATTTGGTATTAGATCGATATAATGGCCTTTAATTGATATATTTGAGCTTAGATCGATCTAGTTGGGTTTAATCGATCTAGTTATGCTTTAATTGATATACATGAGCTTAGATCAACCTATTTGGGCTTTAATCGATCTATTTTGGGATTGGATTGATATATATGGCCTTTAATTGATATACTTGGGCTTGGATCGATCTAGTTGGCTTTAAATGATAAAGTTGAGCTTGGATCGATCTATTGGGCTTTAATCGATCTATTTGAGATTAGATCGATATAGATGGCCTTTAATTGATATATTTGAGTTTGGATCGATATAGTTGGGTTTTAATCGATCTAGTTAGGCTTTAATTCATATGCTTAAGCTTGGATTGACCTATTTGGGTTTGGATCGATATAGACGACATTTAATTGATATATTTGGGCTTTGATCGATCTAGTTGGGCTTTAATTGATAAACTTAAGCTTTGGTCGATCTATTTGGGCTTTAATCGATCTATTGGGGTTAGATCGATATAGATGGCCTCTAATTGATATATTTGAGCTTGGATCGATCTACTTGGGTTTTAATCGATATAGTTAGGCTTTAATTGATATACTTGAGCTTGGATCGATATATTTGGGCTTTAATCGATCTATTTGGGATTGGATCGATATAGATGGCCTTTAATTGATATATTTGAGCTAGGATCGATCTAGTTGGGCTTTAATCGATCTAGTTAGGCCTTAATTAATATACTTTTAGCTTTGATCGATCTAATTAGGTTTTAATCTATCTATTAGGGATTGGATCGATCTAATTTGGGTTTGATTGATATATTTAGGGTTTTAATTGATATATTTGAGCTTAGATCAATCTATTTGGGCTTTAATCGATCTACTTAGGGTTTGATCCATCTAGTTGGGGTTGATTGATATATTTAAGATTAGATAGATCTACTTTGGCTTTAATTGATACATTTGGGATTGGATCGATCTACTTTGGCTTTAATTGATACATTTGGGATTGGATCGATCTATCTTGGACTTAATTGATACATTTGGGATTGGATCGATCTAATTGGGCTTTAATTGATACATTTGGGATTGGATCGATCTATCTTGGACTTAATTGATACATTTGGGATTGGATCGATCTAATTGGGCTTTAATTGATACACTTGGGATTAGATCAATCTAGTTGGGGTTTTTGATTAATATATTTGAGCTTAGATCGATCCAATTAAGTTTAAATCAACTTAGTTGGGGTTTGATCGATCTAATATGTTGTTTGAAGAGTGTTACGCAAATGTTTTGTAATATTGTATAGATTGATACATTACCGTATGACCCAATACAACCCAATAAGACGTAACAACACAATATGGCTCATTGACGCATAATACGGCCTATTACAACCTAATAGGTTTACCACAAACGCGTCACCATCCAATAAGATGTATTATTGCCAATTACAACCAACTATCATCTAATATGTCTTACAAACCAAGATGACCAAGTATGATCCATTACTACATGTTACAACCCAATATGATGCATTATTATCCATTACAACCAACTATCATCCTCTTATACACCTCCCTATAAAATCATTTGTGTATATGATTAACGATGTATATTAATTCAGTTATTAAAATTATATACCCAGTTCGCTCTACCTACATACCCGCAACATATATATACAAATACATAATTTTTTCAATTTCAGATTACAAGTAATCAATGCCTATATATAATTTTTTTTAAACATATGAATTATATTTATATTGTTAGATCTAAAATTGTTGAAATTATAATAAAATAAAGAGTGAATTACGGATTTGGTCCCTATGGTTTGGTGGGTTTTACGGATTCGGTCCCTAAACTTCATTTATTACAGATATGGACTCGAGGTATGTCATTTTATAACGTATTGGTCCCTCCTTCTAACTGCCATCCATTCCCTCCCTTAGGCTTGAGGGCATTCTCGTCCTTTTCCATTTTTCGTCTTTATGCGAGGGACCAAAATAATAAAAACCACACAAACCACATGGACCAAATCCGTAATTATTCCTGGAAAAATAAAAAAATAAAAAACCTTATTTTTCATACTTAAATTAATCAACTATTACATTTTAGGATGCGTTAATTATTATACTTTATGCTTAATATTATATTTAAACATGTATTCTTTCAAATAAAAATACTACTACAAATATTTATTTATTTTACTTCGAATTTATTAAAGTACTTAATTATTATATTTTGATATACATGTATATATATTTATTAATTACTATACTTTAAATTGAGTTTAATATATAATATACTTTATTTCTAAAAAGAGTATGTATTACGTACATACACACATATTTTTTTTTCATGTATTGACATCTGTTTTGGTATATTTTTCTCATATTGTCTTTTTGGTATAATTTATTTCAGTTGATTTTTGTATACATTAGTAAACAATATTAGCTTACAGATTTTAGGTGCATTTTTATCTCACAGATTTAAGATAACTTATATTTTTCGGATGAAATAAATTACACAAAAAGCACAATTATATTTTTCTCAAGTAAACTACACAAAAAGCACAATTATATTTTTCTCAAATAAATTACATAAAAAGCACAATAAATTGCACAAAAATTACACAAAAAGAACAATATTAGCTTACAGATTTTAAGGGCATTTTTTTTCTCACAAATTAAAGATACCTTATATTTTTCGGATGAAATACTCTGCACAAAAAACACAATTATATTTTTCTTAGAAAACACAAATTTAAGATAACTTATATTTTTCTCACAAAATGTGCTTCTTGTGTAATTTATTTCACCCGAAAAATATAAGTTATCTAAAATTTGAGAGAAAAATTGCACCTAAAATCTGTAAGCTAATATTGTTTACTATAATGTTTACAAAAATCAACTGAAATAAATTATACCAAAAAGACAATACGAGGAAAATATACCAACATTGATGTCAATACATGAAAAAAATATGTGTGTATGTACGTAATACATACTCTTTTTAGAAAATAAAGTATATTGTATATTAAACTCAATTTAAAGTATAGTAATTAATAAATATATATATATATATATATATGTATATCAAAATATAATAATTAAGTACTTTAATAAATTCGAAGTAAAATAAATAAATATTTGTAGTAGTATTTTTATTTAAAAGAATACATGTTTAAATATAATATCAAGCATAAAGTATAATAATTAACGCATCCTAAAATGTAATAGTTGATTAATTTAAGTATGAAAAATAAGGTTTTTATTTTTTATTTTTCCAGGAATAATTACGGATTTGGTCCCTGTGGTTTGTGTGGTTTTTATGATTTTGGTCCCTTGCATAAAGACAAAAAATGGAAAAGGATGAGAATGCCCTCAAGCCTAACGGAGGGAATGGATGGCAGTTAGAAGGAGGAGCCAATTCGTTATAAAATGACATACCTCGAGTCCATATCTGTAATAAATGAAGTTTAAGGACCAAATCCGTAAAACCCACCAAACCACAGGGACCAAATCCGTAATTCACTCTAAAATAAATTAACTAAACTGTTTACAAGAACAAAATGTTATACATATATCTTTTTAAATTTAACTCCAATAATAATAACAATATGACTAAAAAAATAAGAAAAACTTGGCGGGCATTTTAAATCATCCCAAAAAGTTTTCCCAAAAAATCAAATCCTCTCTTATCCCCCAAATTCTTCCGCCAAAATCATAAATTTCCCCCAAAATCCCTAAAATCTATCTATCACACTCTCGATTGCACCAAAAATCCCAAATTTCCCCCCTTGATTTTGATTTGCTCTTTCTCTTCCTCTCTCCCATGATTTTTGGTTTTGTTCGATTTTAGGGTTCCATTTTAGGGTTCCAGGTTGGTAATCGTTTTTTTTTTTAATTTGGTTTTGTAGAAAAATGAGGTTAGGCTCTGTGTTCGTGGTCGATCTGGTTCGATCTATACGATAGGGTAACCTATTTCTTTATCAGAACCTGTTTCCTCTTGGTTCACTCATAAAAGGTATCATCTTTACTTTTTCTTTTTTTTAGTTTGCCGACCCACATGAATGTGGGAATTCATGTAATTTCTCAGCTTTTTTTTTCCTTCTTTTTTATGTACTTATGCCAGTTTGGTTACTATAATTTAATTTTGGGGTTTATCTAAGTAGTTGTCTTCTAATAATGGTTTGAGTTTTAATTCAATTTTTTCATCAACTAGCCCTTTAATTATTGATTCCATGTTGGGTATCTTGGATTATTTCATTTTTATGAAAGTTGAAACAATACTTATTTGGGGTTCAAAACTTCAAATCATGAAAATAGTATTTTGGCACAAAATTTTAATCACCTGGTCAATTTGGATTAGATATAGAGTTGTGTTTTTAATGAAAAGAAAGAATTAGTTGGGACTTGAGACACAAAAAGGGATGCTTGTAGGTATGCCATTTGCTCTACTTGGTTGGCATTTGCCTTTGTTGGTTTTTGATAGTGGTGTATACATGGTATGACTATGTTCTACTGTATGCTTGGTGATCAAGATTTTTTCTTTAACATTCATTTGTTGTTTGTTGTCTTTTGTGGTTTAGGCATCTTATTACTTGATTACATTACAAAAATCAATTTGGCAGAGGATATAAGAAAAGCTTTTTCAATTCAGGTGGTCAACATTTTCAATTTGGATGGTTGCTGGGACAGGTTCTATAATCACCATATCTTTTCTTTGTTAACTAGACACATATTAAATATATCCAAATTGCTCCCAATTAACCCTTAATTAGTTTCATTGTATCTCATAAATAATAGGTAATAAGAGAATGTTGTAGTGAACTTCTAAACTTAGTCTAAATCCACAAGAACTGTACATCACCCATTAAGTAGCTCTTTATCTTATTTATATATGGTGATTCTTGAGGCCGGTGATATGAATTCGTAAATAATTGTTGAAAAGGAAACTAATGTTGTCGTCTTGATGGCTAAAGAATTTTGTAAGTCTTTTACAAAATTAATTACGGGTTCTTTGTGACAATTATATACCAGGATTGAACAAGAAAACATACGAGATGGTGGGAGGTATGTTATTTACGTGTTGTATAATCTATTTGTGTGGTCATTCTCTATCTTTCAATTGTTGTTTATATCATAATGTTGCATATCTTTTAATCTCTATTTTGCAGAAGTTTTACAAATGGACTGGGCATAGGTTTGCTTACATCCATTAATTAATGCAGATTATGTTAAAAGGATTCATACCAAGGGGAGCTTTTTATTGCGTGAGTTTCTAATTATTGTTCACTGTTATTAGAATATATATATATATATGTACATTTAAACCAAAATGACGTAATTCCATTTGGCTGTTTGTTAATACACGAGCGTTTTATTTGAATGTTCCCACCAATGTTTGCTTGATTGCTATTATTAAATGTGCAAATTGACTGTTAGGTAGTAGAATATGATCCTGTTATATATGCGATTTTATTTTTCAAACATTACAATGATCTCTTAGACCGACTTTATCATGGCACCAAATTTGGATCTTTGCTGATGACTAGTTATGTAAACACAATACCTCATGGCTACTACACTTATATATGTGATAAGACAAAGTATAATGTAGAATTGCTTCTAAGTTCTAAATATTAACTTTCCAAGTTGTCTTTCCATTTATTTCTTGGTATCCAGGGTGATTTTTTGATGCAACAAACACAAGATATAAACGAGTTGAAGAAATTCAAGGCCTTATACCCTGATCAAGTGTGGCGCAACATTTGTTGTCTACGGTCGGATCTTTGTCTCCACCGCTTGTTATCTTTGATGATGCATCTACTAGTCAATCATTTGAGTTGGTCCTAGAGGAGGATGGTGTAGAAATTTTTGACTAGCTTAGTACATTTTATCTCTTTATTTTTTTATATATGTCAAAAACATATTTTCATTTGATTAAGTATATGTTTATAAGATATTGGTGTATTCTTTTGTTTTCTAGTTAGTTAGTCGATTTATCTTTGTTTATCTATTATTTTTGTTCACAAAATTCTGTCCAAATGTGTTGACAAATGTTTTTTCATAAGGTTCTAAATTTTTTTCATTGGATTTTTGTTTTGGTAAAAAGGTTGACCAAAAAAGTCAAACCTAACTTTTGCCGACAAAGTTGCGTGTTTTTAAGAGGCTATGCATAAAAATATAAAAAAACTTTTGCCAACGGATTTTTGGGTTGGTAAATAATTGACCAAAAAGTCAAAAAAGAACTTTTCCCGACAAAAAATTACGTTGGTAAAAGTATATAGTCGTCGGGAAAAATATTTTATACGATTACTTGAAAGAGTTTTTTGCCGACAACATCAGTTTTTACCAACGAGTATATTGCGCCGGCAAAGGTGTCTTTACCGACGATCCATATTATTCGTCGACAAAAATACTTGTAGCGGCCAACTTTTCATGGAAACTTTTGCCGAGGGAAAAGTCCGTCGGCAAAGGATTTCGAGCTTTTACCGACCACTTTCGAGACTTTTGCCGACGACATTTTCCTCCGGTAAAAGCGGTTATTTTATACTGTTGGATATTTTAGTGTAATTGGATTAACTAGTTTGACCAAATTTCATCATAATAAACTTCATTTAGACTCGGTGGTGCGGAGTGCACATCTACTTGAATTTATTATGATATTAGGGGCGAAGCCCCTAATGAACGGGGGTCCGGGGGCAGCGCCCCCGGGAGCGGGGTCCAAGGGGCGGCAGCCCCTGGCGGGGTCCAAGGGGCAGAGCCCCTGGCTGGTTTTGACCCGGATTTAGACTTGACCCGAATTGACCCGGTTTTGACCCGGTTTGAATAACAGAAAAAACTGCTTTTCGGCAGTTATCTGTTTTGGATATAGTTTCATTTGGTCATCAATTTCGTTTCTCTGGTTCACGAAATCGAAAACAAACACACATAGAATTCGTAAATTCTCTGAATTGTATCCGATTGAATAATTCGGGAGAACCACCGAATTGATTCGATCTGAAAGTGTTTCACGCCTTTCAGAGATATCCAATCATTCCTATTTCGTTACTGTCAATTTCCTCACATATACCCCCATTACAAAAATTACTGTACATTTATTTTATCAACATCTATGAGTACTCATTTGAAAAAAAGTAAGTTAAGTCTTCTCTAAAAATTTTAGGGTTTATGACTTGTAAGGGTAACTAACTCTTCGATTTGTACAAATGTTACCATTAAACTATTTTTTATACTCAATTGACCATTAAACTCTTTTTGACTGTATATATATTACCATTATGACCGGGTATAACCTGTAAACCACCGGTAACCACCACCACCACCACCAAAACACCACCAAGACAACCACCACCACCAAAACACCACCAAGACAGCCACCACCACCTTCAAACCATCACCACCACCACACCCACTACCACCAAAGCTGCCACCACCCCCTTCAAACCATCACCACCACCACCACCACCACACACCACCACCAAACTACGTCGTCGCCGCCACACATCTGCAACCACTCACCCACTGCCGCCAAACATCTACCACCACTCACCCACTGCCGCCGTCACCATCACCACCGCAGATCGGTGGGTGAGTAGCAGCCGGAAACTACCAGATCGCGAGGGTAAACCCCGACCATCACCACTGCCGCCGTCACCATCACCACCATCACTAACGCGTTTTGACCTAGGTTTTCCGGCCGGAAACTACCAGATCGCGAGGGTAAACCCCGGCCAAGCATCATTTTATCTCGATTTGAGATCAATACGACAGACATATCTTGTGGATTTGATGATTTCTACTGATTTAGGGATGAACAGTTAGGGTTTTATTGAACAATTAGGGGCCGTTTGGTTCGCGGAATTGAATGGAATTCGAAGGAATTGGAATCACGAATTCCATTGACCAAATTCCATGTTGATGTTTGGTTCGCGGAATGCAAGCTAAGGAATCCTTCGAATTCCTTCAAATTCCTTGAATCAAGGAATTTGCCATTCCAAGCCAAATCCCATGGAATTCATTGGAATCATCCATTCTCTCTCTCGTTTTCTCTATCTATGGCTTTCCCATCTCCATCCATCCTTCGTCTCGGTTTACTTATTTATTAAATAATCAAATTATATACATAATTAAATAATCAAATTATATACATATATATAGATATAAAGCGGTTAGGTATTTGGGAAAACCAAGTATGTTGGGTTCGAATTTTCCGGTCGAGATGGAAATTAAAACCGAAATCGAACCGTTTCCGGTTCGGTTCGGTTCGATTCGGATCGGTTTTTTCCCGGCTAAGATGGAAACCAAAACCGACATCGAACCGATTACGGTTTTCGGCTCAACTCGGCTCGGCTTTTCACGTTCGAGATGCAAACCAAAAATGAAATCGAACCGATTTCGGTTTTTGGCTCGGCTCGGTTTCTCTCTGCCGAGATGGAAACCAAAACCGAAATAGAACCAATTTTGGTTTTTGGCCCGGTTCGATTTTTCCGGTTGAGATGGAAACCAAAACCGACATCGAACCGATTTCGGTTTTCGACTCGGTTCGGTTTTTTCAATCGAGATGGAAACCAAAACCAAAACCAAACCGTTTTCGATGTTGGATTCGTTTTTTTGTTTCGGTTGTGGTTTTTGTTTCTTTTTTTTTTCTCAATTCGGTTCAATTTTGGTTTTTGTTCACCTTACTTTTTAAATTTTTATTCCAATTCCAATTCCAATTCTGTCCAACCAAACACGACCAAATTGTGTGGTCAAATTCCATCAAATTCCAATTCCAATTCCTTCAAAGTCAAATTCCTTGACGAATTCCAATTCCACCGAATTCCATTCCGCGAACCAAACGCTACCTTAGGGTTTTTTTTGCAGATCTGAAGAGATGTGAGCTAGATAAACACAATCTAGATCAAAAATTTCGACTTACCTTAATGCAATTGGAGTGTAAATCGGATTAGATGTTCATCGATTTCAATCTCAGATCTGCATTTTCTTGCTGATAATGGTGGTGGTTTGAAGGTGGTGGTGGCTGTGGTGGTGGTGGTGGTGGGTGGTAGTGTTAGGAATTATGTGCAGAGTTGACAAACCAAGTGATTATACAATCCAATGTTACAAGACACTTGAGGGTCACACCTGTGAGAACCTATAAGTCGAACAAGTTAGATGAAATCCCGAAATGGAGAGTTAGGATTTATAATAGTGTATTATAAATCTATTGGGTAATTTCAGTCAGAATTACCAAAGTTGGAGGGTTATTAATTAATTAGGATATTATATATTTATTAAGCAAATAAATATATAATAGTTAATTAATAAGATTTTATATAGATAAATATATAAATCATAATTATCGTATGCAAATTCTTTTCCAGCTAATTAAATAAGGAAAGGATTCGAGATAATTATCATAAGGAAACTGGATCCCTTACAAACTGTATTTTTCCTCCATATAAATAAAGCCTATGGGTTAAGGAAAAATATTAAGCTTTTTCAATTGAAAAATCAGTTTTCTGTCCCCTCCTCCTCTCTCCCAAAACCGGCGCACAAACTCCCCTCCCCTTCGGGTCGTTTTTGTTGTTCGGGTTTCACGGTTCTGCTAGAGGAACGTTCGTTGGTTGATTACGGGTGGACTAATTCTCAAGCATCCAGGTAAATTAATCTAACCTAATCCTTTAGGTTTAGAGCTACAAACGATTAAGATCATTAGGCTTTAATGGGGTTTTTAGCTTTTATCGCTTCCGCATGATTGGATCAGAAACAGCGTGTTTCTGATCACGTGGGTTTTAACAGTTTGTATTAAACCTACGAGATACATCAAACCAGCGAGGTTTTGATAGATCTGAGATAATCCTCGGATCAGTTTGATCCAAGGATATCCACAAAAACCCAACAGTGGTATCAGAGCCATTGTTAACAAATCGTTTTAGTTTTTTATCAGTTTATCTGCTTACATATGATCCGTTAAAATTATTATTCAACAAGTTTAAAAATCTTTTTTTTAAGATCTGTTATTTTGTTTTAATTGTTATCATCATGTAAAACCCAATCGATGATCGCCGGTGTTCAATCAAACCACCAGGCCACGCCGCCAGTTGGGTAGCGGTGGCCGAATACATCCTCAGCAATACCACCAAACCGCAACCACCCAGACGGTGGTGGATGCGGCGGCACATAGCCCACGGAACAACCACCGAGGCCACAAGGCAAACGGTGGTGTTCGTTGATGGATCAAACCACCATGGCTGCACCACCAGAGAGGTGGTGGCAGCGATGCTCGCCGACCAAGTATGCCACCAGAACAGGTGGTGACGATGGGGGCGATTAACGGTGGTGGTGGCCGAATCAAACCGAACCAATCGCCGGCTGCCGTTATAGGCCGTGCCTAGGCGATGGTAACGGTGGCGATTGGTGGATAGTCCTCACCCCACCCGGCTATGGCCGGGTTGCGGATTGCTCACAACCACACCACCCACATCGACGGTGGTGGCAATGGCAATTGATCGTAACCGGATCACCCGAAGGCGATTGTTGTTTCCAATCGACAGCCGCGATCAATCACGGCCGGAAACCACCGAGGTGGTGATAACGGCATCTGGTGTTCGCAATCACCGCGGCCAAACCACCAGTGAGGTGGTGGTCGACGGCTGTTTAATCGATCATTGATCAGCGGCGATAAAGCAGTGATGGCGTTTGATGGAAGCGTGGCCATGGCGAGGCCACACCGCAACCACCAGAGACCGCGACAGCGGTGGAGGATGGCGGTGTTCTTAACCGACAACGCCGGTTCTCGCAATCGCCGGTCAAGACCGCGCAAAACGGTGGCGGCGGCTACCGTTTAAACAGCGACCACCAGAAACCACCGTGGTGGTGGTGGTGTGCGAACCGGCCACCGCTGGCTGCCTCACGGCCGCGCCAAGCGGTGGCGGTAGTCGATCAACCGGCAGATACGACCACCAGAAACCATCATGGTGGTAGTAATGTGCGGTGTTGCTCTCGAGGAGATCACGGGTCAAGCCGCGTTTTCACAACACGAACAAGACTCCCGAGCGACCTAGGGTTTTTCGTATAATTGGGCCTAAATGATATCAGGCCCAAAAACCCAGTTCTTTGGACCAAGTTATGGCCCAAAAGGAACTGTTTTGGTTTTAAGGTTTTCTTATCAAAAATTATTTTTTTTTATCTGATAAAACTTATTCAAACCAGTTAATCTTTTATGGAAATTAAATTTTTATCTGATTTTTGAATAAGTCAGTATAAAACCTGTTTGATTTAATTTTTGGGAAAAAGGATTATTTTTAAAAATGGTTATGGATTTATTTTCCAACCTAAAAATATTTTGATTCATAAAACAGTTTGTTTTTTCGAATCAGTTATAAAACCAAGTTTTGCGACAAGATAATTTTAACGGATCCAGGTTTATTTTCTCGTAATTATAATATTGCTTTTGTTGCATATATACATATAATTGCGTGATTGCTTGAGAACTATATATGAATTTCAGTTTGATTTTACATATATATATACGTTATAGTATTTGCCAACTTAGACCCTTGACATATTCATGGGGAGGCCTGCGTGCCGTTTACAACCCCTTATGTAATAATGACCCTAGGATAGATTTTTCCTTTCTTTTGGATGACGAGGCCAGTGGGAGCTATTCTTCATCTTACCGGAATACTAACAAGCATGGCGAAGCAAGTGGGAGCTACGCGAAGTTTTGAAGTTATACTAGGTCATTATTGGTCCCTAGGAACAAAGTTGGCAAAACCTATAATTAGTTGTTTGCGTAGTTATAATTATCCGTGTGCATGATTAACTGCGTAATAGATACTAATAACTGTTAGTTTATTAGATATGTTTTAAAAATATTTCTTTTTAAGACAAGAAGAAATCAGGTTTTATTATTTTTCTATCGAAAACCTTTAAAGTAAAGTCTTTAATAAAACCTAGTGTGTTGTTATAAAAGAGCAAAATTGACGAAACAGTTAGCTTTTGTCAGCCGGAAAGGTTATCGAAACAGGTAGTTTCGATTAACCAGTACACTTTAAATCAGTTGATTTCAATCAGCCGATGTTTTAAACACTTGGTTTAAAATAACATGAATATTTAAAACAGTTAGTTTAGAATTTTAATTACTCTTTATAACAACGTATAGATGATTGTTTTATATAAAAGGTTAAGTTGATAAAAACAGTTAGTTTTAATCAACTAGGTGTGCTATTAAAACAGCTAGTTTTAATTAGCAAGTGATTTTAGAACAGTTAGTTTTAAAATTACATGTATGTTTCAAACAGTTAGTTTAAAACATGAGTAGCCTTTATAAACAATCAGTTTTTCAAAATCCTGGAAATAAAGTTTTTCAAAACCCCGAAAATCATAGATCAGTAGTGCAAACCCATCTAGGGGCACTTTCGGCATAAAGTACATAGGCGTTGTAAGTGATCACACATTCAACGTCTGTGTTCAAACTGAAGCTGAAGGGGTTACATAACTCTGCGAATTATCTCCGGGTGGTACCGGCCAGAGTATAGTGATCAGGTCCCCAAAATGGTGAGATCTGTTTTGGTACTATAATGTTCACCGGGTGGTACCGGGCCAAAAAGCACTTAGAGGGACTAAAACATGCACATGTAGTTGCCATAGTCCCGAAAAGATCTAGGAGTCATGTCAGTTAGATATGATTGGTAAAAGTCCTTACCTACCGAAATAAATACGGGTCTGGTGGAGCAAGAACATTACGCACATCAGGACGTATGAAATGAGGATCCTAGTCCAATAAATTGATCATTTAAGGGTTTATTGATATTTTATTGGAAATTAGTCTATTTACAGTTGCTAAGACCAAAAGTTTTATTTTGTGTAGATGGCAAGCACTGTTACCAGCACTAACAATCTTTCCCTCCGCTCTATCCTGGAAAAGGATAAGTTGACCGGCTCTAACTTTCTTGACTGGGAGCGCAATCTGATGATTGTGCTCAGACATGAAAGAAAGTGGTATGTGCTTGAAGAGCCACTTGGGGAGGCACCTCCGGCAAACGCTCCGGCTGCTGCCAGAAATGCCCACAAGAAGCACTCAGATGATCTACTTGATGTTGCCTGTCTGATGTTAGCAACTATGAGCCCAGATCTGCAAGCAGGGCTCATAAATACGAATGCTTACGACATGATCCGCCAACTGAGGGACATGTTTCAGACTCAGGCTCGTACAGAGCGTTACGATGCCACCAAAGCATTCAATGAATGCAAGATGGTTAAAGGGACATCAGTAAGTGACCATGTCATGAAAATGAAACGGCACTTAGATCATCTGGAGAGGCTGGGTCATCCCGTTCCGTTGCAGCTAGCAACTGACACCATACTTAATTCACTGTCAGAAGACTACAGGCCCTTTGTAGTCAACTACAACATGAACAACATGGAGAAAACAATAGCAGAATTGCACTCCATGCTTAAGACAGCTGAATTAAATATGGGGAACAAGAACAAGACAAAGGATGTCTTGATGGTAAAAGACGGAGGGGTTAAAAAGAAAAATGGGCATGCTAGCACCAGCAAGGGAAAAGGACCAGTTCAGGCCATCCAGAGTGCACCCAAGAAAGGCAAGGGCAAGGGCAAGGGCAAGAAGGTTAAGCCAAACAAAGCTAGGACCGAGAATCGCTGCTTCATATGCAATGAGATCGGTCATTGGAGGCAAAACTGCCCTAAGCGTCATGAAGCAGGTATGTAAACCTCAGAAAATTTATGATTGCTTTGATTTGACACTTCTTACTTGTTGGCTTACAAGTATACTGATACCTAGAGCAAATGATTATTGCAGGAAATCAGAAATGAAGTGGAGTGCCCAGGAGTTGCCAAGGATCAAAACACGAGATATTTTAAGTCAAGACATTTTTGAATTTGTAGTTTTAAAACAGTTTTTGGGGGTTTATGTTTTAAACAATGTTTGGATAATTATATTTTATAATTCGATGGTTTTTATTTTTTCAAAAGTTATTGTCTTGACAAATATCTGATTGTGCTTAGTGTTTGTATGATCCTAGTTGTTGATGCCTGTTATAATTACTTTAATGAAATTGAAGTAATTTGTATAAAAACTATCAAAAACACACGAGATTCTATAGGAATGTGTTTTGAGAATAAAACATTTAAGAATAATAGTTTTTGATCAAAATAGAGAATTTAAGATATTAACACAGATAGTGTTAATAACAGCATTTATAAAACTAGAAAAACTCCAAGTTCTGGAATTAGGATTTGAACGAATCCAGATAAGTTTTATAAAAGGAAATTCTCAGTATTAACTAATCAAGTTTGATCAAGTTTTATTCAAATGTTTTAAAAAGAGAATTTAGGATATTAACTCAGATAGCGTTAATAACAGTATTTATGAAACTAGAAAGATTCCAAGGTTTGGAATTAGGATTTGACCGAATCCAGTTAAGTTTCATAAAAGGGAAAATTCTCATAGTTCATTACTTGAAATTAGGATTGACTAAATCAAAGTTTTGACTAAGTCAATAGTAAATTTTGAGTAATAGTTAGTTTTTATGCAAGTAAGTGGGAGCCCAAATTTATTCTCTATCTAGTCTGAGATAAAAGAATAAAAGATATAATTATTGATATATCTCGGAATTCATAAATCCAGGTAGGATAAGAATTCATAAGATATAATTTACCCTTTTTAGTTAAAAGGATAAAAGTTTCAAAACCCATGAAACAAAGGTCGTAACTGACTTAAATCAATAATTATAGTGTTGGATTAAAACATATAGCATTCCAGTAGATTTGCCAGGATTGCAAATGGAATCGGATTTCAGGTAGAAATCATTCATCTACACAGCAACTAAGGAAAGTTGCAGTTTTACATATTCAGGAACTGGAAGTTAGTCCAGGTCTCCGAGTTCATGGAATATGATAAAAGTCTAATTATTGTTATAAGAAGTGTTTGCAAAACAATAATTAGCAGATACAAGTAAGCAGACTTGTGTTTTTGGTTATCACTTTGATTAAAATGGTAAACTTTAGTCAAAGGATTTAAAATTGAAGGTAGGTGATACTTCATTTTAGATCAGTATTTAACAAATGTTAAATAGACACTATGAAAGTTATTAAAGAAAAGTCGTTCAATCTTGTTATTATTACAGCGTGTAACATGGACTATACAAGATTGATTTCTTTATCACTTTCACATTTTTGCATGTTTTTAATTAATCCAGGAATGAAACTAGTTTCCAGTTTTCATTCAAAATCTGTCCGTGACGACTTATCAATGTGGGAGCATGATAAGATGTTAAAGTCATTGTGAACTTTTAGGTAGTTATGATCAGTTGCTGAATAACAGCTACAAGTGTTGTAGACTAAAAGTTGCACAGATATTTGATAGAGTAGCAAATATCGGACGTGATCCGCGGTTGAGATTACTTCTTGGAAACAGTCATAAGTAAATCTCACAGTGGTTGTCCCTATCACCTGAGGTATCTGATTTGATATCATGAGGACTACTGGATTCTTAGTGCACTCAACCGCTACGCCGTAACAGGGTGGCTATAAAGGGTGTAACTAGATTCAGCGGAAGCCGTGGTGTTGAAGGCAGATATGCAAGATGGGATTTGCACCTCTTCTCAGAAGAGAGATATTTCTGGGCCCATCTTGACTGACTAAGTATACTGATGAAGTGCATGGCCATGCCCAAACGAACTGATTAGTTCTTTGTCGTTTACCTATCAGTGAAAGTCAGATAATCAAGAGAACAGAATCTTGAGTATTTAGAGTTGACACTTTCCAAGCTCATACTCATAGATGAAATATCGCGATGCAAAGGGAAAAGCCAAGATATACCCAATCAATGAACAGTAGTTTCATAGATACCAATTCCTCACGGAATGTTTATATCACCAAATCTGGGTATAAGAGTTCTTGTAACCTGGTCAGCCTAAGTGCCTGTCTAGGGGCCTCCTTAGGTCCGTATAATCAAAGGTGGTATTGCCAACTTGCACAAGTGGGAGTCTGTTAGGAATTATGTGCAGAGTTGACAAACCAAGTGATTATACAATCCAATGTTACAAGACACTTGAGGGTCACACCTGTGAGAACCTATAAGTCGAACAAGTTAGATGAAATCCCGAAATGGAGAGTTAGGATTTATAATAGTGTATTATAAATCTATTGGGTAATTTCAGTCAGAATTACCAAAGTTGGAGGGTTATTAATTAATTAGGATATTATATATTTATTAAGCAAATAAATATATAATAGTTAATTAATAAGATTTTATATAGATAAATATATAAATCATAATTATCGTATGCAAATTCTTTTCCAGCTAATTAAATAAGGAAAGGATTCGAGATAATTATCATAAGGAAACTGGATCCCTTACAAACTGTATTTTTCCTCCATATAAATAAAGCCTATGGGTTAAGGAAAAATATTAAGCTTTTTCAATTGAAAAATCAGTTTTCTGTCCCCTCCTCCTCTCTCCCAAAACCGGCGCACAAACTCCCCTCCCCTTCGGGTCGTTTTTGTTGTTCGGGTTTCACGGTTCTGCTAGAGGAACGTTCGTTGGTTGATTACGGGTGGACTAATTCTCAAGCATCCAGGTAAATTAATCTAACCTAATCCTTTAGGTTTAGAGCTACAAACGATTAAGATCATTAGGCTTTAATGGGGTTTTTAGCTTTTATCGCTTCCGCATGATTGGATCAGAAACAGCGTGTTTCTGATCACGTGGGTTTTAACAGTTTGTATTAAACCTACGAGATACATCAAACCAGCGAGGTTTTGATAGATCTGAGATAATCCTCGGATCAGTTTGATCCAAGGATATCCACAAAAACCCAACAGGTAGCGGCAACGGTAGTTTGGTGGTGGTGTTTCGGTGGTGGTGGTGGGTGTGGTGGTGGTGGTGGTGATGGTTTGAAAATATCATATTTACCCAAAATTTTAATTATTTTTTGGTAAAATTAAGGGTTAATTTCATGTATGCCCTTGTTAAGATTGAAAATATCATATTTACCCAAGCTAATCTATAAATATCATATATACCCTTGTTAATATGTCAAAATATCATATTTACCCAAATACTAATTTATATCATTTTTTAATTATTTTAAATTAAATTTAATAATAAAAATTATTAAATGACTATGATACCCTTATATAATCCCATAACAAATATAAGAAATAACATGAACTTTCATCTCTATCTTATCTTCTTCTCTAACAACATCTGAAAACTTATCCCACCTTAAAAGTATTTTCAATCCTTATGATACTATCTGCAACCTTTATCTTCTTCTCTAGGAAGATCTGCAACAACAAAAAAAACGCCTCCTACATCAAAAAGAAAAAAAAAACCCCACCTTCAACCATGGTTGAAGATCTGCAAAAAAACGCATCCCACCATCACCACAATGGTAACTCTCGTTCCACCACGTCCCCACCACCACCAGCACAGTAGCTTTCGGTCCACCACATTAGTACCACCAACCATAACGTACTCCCCTCTCGAAGATGTTCTTGATGACACGATTCAAACACGGATCTGCTGCTCTCCTCCCCCTCAAAGATGAAAAATGTGGATGCAAGGATTCAAGCCTCACCTGTAGGGCTTTTCAATCTTCCAATTTTTGTATGTTCCATATTGATTTTTAAATTTAGGGCTTGTAATTAGATTTAGATTTAGGTTCTGATTTAGAGGTTTTTTTTTGTCTTTCAATTTAGATTTAAGTTTTCTTTCTTGTCGTTAGATTTAGATAGTTCTCAATTGTGATTGTGATTTTTGTTTGAATCTAATATATTTTGGGTATTAAATCCAAGTTAGGTTTGAATATTCTTGGTGTTGGTTAGGTTTGATATATTTAGGGACATTGAATTTAGGCTAAGATTAGACATAGGGGTATAATAGTCATTTAATTAGTTTTGATTATTAAGTTTGATTTAAAATAATTAAAAATTCATAAAAAGTGTAATTTGGGTAAATATGATATTTTGATATGTTAATAAGGGTATATATGATATTTATAGATTAGCTTGGGTAAATATGATATTTTCAATCTTAACAAGGGCATACATGAAATTATCCCTAAAATTAATGCCAAAGCATGTATGCAATTAGTTGTGATATTTTAAAAACCTGTAATAAATCTTTAATGAAAGTATTAAAGTATACAAAGACATAAGAATAAAAAAATGAAATTTTAGAAACCACATAAAAGAAAATCACAGCCTTTCCAGAACCACTTTTATTTCTATTTTAGAAGGAGATTATTTCTTCCGATATTTTTATATTTTAAAAATCATATGTATGGATGGTCTAACTTATAAGATAGCTTATTTTTGTCAAAAACAGCCTAAAACTCCTTATTGACTTATTAGTTTCTTGACTTATTGGCTTTTCAAGAAGCCAATAAGTCAATAAGTATGTTTGGATACTTAAAAAAACTTTTTGAAACTCCATTTTGACGAGGGATGAAATAAAGTTTTTAAGGAGCCACAATTTGTGACCTTTTGATTTTAAAAAGTGCTTTCTGACTATTTTGCCTCAAATCTTTCTCAAAAAGTTGATAAGCTAAGCCAAACATCATCTTAAAAAAATAACTTATTGACTTATTGACTTTTACCACAACAAAAGCTAATCCAAATACCTTTTTAAAAACTCTTTTTCCATCACTATAAATCAATAAACATTTTTGATAAAAACACTTTTAGACCTCAAAAATCAATTACAAACACCCTCTTTAAGAATTACAACCAATATTTTTTTTTCCATACCACAAAGAAAATGGAAATGAGCAAACTCAAAGTATATATTGGTAATTTTTTTTGAATAATATTAAATGATGTATTTATTTGAAACAACGACTACAATATATGTAATTTTAAAAGGACAATCAAAATTCACAACAAAAATGCTTCTAAGGAGGACAAAAGCAATAAAAGAAAATTATCACGGTATAGGGTTATCACTTTGTTTACCACGAAGTTATCACGTGGTTATTGCATTTGAATTTCTTATAAAAAAATAAAATAATATGAAACTTTTGAAAAAATAGTCAGTTCCATAATTCCATTACTACTCCCATTGATTTATTTGTATTTATCACAATTGTTTTCACATTTTACAAATATGAAGACTTATGTTTAAACCTCCACCAATATAATGTGTATGAAAATTACATCATTTCTATATTGCTTTCCTTGACATGTCTACAAACATTGTGTTTAACTAAAATTACAAAAAGGCCTTAGAGACAAATCCATGAAATAAAAGAGGTAGCACATCTCAAAACTTTTGCCAACAATAAAGCAACTATAAACCAATGATACCAAGTACATAATGCTAACAAGAGATCATCTCCATTGCTGTAAATAAACCTAATCAAGCAATACATGCAAGCCAAAGAAACTCTCAAAATAGTACTTAATTTATCATGCTAAACAAAACAAAATTAACCTTTGACAATTTACCTTCCAACTAATCATTATCTTGAAATCTTTGATGTTTAGCAGGTGCTACCCAAACAAGACTATCCACATACCGAACAATTTTGATCTCATCAGGATCTCCAGCATTTATGTTAATAGATTCAACCTTTTCTGCACTTGGATCATAAAAATCCAAACCATCACTTAAACTTCTAAACAGAAACTTATTGTTTGATGTAAATCCATATGGATTCATAACACCACTAGAATTAGAAAATACATGCATTTTCACCCATGATTCAGTCACACCATACTCATTCATAACCCACACCTCATAGTCATCCCCATTAGATGACATAACACAGCTTTCCACAATACACTCTGAGACGAAGGTTATAATCAATTACAGAATCTGGAAGACTAATCTCATCGAAAGTCTCCACACCCAAATCAAATGACACTATCATTTGTCTTCCCCCATAACCAAGCCAATGAAGATGTCCATCATGCCCATCTACACAAACTGTTTCTACATCAGTAAGCACGCTAACATGCGATGGTAACCTATTTTTGATTAATGTCCATGAACCCTTCCTCATACTGTACACCTCTCCTTCCACCAAATCTTTAGAATCAAGTATAAAGTCTCTACCTAATGATACATAATCGTACGAGTGCATACCATTAACTAAATGAATACGTACTTCTGAAGTGCTCATGAACTTAACAAGTTTGTAATCATCCGTTTTAGGATCACACCCAAACCGAAAATGCAAAGAATCATAATCATGTTTGCAATGATCAGATGGCGGGACGGTTAATACGGCAGAAAGTGAAGGGTTCCAAATCTGAATGACAAATTCAGTAAAACGAATTCGGAAACCGAAACATATTAAGCCATTGACAGAACCGAAAAAGGTGGCATTATCATATGGAGGTGGTATAGCCGGGAGCTTGACGAAATTAGGGGAGTCGAGACATGGAGAGCGAGAGAAGTCATGTGTTGTGACAGAGAAAGTGTTGTCATAATAATTACCATCCGATAAGACCAAAAAGATTTCATCGTTAAGGTTGTTAATTGAACGACGAAGATGAGATTTTACGAAAGATGGTTGAGATAACAGAAACTCCCAGGGTTTTGAGACGCACCTCATTTGACCAAGCTGTTTTGCTGGTAACCGAATGAGTATGTTGCGTAAGATATTGTTTTGCACGTTTTTATTATATTTTTACATCTTATTTTACTTCGTTTCTAATTCCATTCTCGAGTGTCTCATGCATTTTTATTACTTTTTGTATAGTTTTTCTCTTTTCGATGCTTATTACTTTGTTGTCGGTTTATATATGTTTTTGGCAAGTATTTCCGTGTTTTTGGCGAGTTTTATTTCCAATGTGTAGGTGTGCACGGATTCGAGAAGAAACGGAAGGAAAGAGACGAGCGATGTGCGGATGAGATGAAGAATGAAGATTTGAAGATTGAAGAAAGGAAATTGGGCCTTAATTATCTTTTCTTATTATTGGGCTTTTTGGCCTTTTGGCCTCTTTGGCCCAAGTATATAACCCTTTTTCTCCTCTCTTTTTTTGAGGAGGAAGCCATTATTTTTCATTTTTTGTTAGTTTTAGGGCTCTCCTCTCTAGTATAGGTTAGGTTAGTTTTTTTTTTTGGGATTTTGGAGCTACAATCCATGGAGATGATTGGAACTCAACATTGAGCAAGAATCAATCAAATGGAGAGTAATTACATCTTCTTATCTTATCTTTTTTTATGCTTTATTTTATTCTTTATTTGTTTCTATAGCCTAGATTATTGGGTCTTGATATTTAGCTTTCACTTTATGCAATTAGTTTATAGATCTTGATTATTCCAATCGTTAAGAATGATAAGTATCGTATAGCCTCATTCGAGTTCGAATCAATTGGTTTGCTTTCAAATGGTTTTTCAACAAACTCTCCTTATGACGAAATCATCTAACGGAAGTTAGTGATTTCACCTAAGTCGTGAGTTCTAAATTGTTTTCATTTTAGTGTTGATTTGAACGGAAGTTCGATCTTTACTTAGATAAATTGATTGGAAATTGATCTCTTACCATGGAAATAGGTGTTTGGTCAATTGGGGATTTTATTGAGCAATCGTTCTTTTGCGGAGCTTGGTATGGAAATAACCAACTTCCGTTTAAGAGTAATCCTTTTACCTTCGGAAGGGGGAATTGGACTCTTTTAGTGCTCGATAATCCCACTTGAGTTGATTCAATACGATACTCGTCATTCCTTGCGGTTGGTGTTTTTAGCTTCTTTTTAGTCAAGTGTCTCCTAGATTTAGAGTCTTAAATGCTTTATATTTCAATTAGTCGTATCTAGATTATTGATTCTCGTTGTCTTTGCCTAGTTAATTTGGTTGTTTATTTGCTTAGGTCATTGTTAGTTAATTAGATTAATCTTAGTTAGTTTCTATTTTCGCCTAGTTAGCCAACAATCTTTGAAAACCGATTTCGCGCAACTAGCTAACGCCGTGGGTAAATCTATGCTTACTCCGTTGCCTCCCTGTGATCGACCCGTATGCTACGACACCGTACGCTTGCGGTATAAATTTTAAAACTCGAAACAAGTTTTTGGCGCCGCTGCCGGGGAGGCAATTTGAGTAACAAGGAATATAACTCATGGTGTACTAGGATGCGTTTCACTATCTTTTCTACCCTTTGTGGTTTTCGGTTTGAATAAATAAACACTCGTGTTTTGAAATAAAAGTTTTATGTCTCATTCTTTGCTTATTCCGCACATGCTTTTAACGGTTTATTCATGTTGTGATCCTTAGTAACAACGAGTTTTATACATCGGAGATCGAGATCATCGTCAATGCTACTACAAGGAGACCATTTGCGGAAAGAATTCCTAAAAAAAAAGAGAGAGAGCAAAGATAAAAAAAGGTAAGACTAGAAAAATATTCAAAAAAAGGGAGAGAAAGAAAAAAGATAGAAAAAGAAAAGAGAGATGAAAAAAAAAAGAGAAGAAAAAGAATGAAGGATGAGAAAAGAAAAAAAAAAGAA
This sequence comes from Centaurea solstitialis, assembly GCA_030169165.1. Classification (NCBI taxonomy): domain Eukaryota; kingdom Viridiplantae; phylum Streptophyta; class Magnoliopsida; order Asterales; family Asteraceae; genus Centaurea; species Centaurea solstitialis. The sequence continues at coordinate 84,179,906 of CM058043.1, forward strand.
GAAGAAGAACAAGAAAAAAAAAATCTCATTCTGTTGCTTCCTTTTCCTATTAGCGGTCGCTAAGAAAAAAAAATAATAAAGAAAAAAAATAAATAAATAAAGAGAGTTGCAAACCCTAGCCATCTCTTTCTCTCTTCTCTCCCTTGCAGCCACCGTCGCCCACAACTCCACCACTGCGCCGCCGCCATCACAACCCACCACCACCACACCGCCGACGACTCTAGCCACCCCTACGCCGCCGCTAACCAGTCACCACTGCTGCTACCGCCTCACACCGCCGTCTGTCACCACCATCCATCACGACCGCCATCTGCTGCTACCTTCCTGATGTCGCCGACCACTATTACCCCACCGTGGTCTCCACCATTCACCACCGTTGAGAGCCACCATTCCCATCTGCCGCCGACGACCAAACACCACCGCTGCCGTCACCCGGCAGCCACCACCCGCCGCTTTCATGACCTCCATCTCTCTTCTCTCCTTGTCGCTGCCTACCACCAGCCACCATACGTCATACCACCGTCCACCGCCTTACGCCGCCGTCTGTTGCCACCATCACCGCAGACGACTAGCCACCATACACCGCCGCCCACCACAGCCGTCACCATCGCCGGCAGCCACAACAACTACCTCCATGACGTCGCCGACCAGACCATTACGCCGCTGCCGCTCGCAACCACATCACCGCCGTTCACGACCTTCCTGTCGACGCAAACCACCTCCGACCACCAGCATCTTCGCACACCGTCGTTTGTCGCCACCATCTCCCACCGACGAACGTAGCCCCACACCCCGCTGCCGTTCGTCGCTGCCATCAACCACCACTCCAATATCTGTTGCTGCCATGATCGACACCCCACCATCGCATTCCATCGCCGACACCATCAAAGCAACCATCTGCTGCCGTCAACCGCTACCTCCTCTTCAGATTGGGTACATTCCTTCCTTTCTTTTGTGTTTAGAAATGCTTATTAGTATTTTTCCTACTAGCAAGTTGGGATCTCTTTGTGATTGTTTGTGGGTTGAATTGCTCGTATTTGATATTATGCTTGTGGATTGAGCAATTTTTGCTGAAATGTTGGATTATATGTTTCTGGTTCTTGGTGCTTTTAGCGTCATATCTTAGTCTAGTCGGGCTATTTGTGTTTAGTGTGTTGGTTCGCCATCATTAGGCTAGCATAGGTTTGTTGTGTTTGTGCCCCGATTTTCATTGTCGTTCTTTTTCAAATGGGTAAATTGAGAAAAGTTGGTTCCTTCATGCTTGTGAGTTGAGAAATTTTTGCTCATGTTTGATTATGTGCTTGTGGTACTTCGTGCTTTTATTTTATCATCACATCTTGAGTCTAGTCATGGTTTGTTAGTTCCGCACACACATCTCTCCCTTGCCCCATTCGTACTCGGGTGTCTCACGTCACCGATTGGATCTTTTCTAATCCACCCGAGGGGCAAGAAGATGGTCATAAAGCACGCACTCCTAACTTGAAATCACAAATCAATGACTTGAGCACGTTTGGATGCGATAGCAACCGACACTCGTCAAACACGGGTTTTTGAGGATTTTCACAAGTACTTTGCCATATGCCGGTCATTTTTTTTTCACCGCAAGTTTTAGGCATCATTTTCATTTTCTTTTATGTTTATTTTTTTCCTTTTTGCATATAAAGAGCATTTAGTTAGTCGCATTTCATGTGTGTGTTCTATTCCGAGCATTGAGGACAATGCTCCTTTTTGCTTGTGGGTAGGTTTTCTCTATTTTTCTTTTTAGTTCTTTTGTGTAGTTTAGTCTTGTTTAGGTGTTCGTGTCTTGGTGTTTGTACATTCTTATCGTCTTTCTTCCAAAAAAAAAAAGTTCCAAAAAAGATTTTTGACGTTTCTCCACGGTATTAGAGCTTGTAGTGACCACTTCTCACTTTACATGATCTAATTGTTAGGTGTACTAATGTAGTTTGTGACGTATAACCATGTTGTGAGATTTTTTTTTAAGAATCATTATTTTACCTTTGTTTGTCGCTTACACACACCACTTTGTACATTGTTTCACGTCACCTATAGGATTAGCTTCTTAATCGTAGTCCCCCTAAATTACACTCGTGACTACTTGAATGGATTACACCTTTGTGAGAATTTGGGCCATTTTGGATTGACACATATATAATCAATCTCACTTTCTTTCTTTTTGTGTGTTACCTCCCATCGAGGTGTATCTTTAGGTATTTGACATAGTTCTCGTCTAGGATAATTATGAAATTGCATAGAGGCCATCTTTTCTAAATAAACCCCCAATTTGAAAAGAAAAAAAAATCATTACTTCCCCCTTTGCAACCACTTTGAGCCCGGACATTAGCCATTCATTTCAATACCCATAGCCTTTCATTAAGTTTAAGATTCCCTTCATGGCGCAACTATAGGCATTTAGACTATAAATAAACGCAAGCATAGCTTGTGGGTAGTATGTTGAACCCCAAAACAAGCATAGCTTGTGGGTTCACGAAAAAAAAAAAGAAAAAAAATATAGAACAAAAAGAAAAAAAAAAGAATAATATCTTGTGAATAAATTGTTAATCCATCGAAAACATGAGGGAAATAGAAAAAAGAAAAAAAAGAGCCTTGAACCCCAAAAGAAAACCCTTTAACCCATCTAATCTTTACCCCTTTTAGCATTAGCCTTACCCAAAAGTCCTCATTTTATGCAATTTTTGTAAGAAATTTTTAGACTTGAGAATTGTTTCAAATACGTCAAAAGTGCATTTTCTATTTCTCGATTGGGATGGCGTCGAGCGTAAACACGACCCCTTAAACACATTTGAGTGAATGAGCGAAACCGTGAGCATCCATTCTTGTAGATCATTCTCCCCTTCCCTAGCGGCTATGGTAATGTAGGCAAAGTCCTATTTTGGTATGTTTTTCTTGCAATGTGCTTGGCTTGGTGTTGTGTCGGCTTGACACTTTGGTAAATATTTGTTTCTTTTATTATTGTTAATTGACCGCATGGTAAGTAAGTTGCATTTTTACATGGGAACCAAAACATTGGGTTATGTCTAGTTAGATCGTGCTTTCATTCGTTTTGATGATCGTGGATGTCGTTATTTGTTTTTATTATTATTATTATTTTATTATTTTATTTTTTTTTATTTTTTTTTCTCTTGTCGTTTATCCCGTTTATATAAACTAGTTTAGGTTCTTCCTTGGGGACAAGGAAGGTTTAGCTTGTGGGTAGTTGTTTTGCACGTTTTTATTATATTTTTACATCTTATTTTACTTCGTTTCTAATTCCATTCTCGAGTGTCTCATGCATTTTTATTACTTTTTGTATAGTTTTTCTCTTTTCGATGCTTATTACTTTGTTGTCGGTTTATATATGTTTTTGGCAAGTATTTCCGTGTTTTTGGCGAGTTTTATTTCCAATGTGTAGGTGTGCACGGATTCGAGAAGAAACGGAAGGAAAGAGACGAGCGATGTGCGGATGAGATGAAGAATGAAGATTTGAAGATTGAAGAAAGGAAATTGGGCCTTAATTATCTTTTCTTATTATTGGGCTTTTTGGCCTTTTGGCCTCTTTGGCCCAAGTATATAACCCTTTTTCTCCTCTCTTTTTTTGAGGAGGAAGCCATTATTTTTCATTTTTTGTTAGTTTTAGGGCTCTCCTCTCTAGTATAGGTTAGGTTAGTTTTTTTTTTGGGATTTTGGAGCTACAATCCATGGAGATGATTGGAACTCAACATTGAGCAAGAATCAATCAAATGGAGAGTAATTACATCTTCTTATCTTATCTTTTTTTATGCTTTATTTTATTTCTTTATTTGTTTCTATAGCCTAGATTATTGGGTCTTGATATTTAGCTTTCACTTTATGCAATTAGTTTATAGATCTTGATTATTCCAATCGTTAAGAATGATAAGTATCGTATAGCCTCATTCGAGTTCGAATCAATTGGTTTGCTTTCAAATGGTTTTTCAACAAACTCTCCTTATGACGAAATCATCTAACGGAAGTTAGTGATTTCACCTAAGTCGTGAGTTCTAAATTGTTTTCATTTTAGTGTTGATTTGAACGGAAGTTCGATCTTTACTTAGATAAATTGATTGGAAATTGATCTCTTACCATGGAAATAGGTGTTTGGTCAATTGGGGATTTTATTGAGCAATCGTTCTTTTGCGGAGCTTGGTATGGAAATAACCAACTTCCGTTTAAGAGTAATCCTTTTACCTTCGGAAGGGGGAATTGGACTCTTTTAGTGCTCGATAATCCCACTTGAGTTGATTCAATACGATACTCGTCATTCCTTGCGGTTGGTGTTTTTAGCTTCTTTTTAGTCAAGTGTCTCCTAGATTTAGAGTCTTAAATGCTTTATATTTCAATTAGTCGTATCTAGATTATTGATTCTCGTTGTCTTTGCCTAGTTAATTTGGTTGTTTATTTGCTTAGGTCATTGTTAGTTAATTAGATTAATCTTAGTTAGTTTCTATTTTCGCCTAGTTAGCCAACAATCTTTGAAAACCGATTTCGCGCAACTAGCTAACGCCGTGGGTAAATCTATGCTTACTCCGTTGCCTCCCTGTGATCGACCCGTATGCTACGACACCGTACGCTTGCGGTATAAATTTTAAAACTCGAAACAAGTTTTTGGCGCCGCTGCCGGGGAGGCAATTTGAGTAACAAGGAATATAACTCATGGTGTACTAGGATGCGTTTCACTATCTTTTCTACCCTTTGTGGTTTTCGGTTTGAATAAATAAACACTCGTGTTTTGAAATAAAAGTTTTATGTCTCATTCTTTGCTTATTCCGCACATGCTTTTAACGGTTTATTCATGTTGTGATCCTTAGTAACAACGAGTTTTATACATCGGAGATCGAGATCATCGTCAATGCTACTACAAGGAGACCATTTGCGGAAAGAATTCCTAAAAAAAAAAGAGAGAGAGCAAAGATAAAAAAAGGTAAGACTAGAAAAATATTCAAAAAAAGGGAGAGAAAGAAAAAAGATAGAAAAAGAAAAGAGAGATGAAAAAAAAAAGAGAAGAAAAAGAATGAAGGATGAGAAAAGAAAAAAAAAAGAAGAAGAAGAACAAGAAAAAAAAAATCTCATTCTGTTGCTTCCTTTTCCTATTAGCGGTCGCTAAGAAAAAAAAATAATAAAGAAAAAAAATAAATAAATAAAGAGAGTTGCAAACCCTAGCCATCTCTTTCTCTCTTCTCTCCCTTGCAGCCACCGTCGCCCACAACTCCACCACTGCGCCGCCGCCATCACAACCCACCACCACCACACCGCCGACGACTCTAGCCACCCCTACGCCGCCGCTAACCAGTCACCACTGCTGCTACTGCCTCACACCGCCGTCTGTCACCACCATCCATCACGACCGCCATCTGCTGCTACCTTCCTGATGTCGCCGACCACTATTACCCCACCGTGGTCTCCACCATTCACCACCGTTGAGAGCCACCATTCCCATCTGCCGCCGACGACCAAACACCACCGCTGCCGTCACCCGGCAGCCACCACCCGCCGCTTTCATGACCTCCATCTCTCTTCTCTCCTTGTCGCTGCCTACCACCAGCCACCATACGTCATACCACCGTCCACCGCCTTACGCCGCCGTCTGTTGCCACCATCACCGCAGACGACTAGCCACCATACACCGCCGCCCACCACAGCCGTCACCATCGCCGGCAGCCACAACAACTACCTCCATGACGTCGCCGACCAGACCATTACGCCGCTGCCGCTCGCAACCACATCACCGCCGTTCACGACCTTCCTGTCGACGCAAACCACCTCCGACCACCAGCATCTTCGCACACCGTCGTTTGTCGCCACCATCTCCCACCGACGAACGTAGCCCCACACCCCGCTGCCGTTCGTCGCTGCCATCAACCACCACTCCAATATCTGTTGCTGCCATGATCGACACCCCACCATCGCATTCCATCGCCGACACCATCAAAGCAACCATCTGCTGCCGTCAACCGCTACCTCCTCTTCAGATTGGGTACATTCCTTCCTTTCTTTTGTGTTTAGAAATGCTTATTAGTATTTTTCCTACTAGCAAGTTGGGATCTCTTTGTGATTGTTTGTGGGTTGAATTGCTCGTATTTGATATTATGCTTGTGGATTGAGCAATTTTTGCTGAAATGTTGGATTATATGTTTCTGGTTCTTGGTGCTTTTAGCGTCATATCTTAGTCTAGTCGGGCTATTTGTGTTTAGTGTGTTGGTTCGCCATCATTAGGCTAGCATAGGTTTGTTGTGTTTGTGCCCCGATTTTCATTGTCGTTCTTTTTCAAATGGGTAAATTGAGAAAAGTTGGTTCCTTCATGCTTGTGAGTTGAGAAATTTTTGCTCATGTTTGATTATGTGCTTGTGGTACTTCGTGCTTTTATTTTATCATCACATCTTGAGTCTAGTCATGGTTTGTTAGTTCCGCACACACATCTCTCCCTTGCCCCATTCGTACTCGGGTGTCTCACGTCACCGATTGGATCTTTTCTAATCCACCCGAGGGGCAAGAAGATGGTCATAAAGCACGCACTCCTAACTTGAAATCACAAATCAATGACTTGAGCACGTTTGGATGCGATAGCAACCGACACTCGTCAAACACGGGTTTTTGAGGATTTTCACAAGTACTTTGCCATATGCCGGTCATTTTTTTTTCACCGCAAGTTTTAGGCATCATTTTCATTTTCTTTTATGTTTATTTTTTTCCTTTTTGCATATAAAGAGCATTTAGTTAGTCGCATTTCATGTGTGTGTTCTATTCCGAGCATTGAGGACAATGCTCCTTTTTGCTTGTGGGTAGGTTTTCTCTATTTTTCTTTTTAGTTCTTTTGTGTAGTTTAGTCTTGTTTAGGTGTTCGTGTCTTGGTGTTTGTACATTCTTATCGTCTTTCTTCCAAAAAAAAAAAGTTCCAAAAAAGATTTTTGACGTTTCTCCACGGTATTAGAGCTTGTAGTGACCACTTCTCACTTTACATGATCTAATTGTTAGGTGTACTAATGTAGTTTGTGACGTATAACCATGTTGTGAGATTTTTTTTTAAGAATCATTATTTTACCTTTGTTTGTCGCTTACACACACCACTTTGTACATTGTTTCACGTCACCTATAGGATTAGCTTCTTAATCGTAGTCCCCCTAAATTACACTCGTGACTACTTGAATGGATTACACCTTTGTGAGAATTTGGGCCATTTTGGATTGACACATATATAATCAATCTCACTTTCTTTCTTTTTGTGTGTTACCTCCCATCGAGGTGTATCTTTAGGTATTTGACATAGTTCTCGTCTAGGATAATTATGAAATTGCATAGAGGCCATCTTTTCTAAATAAACCCCCAATTTGAAAAGAAAAAAAAATCATTACTTCCCCCTTTGCAACCACTTTGAGCCCGGACATTAGCCATTCATTTCAATACCCATAGCCTTTCATTAAGTTTAAGATTCCCTTCATGGCGCAACTATAGGCATTTAGACTATAAATAAACGCAAGCATAGCTTGTGGGTAGTATGTTGAACCCCAAAACAAGCATAGCTTGTGGGTTCACGAAAAAAAAAAGAAAAAAAATATAGAACAAAAAGAAAAAAAAAAGAATAATATCTTGTGAATAAATTGTTAATCCATCGAAAACATGAGGGAAATAGAAAAAAGAAAAAAAAGAGCCTTGAACCCCAAAAGAAAACCCTTTAACCCATCTAATCTTTACCCCTTTTAGCATTAGCCTTACCCAAAAGTCCTCATTTTATGCAATTTTTGTAAGAAATTTTTAGACTTGAGAATTGTTTCAAATACGTCAAAAGTGCATTTTCTATTTCTCGATTGGGATGGCGTCGAGCGTAAACACGACCCCTTAAACACATTTGAGTGAATGAGCGAAACCGTGAGCATCCATTCTTGTAGATCATTCTCCCCTTCCCTAGCGGCTATGGTAATGTAGGCAAAGTCCTATTTTGGTACGTTTTTCTTGCAATGTGCTTGGCTTGGTGTTGTGTCGGCTTGACACTTTGGTAAATATTTGTTTCTTTTATTATTGTTAATTGACCGCATGGTAAGTAAGTTGCATTTTTACATGGGAACCAAAACATTGGGTTATGTCTAGTTAGATCGTGCTTTCATTCGTTTTGATGATCGTGGATGTCGTTATTTGTTTTTATTATTATTATTATTTTATTATTTTATTTTTTTTTATTTTTTTTTCTCTTGTCGTTTATCCCGTTTATATAAACTAGTTTAGGTTCTTCCTTGGGGACAAGGAAGGTTTAGCTTGTGGGTAGTTGTTTTGCACGTTTTTATTATATTTTTACATCTTATTTTACTTCGTTTCTAATTCCATTCTCGAGTGTCTCATGCATTTTTATTACTTTTTGTATAGTTTTTCTCTTTTCGATGCTTATTACTTTGTTGTCGGTTTATATATGTTTTTGGCAAGTATTTCCGTGTTTTTGGCGAGTTTTATTTCCAATGTGTAGGTGTGCACGGATTCGAGAAGAAACGGAAGGAAAGAGACGAGCGATGTGCGGATGAGATGAAGAATGAAGATTTGAAGATTGAAGAAAGGAAATTGGGCCTTAATTATCTTTTCTTATTATTGGGCTTTTTGGCCTTTTGGCCTCTTTGGCCCAAGTATATAACCCTTTTTCTCCTCTCTTTTTTTGAGGAGGAAGCCATTATTTTTCATTTTTTGTTAGTTTTAGGGCTCTCCTCTCTAGTATAGGTTAGGTTAGTTTTTTTTTTGGGATTTTGGAGCTACAATCCATGGAGATGATTGGAACTCAACATTGAGCAAGAATCAATCAAATGGAGAGTAATTACATCTTCTTATCTTATCTTTTTTTATGCTTTATTTTATTTCTTTATTTGTTTCTATAGCCTAGATTATTGGGTCTTGATATTTAGCTTTCACTTTATGCAATTAGTTTATAGATCTTGATTATTCCAATCGTTAAGAATGATAAGTATCGTATAGCCTCATTCGAGTTCGAATCAATTGGTTTGCTTTCAAATGGTTTTTCAACAAACTCTCCTTATGACGAAATCATCTAACGGAAGTTAGTGATTTCACCTAAGTCGTGAGTTCTAAATTGTTTTCATTTTAGTGTTGATTTGAACGGAAGTTCGATCTTTACTTAGATAAATTGATTGGAAATTGATCTCTTACCATGGAAATAGGTGTTTGGTCAATTGGGGATTTTATTGAGCAATCGTTCTTTTGCGGAGCTTGGTATGGAAATAACCAACTTCCGTTTAAGAGTAATCCTTTTACCTTCGGAAGGGGGAATTGGACTCTTTTAGTGCTCGATAATCCCACTTGAGTTGATTCAATACGATACTCGTCATTCCTTGCGGTTGGTGTTTTTAGCTTCTTTTTAGTCAAGTGTCTCCTAGATTTAGAGTCTTAAATGCTTTATATTTCAATTAGTCGTATCTAGATTATTGATTCTCGTTGTCTTTGCCTAGTTAATTTGGTTGTTTATTTGCTTAGGTCATTGTTAGTTAATTAGATTAATCTTAGTTAGTTTCTATTTTCGCCTAGTTAGCCAACAATCTTTGAAAACCGATTTCGCGCAACTAGCTAACGCCGTGGGTAAATCTATGCTTACTCCGTTGCCTCCCTGTGATCGACCCGTATGCTACGACACCGTACGCTTGCGGTATAAATTTTAAAACTCGAAACAAGTTTTTGGCGCCGCTGCCGGGGAGGCAATTTGAGTAACAAGGAATATAACTCATGGTGTACTAGGATGCGTTTCACTATCTTTTCTACCCTTTGTGGTTTTCGGTTTGAATAAATAAACACTCGTGTTTTGAAATAAAAGTTTTATGTCTCATTCTTTGCTTATTCCGCACATGCTTTTAACGGTTTATTCATGTTGTGATCCTTAGTAACAACGAGTTTTATACATCGGAGATCGAGATCATCGTCAATGCTACTACAAGGAGACCATTTGCGGAAAGAATTCCTAAAAAAAAAGAGAGAGAGCAAAGATAAAAAAAGGTAAGACTAGAAAAATATTCAAAAAAAGGGAGAGAAAGAAAAAAGATAGAAAAAGAAAAGAGAGATGAAAAAAAAAAGAGAAGAAAAAGAATGAAGGATGAGAAAAGAAAAAAAAAAGAAGAAGAAGAACAAGAAAAAAAAAATCTCATTCTGTTGCTTCCTTTTCCTATTAGCGGTCGCTAAGAAAAAAAAATAATAAAGAAAAAAAATAAATAAATAAAGAGAGTTGCAAACCCTAGCCATCTCTTTCTCTCTTCTCTCCCTTGCAGCCACCGTCGCCCACAACTCCACCACTGCGCCGCCGCCATCACAACCCACCACCACCACACCGCCGACGACTCTAGCCACCCCTACGCCGCCGCTAACCAGTCACCACTGCTGCTACCGCCTCACACCGCCGTCTGTCACCACCATCCATCACGACCGCCATCTGCTGCTACCTTCCTGATGTCGCCGACCACTATTACCCCACCGTGGTCTCCACCATTCACCACCGTTGAGAGCCACCATTCCCATCTGCCGCCGACGACCAAACACCACCGCTGCCGTCACCCGGCAGCCACCACCCGCCGCTTTCATGACCTCCATCTCTCTTCTCTCCTTGTCGCTGCCTACCACCAGCCACCATACGTCATACCACCGTCCACCGCCTTACGCCGCCGTCTGTTGCCACCATCACCGCAGACGACTAGCCACCATACACCGCCGCCCACCACAGCCGTCACCATCGCCGGCAGCCACAACAACTACCTCCATGACGTCGCCGACCAGACCATTACGCCGCTGCCGCTCGCAACCACATCACCGCCGTTCACGACCTTCCTGTCGACGCAAACCACCTCCGACCACCAGCATCTTCGCACACCGTCGTTTGTCGCCACCATCTCCCACCGACGAACGTAGCCCCACACCCCGCTGCCGTTCGTCGCTGCCATCAACCACCACTCCAATATCTGTTGCTGCCATGATCGACACCCCACCATCGCATTCCATCGCCGACACCATCAAAGCAACCATCTGCTGCCGTCAACCGCTACCTCCTCTTCAGATTGGGTACATTCCTTCCTTTCTTTTGTGTTTAGAAATGCTTATTAGTATTTTTCCTACTAGCAAGTTGGGATCTCTTTGTGATTGTTTGTGGGTTGAATTGCTCGTATTTGATATTATGCTTGTGGATTGAGCAATTTTTGCTGAAATGTTGGATTATATGTTTCTGGTTCTTGGTGCTTTTAGCGTCATATCTTAGTCTAGTCGGGCTATTTGTGTTTAGTGTGTTGGTTCGCCATCATTAGGCTAGCATAGGTTTGTTGTGTTTGTGCCCCGATTTTCATTGTCGTTCTTTTTCAAATGGGTAAATTGAGAAAAGTTGGTTCCTTCATGCTTGTGAGTTGAGAAATTTTTGCTCATGTTTGATTATGTGCTTGTGGTACTTCGTGCTTTTATTTTATCGTCACATCTTGAGTCTAGTCATGGTTTGTTAGTTCCGCACACACATCTCTCCCTTGCCCCATTCGTACTCGGGTGTCTCACGTCACCGATTGGATCTTTTCTAATCCACCCGAGGGGCAAGAAGATGGTCATAAAGCACGCACTCCTAACTTGAAATCACAAATCAATGACTTGAGCACGTTTGGATGCGATAGCAACCGACACTCGTCAAACACGGGTTTTTGAGGATTTTCACAAGTACTTTGCCATATGCCGGTCATTTTTTTTTCACCGCAAGTTTTAGGCATCATTTTCATTTTCTTTTATGTTTATTTTTTTCCTTTTTGCATATAAAGAGCATTTAGTTAGTCGCATTTCATGTGTGTGTTCTATTCCGAGCATTGAGGACAATGCTCCTTTTTGCTTGTGGGTAGGTTTTCTCTATTTTTCTTTTTAGTTCTTTTGTGTAGTTTAGTCTTGTTTAGGTGTTCGTGTCTTGGTGTTTGTACATTCTTATCGTCTTTCTTCCAAAAAAAAAAAGTTCCAAAAAAGATTTTTGACGTTTCTCTACGGTATTAGAGCTTGTAGTGACCACTTCTCACTTTACATGATCTAATTGTTAGGTGTACTAATGTAGTTTGTGACGTATAACCATGTTGTGAGATTTTTTTTTAAGAATCATTATTTTACCTTTGTTTGTCGCTTACACACACCACTTTGTACATTGTTTCACGTCACCTATAGGATTAGCTTCTTAATCGTAGTCCCCCTAAATTACACTCGTGACTACTTGAATGGATTACACCTTTGTGAGAATTTGGGCCATTTTGGATTGACACATATATAATCAATCTCACTTTCTTTCTTTTTGTGTGTTACCTCCCATCGAGGTGTATCTTTAGGTATTTGACATAGTTCTCGTCTAGGATAATTATGAAATTGCATAGAGGCCATCTTTTCTAAATAAACCCCCAATTTGAAAAGAAAAAAAAAATCATTACTTCCCCCTTTGCAACCACTTTGAGCCCGGACATTAGCCATTCATTTCAATACCCATAGCCTTTCATTAAGTTTAAGATTCCCTTCATGGCGCAACTATAGGCATTTAGACTATAAATAAACGCAAGCATAGCTTGTGGGTAGTATGTTGAACCCCAAAACAAGCATAGCTTGTGGGTTCACGAAAAAAAAAAAGAAAAAAAATATAGAACAAAAAGAAAAAAAAAAGAATAATATCTTGTGAATAAATTGTTAATCCATCGAAAACATGAGGGAAATAGAAAAAAGAAAAAAAAGAGCCTTGAACCCCAAAAGAAAACCCTTTAACCCATCTAATCTTTACCCCTTTTAGCATTAGCCTTACCCAAAAGTCCTCATTTTATGCAATTTTTGTAAGAAATTTTTAGACTTGAGAATTGTTTCAAATACGTCAAAAGTGCATTTTCTATTTCTCGATTGGGATGGCGTCGAGCGTAAACACGACCCCTTAAACACATTTGAGTGAATGAGCGAAACCGTGAGCATCCATTCTTGTAGATCATTCTCCCCTTCCCTAGCGGCTATGGTAATGTAGGCAAAGTCCTATTTTGGTACGTTTTTCTTGCAATGTGCTTGGCTTGGTGTTGTGTCGGCTTGACACTTTGGTAAATATTTGTTTCTTTTATTATTGTTAATTGACCGCATGGTAAGTAAGTTGCATTTTTACATGGGAACCAAAACATTGGGTTATGTCTAGTTAGATCGTGCTTTCATTCGTTTTGATGATCGTGGATGTCGTTATTTGTTTTTATTATTATTATTATTTTATTATTTTATTTTTTTTATTTTTTTTTCTCTTGTCGTTTATCCCGTTTATATAAACTAGTTTAGGTTCTTCCTTGGGGACAAGGAAGGTTTAGCTTGTGGGTAGTTGTTTTGCACGTTTTTATTATATTTTTACATCTTATTTTACTTCGTTTCTAATTCCATTCTCGAGTGTCTCATGCATTTTTATTACTTTTTGTATAGTTTTTCTCTTTTCGATGCTTATTACTTTGTTGTCGGTTTATATATGTTTTTGGCAAGTATTTCCGTGTTTTTGGCGAGTTTTATTTCCAATGTGTAGGTGTGCACGGATTCGAGAAGAAACGGAAGGAAAGAGACGAGCGATGTGCGGATGAGATGAAGAATGAAGATTTGAAGATTGAAGAAAGGAAATTGGGCCTTAATTATCTTTTCTTATTATTGGGCTTTTTGGCCTTTTGGCCTCTTTGGCCCAAGTATATAACCCTTTTTCTCCTCTCTTTTTTTGAGGAGGAAGCCATTATTTTTCATTTTTTGTTAGTTTTAGGGCTCTCCTCTCTAGTATAGGTTAGGTTAGTTTTTTTTTTGGGATTTTGGAGCTACAATCCATGGAGATGATTGGAACTCAACATTGAGCAAGAATCAATCAAATGGAGAGTAATTACATCTTCTTATCTTATCTTTTTTTATGCTTTATTTTATTTCTTTATTTGTTTCTATAGCCTAGATTATTGGGTCTTGATATTTAGCTTTCACTTTATGCAATTAGTTTATAGATCTTGATTATTCCAATCGTTAAGAATGATAAGTATCGTATAGCCTCATTCGAGTTCGAATCAATTGGTTTGCTTTCAAATGGTTTTTCAACAAACTCTCCTTATGACGAAATCATCTAACGGAAGTTAGTGATTTCACCTAAGTCGTGAGTTCTAAATTGTTTTCATTTTAGTGTTGATTTGAACGGAAGTTCGATCTTTACTTAGATAAATTGATTGGAAATTGATCTCTTACCATGGAAATAGGTGTTTGGTCAATTGGGGATTTTATTGAGCAATCGTTCTTTTGCGGAGCTTGGTATGGAAATAACCAACTTCCGTTTAAGAGTAATCCTTTTACCTTCGGAAGGGGGAATTGGACTCTTTTAGTGCTCGATAATCCCACTTGAGTTGATTCAATACGATACTCGTCATTCCTTGCGGTTGGTGTTTTTAGCTTCTTTTTAGTCAAGTGTCTCCTAGATTTAGAGTCTTAAATGCTTTATATTTCAATTAGTCGTATCTAGATTATTGATTCTCGTTGTCTTTGCCTAGTTAATTTGGTTGTTTATTTGCTTAGGTCATTGTTAGTTAATTAGATTAATCTTAGTTAGTTTCTATTTTCGCCTAGTTAGCCAACAATCTTTGAAAACCGATTTCGCGCAACTAGCTAACGCCGTGGGTAAATCTATGCTTACTCTGTTGCCTCCCTGTGATCGACCCGTATGCTACGACACCGTACGCTTGCGGTATAAATTTTAAAACTCGAAACAAGTTTTTGGCGCCGCTGCCGGGGAGGCAATTTGAGTAACAAGGAATATAACTCATGGTGTACTAGGATGCGTTTCACTATCTTTTCTACCCTTTGTGGTTTTCGGTTTGAATAAATAAACACTCGTGTTTTGAAATAAAAGTTTTATGTCTCATTCTTTGCTTATTCCGCACATGCTTTTAACGGTTTATTCATGTTGTGATCCTTAGTAACAACGAGTTTTATACATCGGAGATCGAGATCATCGTCAATGCTACTACAAGGAGACCATTTGCGGAAAGAATTCCTAAAAAAAAAGAGAGAGAGCAAAGATAAAAAAAGGTAAGACTAGAAAAATATTCAAAAAAAGGGAGAGAAAGAAAAAAGATAGAAAAAGAAAAGAGAGATGAAAAAAAAAAGAGAAGAAAAAGAATGAAGGATGAGAAAAGAAAAAAAAAAGAAGAAGAAGAACAAGAAAAAAAAAATCTCATTCTGTTGCTTCCTTTTCCTATTAGCGGTCGCTAAGAAAAAAAAATAATAAAGAAAAAAAATAAATAAATAAAGAGAGTTGCAAACCCTAGCCATCTCTTTCTCTCTTCTCTCCCTTGCAGCCACCGTCGCCCACAACTCCACCACTGCGCCGCCGCCATCACAACCCACCACCACCACACCGCCGACGACTCTAGCCACCCCTACGCCGCCGCTAACCAGTCACCACTGCTGCTACCGCCTCACACCGCCGTCTGTCACCACCATCCATCACGACCGCCATCTGCTGCTACCTTCCTGATGTCGCCGACCACTATTACCCCACCGTGGTCTCCACCATTCACCACCGTTGAGAGCCACCATTCCCATCTGCCGCCGACGACCAAACACCACCGCTGCCGTCACCCGGCAGCCACCACCCGCCGCTTTCATGACCTCCATCTCTCTTCTCTCCTTGTCGCTGCCTACCACCAGCCACCATACGTCATACCACCGTCCACCGCCTTACGCCGCCGTCTGTTGCCACCATCACCGCAGACGACTAGCCACCATACACCGCCGCCCACCACAGCCGTCACCATCGCCGGCAGCCACAACAACTACCTCCATGACGTCGCCGACCAGACCATTACGCCGCTGCCGCTCGCAACCACATCACCGCCGTTCACGACCTTCCTGTCGACGCAAACCACCTCCGACCACCAGCATCTTCGCACACCGTCGTTTGTCGCCACCATTCCCACCGACGAACGTAGCCCCACACCCCGCTGCCGTTCGTCGCTGCCATCAACCACCACTCCAATATCTGTTGCTGCCATGATCGACACCCCACCATCGCATTCCATCGCCGACACCATCAAAGCAACCATCTGCTGCCGTCAACCGCTACCTCCTCTTCAGATTGGGTACATTCCTTCCTTTCTTTTGTGTTTAGAAATGCTTATTAGTATTTTTCCTACTAGCAAGTTGGGATCTCTTTGTGATTGTTTGTGGGTTGAATTGCTCGTATTTGATATTATGCTTGTGGATTGAGCAATTTTTGCTGAAATGTTGGATTATATGTTTCTGGTTCTTGGTGCTTTTAGCGTCATATCTTAGTCTAGTCGGGCTATTTGTGTTTAGTGTGTTGGTTCGCCATCATTAGGCTAGCATAGGTTTGTTGTGTTTGTGCCCCGATTTTCATTGTCGTTCTTTTTCAAATGGGTAAATTGAGAAAAGTTGGTTCCTTCATGCTTGTGAGTTGAGAAATTTTTGCTCATGTTTGATTATGTGCTTGTGGTACTTCGTGCTTTTATTTTATCGTCACATCTTGAGTCTAGTCATGGTTTGTTAGTTCCGCACACACATCTCTCCCTTGCCCCATTCGTACTCGGGTGTCTCACGTCACCGATTGGATCTTTTCTAATCCACCCGAGGGGCAAGAAGATGGTCATAAAGCACGCACTCCTAACTTGAAATCACAAATCAATGACTTGAGCACGTTTGGATGCGATAGCAACCGACACTCGTCAAACACGGGTTTTTGAGGATTTTCACAAGTACTTTGCCATATGCCGGTCATTTTTTTTTTCACCGCAAGTTTTAGGCATCATTTTCATTTTCTTTTATGTTTATTTTTTTCCTTTTTGCATATAAAGAGCATTTAGTTAGTCGCATTTGATGTGTGTGTTCTATTCCGAGCATTGAGGACAATGCTCCTTTTTGCTTGTGGGTAGGTTTTCTCTATTTTTCTTTTTAGTTCTTTTGTGTAGTTTAGTCTTGTTTAGGTGTTCGTGTCTTGGTGTTTGTACATTCTTATCGTCTTTCTTCCAAAAAAAAAAAAGTTCCAAAAAAGATTTTTGACGTTTCTCCACGGTATTAGAGCTTGTAGTGACCACTTCTCACTTTACATGATCTAATTGTTAGGTGTACTAATGTAGTTTGTGACGTATAACCATGTTGTGAGATTTTTTTTTAAGAATCATTATTTTACCTTTGTTTGTCGCTTACACACACCACTTTGTACATTGTTTCACGTCACCTATAGGATTAGCTTCTTAATCGTAGTCCCCCTAAATTACACTCGTGACTACTTGAATGGATTACACCTTTGTGAGAATTTGGGCCATTTTGGATTGACACATATATAATCAATCTCACTTTCTTTCTTTTTGTGTGTTACCTCCCATCGAGGTGTATCTTTAGGTATTTGACATAGTTCTCGTCTAGGATAATTATGAAATTGCATAGAGGCCATCTTTTCTAAATAAACCCCCAATTTGAAAAGAAAAAAAAATCATTACTTCCCCCTTTGCAACCACTTTGAGCCCGGACATTAGCCATTCATTTCAATACCCATAGCCTTTCATTAAGTTTAAGATTCCCTTCATGGCGCAACTATAGGCATTTAGACTATAAATAAACGCAAGCATAGCTTGTGGGTAGTATGTTGAACCCCAAAACAAGCATAGCTTGTGGGTTCACGAAAAAAAAAAAGAAAAAAAATATAGAACAAAAAGAAAAAAAAAAGAATAATATCTTGTGAATAAATTGTTAATCCATCGAAAACATGAGGGAAATAGAAAAAAGAAAAAAAAGAGCCTTGAACCCCAAAAGAAAACCCTTTAACCCATCTAATCTTTACCCCTTTTAGCATTAGCCTTACCCAAAAGTCCTCATTTTATGCAATTTTTGTAAGAAATTTTTAGACTTGAGAATTGTTTCAAATACGTCAAAAGTGCATTTTCTATTTCTCGATTGGGATGGCGTCGAGCGTAAACACGACCCCTTAAACACATTTGAGTGAATGAGCGAAACCGTGAGCATCCATTCTTGTAGATCATTCTCCCCTTCCCTAGCGGCTATGGTAATGTAGGCAAAGTCCTATTTTGGTACGTTTTTCTTGCAATGTGCTTGGCTTGGTGTTGTGTCGGCTTGACACTTTGGTAAATATTTGTTTCTTTTATTATTGTTAATTGACCGCATGGTAAGTAAGTTGCATTTTTACATGGGAACCAAAACATTGGGTTATGTCTAGTTAGATCGTGCTTTCATTCGTTTTGATGATCGTGGATGTCGTTATTTGTTTTTATTATTATTATTATTTTATTATTTTATTTATTTTTATTTTTTTTTTCTCTTGTCGTTTATCCCGTTTATATAAACTAGTTTAGGTTCTTCCTTGGGGACAAGGAAGGTTTAGCTTGTGGGTAGTTGTTTTGCACGTTTTTATTATATTTTTACATCTTATTTTACTTCGTTTCTAATTCCATTCTCGAGTGTCTCATGCATTTTTATTACTTTTTGTATAGTTTTTCTCTTTTCGATGCTTATTACTTTGTTGTCGGTTTATATATGTTTTTGGCAAGTATTTCCGTGTTTTTGGCGAGTTTTATTTCCAATGTGTAGGTGTGCACGGATTCGAGAAGAAACGGAAGGAAAGAGACGAGCGATGTGCGGATGAGATGAAGAATGAAGATTTGAAGATTGAAGAAAGGAAATTGGGCCTTAATTATCTTTTCTTATTATTGGGCTTTTTGGCCTCTTTGGCCCAAGTATATAACCCTTTTTCCTCTCTTTTTTTTGAGGAGGAAGCCATTATTTTTCATTTTTTGTTAGTTTTAGGGCTCTCCTCTCTAGTATAGGTTAGGTTAGTTTTTTTTTTTGGGATTTTGGAGCTACAATGTAACACCCGTTTTTCTTTTAATTTTCAGGTTTTATTAGTAGATAATAATAAGGAGAGTAGAATTAAAATAGGATAAGGTCTAGTAGGTTTGTTTTCTTTTATTTATTGTAGTTGCCATCTTATTATTGTTATATTTCTTTTTTTCCCCATATCAGATAATGATTATTTTTAAAAGTTGATAAGAGCTAGTTGGGTTAGGATAGGGTTAGGTGTAGCTTAAGTACCTCAACCCAATAGGCCTTCTCCTTATCATTATTTTAATTAGTTGAGAAAGAGAAAAAGGTGTGTTTTGAGGGATAGAGAGAAACCGACGGGAGAGAAAGTAGATCGCCGGAGATAGTTCGCCGGAGGGAGAAGGGAGGTCGTCGTAAGCGGGTAGTGGCCGGTCAGCGTGCTCGTAAGGTAACCCCCCATCTTTTATCGTTTTTGCGTAGTAAGGGTTTGGGTTCGAGTTCTTACGGAGACTGTTGAGGGAGGCGACGTTCGTCGGCTGTGGCCGGCAACGCTGCAGCGAGGTGTGAGGGCAGCAGCCGTACGCCGCCAGTCGCTGGTGCGTGAGCGGTGGTGTAGTTCCGATCGTTCCGGCAAAGATCGGAGGCGTCGGTGTCTGGAGCCACGGCGGAGGTCAGCGGAGGCCACGGTGGTTTGTTGTTGTTCTTGTGTTCAAGTTATATTTTTATATAGCAGATAGATATATATATATATGTATATATATATGGAGACGAGGACAGAGGCGGACCTATGCTTTAGCTTGGGGGGTCGGTTGACCCCATAAAATCCCACGAACAAATGGTTTTTTATACAAGGAATTATATATTTATAGAGATACACTCTATTTTGACCCCCAAGTTTTTTTTGTTAGACCCCTAAGTTTCGTCTAATTCCAACCAAAACCCAAAACGTTAAGCCCAACTAATAATTATACCCTTAATACAAGCATAAATGTAATTGTTGAAGCATTTTAAATGAATACATGATGGTGTTTTACATCATTGTTATAACAAAGTACTACATTAAAGTTTAAATAAACTATATATCATTTTTAAAACTAAGATATCTATTGTAAATTGTTAGAGTTTATGTTTGTTAGTTGATATCTAATTATTAAGTTTGTGTTAATTGTTTAAGTTTAAATGTTAATTGTTTTTATTTAGTTAGGAAAAGGAAAATATGTTCCAAAAAAGGTTGTTATATTAATTCGTTAGAAAAAATGAGAAGATTTTTTGAAACGAAAATTTTCAACTAGAGGTGTTAATGATTATCGAAATATTATGATACTTAAATTTCGACCCCCATTATCAAAATTTCTGGATTCGCCACTGGACGAGGATGATGATGTTGTAGAAACAAGTTAAATTTATAACATTTAAATATATATGAAAGTATATGTACGATTGGTTTCTTAAGTTTTTTTTAATATATATATATATGGAAGTTGACGTCAATAATGTTGATGTTGTTGTTTTTAATATATATATATATATATATAATATAATGATGATGATGATGTTTGTACCAGGTTGATGATATTGTTGTTATCTTTCTATAAGTAAATCTTATACATTTATTTATTAATAATTTTTAATAAAAACTATATATATATAATTATATTTATCTAGGTTTAAGTCGGGTTAGCCTAGGGTTGTTAGACTGGCTAAGTGTTGTTGGGGTTAACCGTTGTCCGTCGTTGTGGGCAACGCGAGTCGGGTCGCGTATAAGCCGCGGTTCTCGTATAGGTTTTCTTCACTGAGCACTTTCGTAAAGTGGTTGAGTAATATGAGGGTTGGATTAACTAGAAAATTTTAAGGATTATTGGGAATAATAATAATGATTATAATTGTTTAAATTATTCCAGGTTTGCTGTAATTCGTTCGTGTTTGACGTTTCTGCAATTAAGGTGAGTTACACTTCGTGTACTTGTGATGTTGTGTGTTCATGTATACGTATTAGTGTGGAAGGGAACCACATGCCCTTGGTGAGTTGTGGGGGCCGACCCGTGTCCTAACTGACGGGCGGAAGGGAATCCACATGCCCTTGGTGAGTTGTGGGGGCCGACCCGTGTCCAAACTGACGGGAGTTTTATGACCTCATGAGAGTCGAGCTTTGTCTGGTTTGTTGACTTGTATTTATGCTTTATGTGTTTTATGTGACTGTTTGGGATACCTATGCGATATGTGTGCATGCAATGTTATGATTATGCCTAGTGCTAGCTCACTAAGCGTTTTCGCTTACCCCGTTAGTTGTTTCCCTTTTTCAGGTACTAGTTCGAGCAAGGATAAGGGCAAGGCCCCAGCGTGACTCCGAGACCGTGATTCCGACAGCATTTTAAATATGACTTTATTTATTTACGATTTAATATTTTTCTTGGTGACATTTTGATTAAATATTGGATTTGAATTTTAGTATTTTGGATTTATTATTAATTAAAACCAATTAAATGGAAATAATTTTATAAAATTTGGTTTTCGAAAAAGAGGTTTTACATACAATCCATGGAGATGATTGGAACTCAACATTGAGCAAGAATCAATCAAATGGAGAGTAATTACATCTTCTTATCTTATCTTTTTTTATGCTTTATTTTATTTCTTTATTTGTTTCTATAGCCTAGATTATTGGGTCTTGATATTTAGCTTTCACTTTATGCAATTAGTTTATAGATCTTGATTATTCCAATCGTTAAGAATGATAAGTATCGTATAGCCTCATTCGAGTTCGAATCAATTGGTTTGCTTTCAAATGGTTTTTCAACAAACTCTCCTTATGACGAAATCATCTAACGGAAGTTAGTGATTTCACCTAAGTCGTGAGTTCTAAATTGTTTTCATTTTAGTGTTGATTTGAACGGAAGTTCGATCTTTACATAGATAAATTGATTGGAAATTGATCTCTTACCATGGAAATAGGTGTTTGGTCAATTGGGGATTTTATTGAGCAATCGTTCTTTTGCGGAGCTTGGTATGGAAATAACCAACTTCCGTTTAAGAGTAATCCTTTTACCTTCGGAAGGGGGAATTGGACTCTTTTAGTGCTCGATAATCCCACTTGAGTTGATTCAATACGATACTCGTCATTCCTTGCGGTTGGTGTTTTTAGCTTCTTTTTAGTCAAGTGTCTCCTAGATTTAGAGTCTTAAATGCTTTATATTTCAATTAGTCGTATCTAGATTATTGATTCTCGTTGTCTTTGCCTAGTTAATTTGGTTGTTTATTTGCTTAGGTCATTGTTAGTTAATTAGATTAATCTTAGTTAGTTTCTATTTTCGCCTAGTTAGCCAACAATCTTTGAAAACCGATTTCGCGCAACTAGCTAACGCCGTGGGTAAATCTATGCTTACTCCGTTGCCTCCCTGTGATCGACCCGTATGCTACGACACCGTACGCTTGCGGTATAAATTTTAAAACTCGAAACAGATATCTTGGGGTAAGTTCTCCATTGATGTTGGCTGTTGAGATAAGGTCATTTTCTCGTGTGATCAAGGTGTAAAGGTCCATGACCTTATATTTTAGCCGGTCCTCTCTTTGGGAATAAACAAACTCTCTTTAATTGGAACATGAAACGTTTCGTAAAACAAAAAAAAAGTTAAAACTCCCGAGTCCCTGAGGTATAGTGAATGTATAATGTATAGTACAGTAAACGCATCACCCATCTCCAAATGTCTTTTTGACCGGAGATGGAATTTTCATAACTTCTAAAATAGAAATAAGTGGTTTGTGAAAGGCTATGTTTTTTGTATATATGGTTTTAAAATTTTAATGAAAATTAATGTTACCATTTAAAAACCTAAACCACGGTTTAGTTTGTCACTCAAAATAATTAAAATTAAATAAATACCCCACATCATCCGTTGCTAATGGCTTCCGTTGCTGATCCATCGCCGAACCCCGTCCGTTGCTAATATTTATCACTGAAGGCTGTCTTTTTTGCAGTGGGTTTCCATGCCACCTCATTGACCATATAGGTTGTCTTCATCTACCGTATTGTTAACGTGACATTTCTTATTACCTCATTGACCATATAAGCGAATCCAGAACAGAAAACCACGTGGTTCCCTAATTAAGTTTTGTCGGAAAAAATGAAAGTGTCAACTATACTTTTGTCGGGTCGGGTCATTAAAATTAAAAACCAAACATATACACACTAGTGATATTTTAAAGTTCTTACAATTGTATTCGACGAAGTCTTATACCTTGAAATATTTGCATAATGGTATCATTAATAACTTCTAAAATAACTTTTCCAATTCCGGAACTCGAAGATCATATTCTGTTGGAAAGCCTCTTGGATAAAAAGTGGTTTCTTCAGTAATTCATCCGAATCAAAGGCTTTAAAAAGATTCACTCGGGGACAAACAATCAAAGCGAATTGAGAATTGTGAATTTGATTGAGATTTGCGGATTGCGATTTGCAAATTGCGAATAACGAAATCGAATTGCCAAGTCGAAGTCGACGTCGAGTTGGAGATGAAACGTCAATCGCCCATGTTTTTTTCCTTATCTTTATTAGGCTTATAGTTTCTTTTACTTAAAATTTAGATTATTGGGTATTTAGGGTAGACTTAAAATTCTTAAATAAATAATTTATAAAAAATATAATAATTTTTTTCTTATATTTATTGGGTATTTAGGTTCTTTACTAAAAAAACTAAGATTCTTGGGTATTTGGGCCAAACTTAAAATTGTAAAATTTGGAGTGAAGAAAAAATTGAACCCTTGACCTTCTATACACAACACAAGGTGTTATCCACCTTGCTACCACAATTTTTAATTTTTTATACTGCTAAACAAATTTTTAAGGTAGTTCCTGCAAACTTTTTAAGGTAGGTCCCAAAAAAAATTCTATATAACTTCTAAAGCAAATAAAAAATTCCGGGACCTACCTTCCTATAGGGTAAATTCGCCCTTGTGGAGCATGCGTTGGTTAGATGTGAGAAAGTGAAACCGCTTTGGAAACGGATATGGAGATGGTGGAAATTAAATATCGGATCTAGCAATTTGATAGAAGAGCTGATTAATCTTGGCAATCAAGAGGGGGTGAATAGCAAAGGAGGTAGGAGGTGGATGGCGATGACGTGGTGCGTAATGTACTTGATTTGGGTAAATAGGAATAATATCGTGTTCCAACAAAATAAGGTGTCGGTGGAGGAGGCGTTGTTTTCGTTCCAATTAAAGACATTCGAGTGGGTAAATCTACGCGATATCGACTTAGCGGTAGATTGGAAAACTTGGATGACCGATCCGCTCAACGGTTCATAATTCGGTAAAAGGTTCGGTACATACTAGAGGAGAGAAAGAGAGGCTGGTCGGACGAGGTTATTGCTGCATATTCATCATAGTGCGGGAGACTTAGGGGCCGTTTACTTGAACTTACCTAGTAAGTACTTACCGGGTCAATTTACCTTACGGAAAGAACATGAAAATGACTACAATCTTACCCGGTAAGAGCGATAACATGGACCGAAAGTCTTACCCGGGTAAGTGAGATCCACAACTCTTACCCGGTAAGAGCTTACCGGGTAAATTGTTGCATGTGATACCATTTTAAGAGACTAAAATGTTGTACCACATGGTAGTTGATAGTGTTCAATTTTACCGGTAAGCACTTACCGGGTAAGTGTTCAAGTAAACGGCCCCTTAGTGTGCAGAAACAGGTTGTGGTCTACTCGGCAGCGGAGATATGGTGGGCGTCGATGATCGGAGTCAACTTATTAGCTCTTCAGGTCCGTTCCTAGAGGCAGAAGAAGGGTGGTGTGGTTGCTTGTAGGCTGCGATGAACATCTGGTGGTTTACACCTCCTAAGCCAAGAAGGTTCATGGCTATCCTACTTATCTTCTCACCTCCGTGTTACCTGCTTTCTTGTAGTTTGGAGACGTAACTTTTGTTTTTTTTTTTTTCTAACTTCTAGTAGGCTTCTATTCGTTGGGTTTCGTTCCATATGTTTGTACTTATATTTGGTTCCTTCTTGTATTGTTTTTTGTTTGGTTTGGTTGGTATAAAAGTTGGTTTTTGTTGTTCAAAAAAAAGTTTATATATTCTCTATCTCAATTCTTGACATATTTTTTTCTGTAATCCGTGAGTTTTTATACTTGTTTATTCTTATTTTTCTAATTTGTTTTCTAATTGCTCATGATATTTGTGTAAGACAACATGTCAACGAAGTCTATATTTAAATAAGACTTAGGTTCGTCAGGTGAGATCAAGCTGTTTCCATGAGACCGGTGAGGCCAACACTTTTTATATGAAATTTCACAGCAAAACACTGTAAAGGTTAAAAAAAATCAAACATTCATCGTAAAAATACTGTAAATGTTACGTTCATGGTGTTTTTTGATATGAATGTTCGATATTTTTTTACCTTAACAACATTTTTGTTTTGAAAGTTTGAATTATTTATTTGTTAAAAGAACGTTAATGGTAGGATCACTTTTGTTAGAAGCATTCTACTAAATATAAGTTAAAAACGAAATTTAATCAAATATAAGGTTTTTAAAAAAGGATTTTAAGAAATTAACTCTAGAATTAATATAATTAAAAAATATAAAAGATATCAAAAAAAAAGGTAAAAAAGAATTTAAAAGATTGATAATTATGGATCAAATAAAATAGAGTACTGTTTATATGTATTATATTAAACGAAAAATGGGAATAAAATGTGAGATAGGAAAGAAAAATAATATATACAATTAACTTAATGGTAGAGAGAGAATGATATTTATCAAAAATTAATATATTTTTGTATTTATAAATAATCACCAAAAATAGATTGAAGTGAGAACGTTTGAGTTTTAAACGGAGATCTCTTAGTTGATTTTTTTTTAAAAATCAATTTTAAAGTGACACATGTTAAAATATTATTGGTGGATAGGATTGGTATAGGAAAAAATGGCATAGCTGATTTTTGCTCATGTATAGGTGGCTCAGAAATAGCTAGCCTGTTGAGTGTTGACGAAACTTCCACGCCACGTTCTACACATACAACCGCCCTCAGCCTTAAATCCCCATGTACAAACTAAGAACATTTGTCAATTTCTTTTTACTTGGGTTTGATTCGGAGGGAGAATAGGAGGCGACACCAACACCCAAGTTCATGGGTCGACCTTCGGGCCGGACATGGGTGAGGCTATGGGCCGGTAACGGTTTCCATGGTTGAGAGAATTAGTTGGGTGCCCAAATGGATCCCGAATACCTCTTCGACTTCGGTTGGGACGTGTGTGTTTATCTGCCGTAAAAAAAAATATTAATTTATTTTAGTAACAAATTATAAATTTAGTCCACATGGTTGGGTTTAATTACGAATAGGTCACTAGACCCTAAAATTCATGGATAAGGTCTTATTGTGTTAGACGTCGCTTGTTTTTAAAATATGATTTTAGATCTAAAAGATAAGAGATGAAAAGTGCACCTCTTAAAATTTCAAGATGATAAACGGTTTTTAGATTTTTTATTAAAAAATAAAACAAACAATATCTTAAGTGTACAAAGCTCTTAACTTTCATACTTAATTAAGAGGTTTAAGAGCATCTCCAATAGAAATGCCCCCTATATTACGAAACTGACAGTAAATTGTGAACCGATTGAGGTTGTCAGTATCAATCTTTTGCACAATTGACACATGTAAAATGTTGCAGAAGAAGCACAAACCAAACATTCCACCATAACCATTAATGTGCATTTGTCTTGCGGGAATGGAATGGAATTCGAGGGATTTGGATTTGAAATCCATTCCATTCCTATGTTCGGTAAACCATAGGATTTGGATGGGATGGATTCTGAAATCCAAGGGTGTTTTTAAAATCTAGCAAACAGTGATTTGAAATCCAACGTTATAGGCCTGGATTCTGAAATCCAATCCGGACGAATTTTTTAAAAAAAGACGCGCTACTTTTCAAACTCATGGTCGAAGCCCTACTTTCTTAAATTCATTGCCGCCATCGATCTCAACCTCCATCGCCACCATCCTCCATGCCGCCATCGATCTCAACCTCCGCCGCCGCGTCGATCTCAATTCTCAACCTCCGCCGCTGCCGTCAACCTCAGACCTCCATGGTTATCTGAAATCCATCTTTTGGTAAGTCATCGTTTTCTGAATTCCATCTATTGAATTCAATCAGCAGCAGAATTCAAATCCCATTCCAAATCCCTGCAAAACGAACACGGGATTTGAAATCCAAATCCCTCCTTGAAATCCATTCTATTCCCATTCATTCATGCAAAACGAATGCGCGCTTAGACATATATTTAAAGAGAAAGGAGACTAAAAAAACCAAAGTAACCCCATTTAGTTCAGTCCCCTTCTTATTTACATCTAGTTTTTATTATAGCTACAGAAACACGATGCACCCCTATATTATGAAATTGACAGTCAATTGTGAACTGGTTGGGGTTCTCGGTATCAATTTTTTGCACAATTGACACATGTAAAATGTTGCAGAAGAAGCACAAACCAAACATTCTACCATAACCATTAGAAATATATTTAAAGAGAATGGAGACTAAAAAACCAAAGCACCATCATTTAGTTAAGTCCCCTTCTTATTTACATCTATCTATAGTTATTATTATAGCTACAGAAACAAAAACAGGATGCACCCCCCATTTGTTCCAAGCAGGTCACACTCCCAACCTCCATTTTTTAGACTTTTGAGTCTCTCCATTTTTGGAAGTATCCCCCTCTCCAAGCTACTGGTTGAACAATAGACCCAAAGGATGATGAATAAATAAAAGAACCACCTTAATACATGAAGATATTTTTGATTGGTTCTATTTAAGACCAACATAAAATTGATTGAAACTAACCAAAATGGCAGTTCTTCACCTGTGTCCATAACTCCATATTAAATGTCAATGGTGGCACAAATTGGAGGCCATCATCACATGACAGTGCTACTTGCATACTCACAAGACTTCCCATTTCCATATATCTATCTCTATATGTCCATATATTAATAGAGTAAGGTTCAAATGAGAAGTGCTAAAAAAATGAGAAGTAGAGAAGTGATCTCCACCACTCATCTGATCAATAAAGGTGGCTTTGACTAGTTACGCTGTTACGGTGGACGCGATCACAGAGGATTGACGCGATTCTTGGAGGATGACCCGGTCAAAGCCGCCTTTATTGACCGGATGAGTGATGGAGATCACTTTTCTACTTCTCATTTTTTTAGCACATCTCATTTGAACCTAATATTATATCAATATATATATAAATGTAGAGTCAAAACCTGTGGATACTACAACTTCATTATCCAAATAACCTGACAAATGAAGATAAAGGCAACGTTCATTTATAAAGAAAATTTTAGACCAAGGGGGTCCAAGAGACAAACATCAAAAACCATTAAACTGATGTATTGCTACCATTCTAATTAACACACATAAGTCATAACCATAGGACAGAAAAAGCATCAAGCACTAAGTTCTCTGTTTTTCAGAAATGGATAAGTGATGCCTTGTTACCATTTTGATTAACACACACAATCACAACCCATTTTTATGGTAATACAAAACAATCAAAAGACACATCAATGCCTGAACATCCTAATGTATGCTAAGTGACGTCATCTAGACGACCTCATCATAAAAATGTGAGCAATAACAACTAGATCACCATTAATTCATATGCCAAAAAGAAGTTTCCCAGATAAAGATATTCAAAGGATCGACTACCAAGCTTAAACTTTACACCAATCACATGATTCATGATTAAATCTCAAACAAATAAACATCGGCTCATTTGCGATAAAGTATAGATTAAACCTGGATCTCAAAAACCAAAAGCTTTGATGATACTTGGTCTCAATTTTTAACAGCCATCATATGTCTCTAGTGATCATAACCGGGAAGCATATGAAATCACATAGATATAAAACATGCTAAGCATGTAAGTTTTGCTTGTGATTATAACACTAAAAACCACGGATAAATTAAAGACAACTCGCATTCATAGAAAGCACCAAAGTATTTGCATCATACCAACTACATCATGCTAACAAAAGATATATACTCCAAACATAATGAACTGAAAGTCTACACATGAAATGAACCTAATAAAGCAGTAGACGCAACCCAAATTAACGAAACTCTCGAAAGAGTTGACGATGATAAAAAGATGAAGTCTTCTTGGACAATTAATTCCCCTTCCGAGTACCAAATTAATCATCATCTTCCTATTTGCTATATTTTAGCAGCAGTAGGTGCTACCCAAACAAGACTATCCACATACCGAACAATTTTGGTAAAGACACGATCTCTAGTCTCCATCTTAAAAGATTTAACCTTTTCAGCACCTGGATCGTAAAACTCCAGATGATCACCAAAAGCTGTGGCGTAATCGTAAAATTCCACATCATCACTAAAAGTTTTAAACAGAAACTTATTACTTGACGTGAATCCATACGGATCTATATCACCACTAAAATGAGAAAATACATGCAGTTTCTCCCATGATTCAGCCACACCATACTCATTCATAACCCATATTTCATAGTCATAACCTTTCTTGAACGACATAACACAAAGCTTACCGCTATAAAATCCCAAACCATCCCGTCGAGGCAGGCTATAATCTATCACAGAATTTGTTAGAGGAAGAGGAATCTCATGGAAAGTCTCCACACCCAAATCAAATGTCACTATTGTTTGTTTATCCCCGTTAACAATACCAATCCAATGAAGGCGTCCATCGTAGCCATCCGCACAAACTACATCTTTGTCAGTAATCTTCCAAACATGCGATGGTAACCTGCTTTCGAGTAATTTCCAGGAACCATTCCTCATACTATACACCTCTACTTCCTCCACATCACTAACACTATTCGTAAAAAACCAACTTGCTTGCATAACATCGGGCGTACCAGGTGAATGATTGTTGGGATCGGGTGGTAACATATAGCTCATAAACTTGACAAGTTTGTAATCATCCGTTTCAGGATCATACCCGAACCTAAAATGCAACTGATGAGTATGATCATCAATAAGAAACCAGTCTAGACCATTAAACGGAGGAAGAGTCAATACGGCAGAAAGAGAAGGGTTCCAGATCTGAATGACATAATCGTCACGATCGGTTCGGAAACCGTAACATATTAAGCCATTGACAGAACCGAAAAAGGTGAGGCTACCTGGGTCAGTAGGAGGAGTATCTGGGAATTCGATGAAATCAGGGAGCTCGAGATGGGGAGACCTAGACAAGTGTGCTGTGACAGAGAACAACTGATAATAATTTCCACTAATTAAGTTCAAAAGAACTTCATCTTCATCGTTGTGGAGTGAACGATGAAGGTGGGATTTGATGAAAGAGGGTTGAGATAATAAAGCATTCAAGGGTTTTGAAACAGACCTCATTTGAGCTAGCGATTTTGAGGGTACCCGAATCAGTATTTCCGATAAAAGCTCGCCAGGGAGGCACTCGATCGTCGTTGGGTGTCCCCCCTGTCGTCGTGGCCGTGGGGGATCCATTTTCTTCCTTGTGCCAAGAAGATTCTTGGCTGGTCCTTAATTTTATTGGAATCCAAAAACCCTCCCTGTGGAGTAAATTTTCTTGGGTTAATTTCATGATATTTGGGATTTGCTTATTAAAGATCATTTGTGGTTATTTGCTTATTTGTTCATTGCTGGTTGAAAAAATCTTTTAACCTTTTCAAAAACTCCTTATCTACTAGTTGGTGCCACAATAAGTTTTTTATCCTAACATACTCGTAAGCTAGTTTTTGCCAAACATAATTCGTTCATAAGCTAGTTTATCAGCTACCAGCAAGCTTATCAGCCCAAAGATAGCCATTATCGATACATATTCAATTATTAATCAAATTCAGAATCAAAACTCGTAAATGTAGGGCTACGGATGGATGTAATTAGAAATAGTTAAAAGCACATGTGAATTGAATAAATCAAATTCAATATCATATGATATTTATTAATGCACTAAACTCAATCGAGAAAACCCCAAAATGATGATTACCTAGAAGGAAGAAGCTGGAAAGGTTAAATCAATGTAAAGCCACCAGAACCAGGTGCACAGAAAATCCGGTTATCCGATTTTGCGCAAAAACTATCCGAATCCGGTTTTATAAAAACCGAATTTTTTTCAAACCGGATCGGATTTTTTTCAAACCGGAATTTTTTCAAACCGGATTTTAACCGGATTGGATCCGATCCGGTTTGACCGGATAACCAGTTTAAACCGAACCGGTTTCAAATCAAACCGGTAATGTCTATGTGAGCTTACTGCTGTTGGGCCTGAAATCCTAAAAAAATTCACGGCCCATAAAAAATCACGACCCACACCAATTCATATTAGATTTCAATTGAATTTTCTAAATTTTCTAGCCCAAAAAAAGACCTAATAGAGGACCTGTTCCACCGGAAACCGGTTTCAATCCGATCCGAAACCGGTTCCATCGGATATGGATTTTTTCGAAAAACCGGTTGAAATCCGAACCGGTTTCTAGCAAAACCGGTTTCTGACAGATCCGAAAAAAACCGGTTTAGTATAAATCCGATCCGGATCGGATAAAAATCCGGTCATGTGCACCTCTAAGAACCATCACACCGTCCACACTTTTGGAATCGATTGCACCGGAGTAGAACTGAAATGGAAACGGAAATCCGGTTTCCATCCGTAGGGTGCATGGGAATGGGATTACAGGATTACGGGCCTTGAAGAGTTGGCTTGTATCTAAATGTATAGAAATTGGATCTTCTTACAAAATTTACTTTTACTTTTACATTTATTTTATCAACACAGTTCCTGTTGGAGTTTATTGTGGGGATTTTCCCCAAACATGTATCGGGTTCGAATCTCAACTGATATTTTGAAACTCTTTAAATAGAAACTGGATAGCTAGGCTGAGTGGTTATTCTTCTTAGAGAGGTTTTGAATTCGGGTCATTGTAACTTAGTGTCGTGGTGATACGATAATACTCCCTTGCATCAACATGTAGTTAAACTTTTTTTTTTTATCAACATCTTTAATTTCTTATTTCAAAAGATAAAAAAGTAAGTTAACGCTTCTATAAAATTTTTAATTATTTTTTGGTAAAATTAATGCCAAAGCATGTATGCAATTAGTTGTAATATTTTAAAAACATGTAAAAAATCTTTAATGAAACTATTAAAGTATACAAAATAGGCCTATAATTTGTTTTTAGTTTGTTTCATCTTTCAACTACAATTTCCAATTTGAAAATGAAAATCAAACTCAATTTTTTAAACCATTCATTAAAAATCTACATGAGAAATCAAACATTGTTTTAGCTTTGGAATGTAACATTTATGCATGCACCATCTACTTATAATCTTAACATAAAATCTTAGAAACACCTTTGTGACCATTCATTTGAATACATATGCATTTATATATAAAAAGTAATTAAACTACTATTTGGTTATTATACATGTGTGATATATTTTATATTTCTATACACAAAGAATAACAAAGTGCTAAAGAAAAAACATACATATGTTTTTCTATGTTTTTCATTTTACCTGATCCAAGTAACATATATACTTACACACAAAGTTCTTGCTGCAATAGTTTCACGTTTTTTCTTAAAAAAAAAAAGAAACAATACCAAATTAGCAGACAACATGTACATGTCCAAACATACATAATTAAAAGTGATAAAACTTGTAAGCATTCTTTGTACCAAAAAGCAACTCCAAACCAAAGTACATCATGTGCTAACAAAAGATTATATATAACCTGAACAATAAAATGCAACCCACTCTGGAAATAGTTGATGATGATAACAAAACAAAGCCTTTGATGGTTCACCTTCCCAGTTGGGATCTTTCAGTTTCAGCAGCTGATTGGATTTGCTTAGTTGGTGCTACCCAAACAAGACTCTCGACGTAACGAACAACCTTGTTCCAGATACGGTCTCTAACAACAGTCCCAAAAGATTGAACCGTGTCTGCATCTGGATCGTATATATTCAGTTGATCAAAAGGGTAATTACGCGCCACTGGACCATCACTATCCCTTTTAGTTGAAAACAGAAACTTGTTACTTGGTGTGAATCCATATGGAACTATATCAACTCCAAAATTAGAAAATGTAAGGACCTTCGTCCATGATTCGGCCACACCATAGTCCTTCATAACCCACACCACAGAGTCATGATGTTTATGAGTTGACGTAACACAAAGCTTACCGCTATAAAATCCCAAACAATTCGAATAACCCTCTAATATAACATAATTTGGAAGACCGATCTCACCGAAAGCCTCCACGCCCAAATCAAACGTCACTATCTTATGTTTATACGCAAACCAATGAAGGCGTCCATCATGGCCATCTGCACAAACTAGATCGTAGTCGCCAACCCCTTTAATATGCGACGGTAACCTATTTTCGAGTAATTTCCAGGAACCATTCCTCATACTATACACCTCTACTTCCTTCACATCATTAACACTATTATCAAAATTCCTTTTTGCTTGTATAATATCGGTATCAGCTGGATAATCGAAGGGGTTGGGTGGTAATGTGTAGCTCATAAGCTTGACAAGTTTGTAATCATCCGTTTTAGGATCATACCCGAACCTAAAATGCAGTTCATGAGTATGATCATTATGAAGAAACAAGTCTAGACCATTAAATGGAGGAAGAGTCGATACAGCAGAAAGAGAAGGGTTCCAAATCTGAATGGCATAATCATTCAGTCGAACACGATCAGTTTCGGAAACCGTAACATATTAAGCCATTGACAGAACCGAAAAAAGTGATGCTAAGATAGCAAGGATGAGGATTATCAGGGAATTTGATGACATTAGGGAGCTCGAGCTCGAGATGGGGAGACCGAGACAAGTGTGACGTGATAGAGAAATCGTCGTCATAGTTTCCGTTAAGTAGGACCAAAAGGATTTCATCGTTGTTTTCGATAGAACGATGAAGGTGGGATTTTATAAAAGAGGGTTGAGATAAGAGATGATTCCAGGGTTTGGAGACGGACCTCATTCGAGCAAGCGGTTTTGCCGGTACCCGAATGAGTATTTCCGATAGAAGTTCGCCGGGGAGGTTACCAATCGTCGTTGGGTGATGGCGTTGGAGACCCATTTCTTGTGCGATGATTACACGCAACGGTGGATGACATTTATGTATAATACTTGGCAGGTGGTCATCTATCTTTTTGGAAAGAGGGGAGCCGGCCTGCAATAACTTTTCTTTCGTATAAGGAACGTTTCATAATTAGTTAAAGAGAAAACTATTTATCTACCCACACACATAAATGCATTTAATCTCCTACCCACTCTCTCCCAATTCTGCCCAAAATACCCAACCGGCCGCTATCCGGCGGCCGCTACCGGCATCCGGCGGCCGCTATTGGTGGTCCGGCAGCTGCTATTGGCGGTCTGACGAGTTTTCCGGCCAAAATAACTCCAAATCGGAAGATCCTTGACCGAATCCTCTCAAATCGGAGCTTTCTCTTGAGAATCATCTTGTAACCGGAGATGTCGACAGTGTTTTCAGACGCCGGTGACCGAACCGGTTCTGGCCCTTGCTTATCCCGTCATAGCTTTGACCGAATCTTCAGAACTGAACCCAACTCTTGCTGTTTTCTTTGTAACCAGAGCTCTTTGTCGACTGGGTCTGACCTGACCGGAAGTGGCAACCGGAGACCGATCTACCTTCAACTGAATCTGAACTATCGACCGGATCTCCTCTACAACCGGATGTTGCGTCTGACCGGAACTCGTGACCGGATAACCTCCACCGGACCTCACTCGCCGGACGCCTGTGATTGGAACCATAGCGACCGGACATCTGGACTTTTGTGTGCAACCGGAAACCCCATTCAGAACTGAATCCTTGTGACCGGACCAGCTTCTTAACCGGAACCCTCCCCGACGAAGCCTGTTGATGGAACTCGTGACCGGACCGTTCCACCTGGATCCACCATTGGCCGGACAACTCGCCGGACCGCCAATAGCGGCCGGTTGGGTATTTTGGGTAGAATTGGGAGAGAGTGGGTAGGAGATTAAATGCATTTATGAGTGTGGGTAGATAAATATTTTCTCTTTTTTAAAACGTTTTTAGAAAAATAAAAATAGTTTTCTACAATCAAACACACCTTAAGTTTGAGGGGTTTCAAAGAAATATGCAAATATTGATACAATCAAACACACCTTAAGTTGGCTGGCTGAAGACCTTCCATTTTGAGATCTTGCATCAAATGTGACTTAAATAGACCTTCTACGATAGACCTGACAAAAACTGACACGACACGGCACGCTAACCCGACATGAACTCGACACAAAATAAACGGGTTTGGGTAACATATTTCAACCCGTTTAAGTAAACAGGTTGACACGACACGACACGAAAATTAAACAGGTAAGGTCAGGGTCAAACATGTCAACTCGAAAAAGACCCGACTAACCCGTTTATACATATGTGTGTGTGTTTGTGTATATATATAAACTTTTCTTTTTTATATTTGTACTAATTTACGATTTATTTGGATTTTTAATATAATAATGTTAATGGTTTTGGTTCAATCTTATAAGTTTGATTATATTATAAAATTTGGATTCCTAAACTTTTGTGAATTTTTAATTTTTAGTTTTATAAATATTAAACGGGTTAAGCAGATCAACCCGTTTATTAAACGGGTCGGGTTAGGGTTGAGATTTTTGACCCGTTTATTAAACGGGCTTGGTTAGGGTCAAGCATTTTCAACCCGTTTAACTTTGAACCCGACACGAACTCGACACGACTCGACACGTTTGCCAGATCTACCCTACGAGGGGAATGAACAGGGTTATGTGAGTGTACAGGTGGAACCCAACATAGAGATATACTTTTATGTGAGTGGGTCAACGCTAGAGGTGGTCTAGATAACAACACCCTATCTATAAATGTAAAGTGATAGAGTCAAATCTGTTGACACTACAACTTCATTATCCAAATAACCCTGGTAAAGGAAGATAAAGGCAAGGTTCATTTATAAAGAAAATTGAAGACCAAGAGGGTCCAAGAGACAAACATCAAAAACCATAAAGTTGATGTATTGTTACCATTGTCATTAACACACATAAGTCATAACCATAGGACAAAAAAGCATCAATCTGTTTTTTCATAAATGGACAAGTGATGCATTGCTACCATTTTGATTAACACACATAATCACAACCCATTTCTATGGAAACAAAAAACACATGGATGCCTGCCTAAACATCCTAAGGTATGCTAAATGAAGTCATCTAGACGACCTCATCATAAAAATGTGAGCAATAACAACTAGATCACCATTAATTCATATGCCAAAAAGAAGTTTCCCAGATAAAGATATTCAAAGGATCGACTACCATGCTTAAACTTTACGCCAATCACATGATTCATGACTAAATCTCAAACAAATAAACATCGGCTCATATGCGATAAAATATAGATTAAACATGGATCTCAAAAACCAAAGCTTCGATGTATACCTTGCTAAAGCCTTCAAATGGTTAATTACCTTCAATTCTGAGTGTTGTTGTCATCATCAGATGATACTTGGTGTTAATTTTGTTCAGCCATCATATGTCTCTGGTGATCAAAACCGGAAAGCATATGAAATCAACTAGATATAAAACACGCTAAGCATGTAAGTTTTGCTTGTGATTATAACTCTAAAAACCACGGATAAATTAAAGACAAAACCATTCACATTCATAGAAAGCACCAAAGCATTTACCAAAGTATTTGCATCATACCAACTACATCATGCTAACAAAAGATATATATTCCAAACATAATAAACTAAAAGTCTACACATGAAACGAACCTAATAAAGCAGTAGATGCAACCCAAATTAAAGAAACTCTCGAAATAGTTGACGATGATAACAAGATGAAGTCTTCTTGGACAATTCCCCTTCCGAGAACCAAATTAATCATCATCTTCCTATTTGCTATATTTTAGTAGCAGTAGGTGCTACCCAAACGAGACTATCCACATAGCGAACAATTTTGGTAAAGATACGATATCTAGTCTCCATCTTAAAAGATTTAACCTTTTCAGCACCTGGATCGTAAAACTCCAGATGATCACCCAAAGATGTGGCGTAATCGTAACGTTCCATATCATCATCACTAAAAGTTTTAAACAGAAACTTATTACTTGACGTGAATCCATACGGATCTATATCACCACTAAAATGAGAAAA
Organism: Centaurea solstitialis; assembly: GCA_030169165.1. Taxonomy (NCBI): domain Eukaryota; kingdom Viridiplantae; phylum Streptophyta; class Magnoliopsida; order Asterales; family Asteraceae; genus Centaurea; species Centaurea solstitialis. Next base: position 84,216,922 of record CM058043.1, read on the forward strand.
TACATGCAGTTTCTCCCATGATTCAGCCACACCATACTCATTCATAACCCATATTTCATAGTCATAACCTTTCTTGAACGACATAACACAAAGCTTACCGCTATAAAATCCCAAATCATCCTGACGAAGCAGGCTATAATCTATTACAGAGTTTGTTAGAGGAAGAGGAATCTCGCCGAAAGTCTCCACACCCAAATCAAATGTCACTATTGTTTGTTTATCCCCGTTAACAATACCAATCCAATGAAGGCGTCCATTGTAGCCATCCGCACAAACTACATCTTCGTCAGTAATCTGCCTAACATGCGATGGTAACCTATTTTCGAGTAATTTCCAGGAACCATTCCTCATGCTATACACCTCTACTTCCTCCACATCATTAACACTACTAATAAAATACAAATTTGCTTGTATAATATAGGGCATACCAGCTGGATAATCGATGGGTTCGGGTGGTAATGTATAGCTCATAAACTTGACAAGTTTGTAATCATCCGTTTCAGGATCATACCCGAACCGAAAATGCAACTCATGAGTTGTATCATCAATAAGAAACCAGTCTAGACCATTAAACGGAGGAAGAGTCAATACGGCAGAAAGAGAAGGGTTCCAGATCTGAATGACATAATCATCACGATCGGTTCGAAAACCGTAACATATTAAGCCATTGATAGAACCGAAAAAGGTGACGGTACTATGGTCAGGAGGAGGAGTAGTATCCGGGAATTTGATGAAATCAGGGAGCTCGAGATGGGGAGACCGAGACAGGTGTGCTGTGACAGATAACGACGTCAGATAACTATCTCCACTAAGTAAGACCAAAAGAATTTCATCGTTGTTGTTGTTGTTGTGGAGTGAACGATGAAGGTGGGATTTTATAAAACAAGGTTGAGATAAGAGATGATTCCATGGTTTGGAGACGGAATGCATTCGAGCAAGCGGTTTCGCCGGTACCCGAATCAGTATTTCCGATAAAAGCTTGCCGGGAAGGTTTTCGATCGTCGTTGGGTGTTCCAGTCGTCGTGGCCGTGGGGGATCCATTTTCTTTCCTTGTGCCAAGATTACACGCAATGGTCGATGGCCGGTCCTTAATTTTCTTGGAAACCAAAACCCTCCCTATGGAGTGAACTTTCTTGGGTTAATTTCATGATATTTGGGATTTGCTTGTTAAAAATCATTTATGGTTATTTGCTTATTTGTTTATTGCTGGTTGAAAAAATCTTTTTAACTTTTTCAAAAACTCCTTATCTACTAGTTGGTGCCACAATAAGTTACCAGCTACCGGATAGCTTATCAGCTAGTTTGCCAAACATAGCCTAAAGGCAAAGATGGAATAACTGAAAGCAGAATCGAATCTAGTTAATAGAATCAATTATCAATCATATTCAGAAGCAAAACTCGTAAATCTAGGGCTACAGAAGAGGATGTAATCAGAAATAGTTAAAAGCACATGTGAATTGAATAAATCAAATTCAGAATCATATGATGCTTAATGCACTAAACTCAATCGAGAAAACCCTAAAATGATGATGGTACCTAGAAGGAAGAAGGTGGAAAGGTTAAATCATTGTAGAGCCCACCAGAACCATCACACCGTCCACTTTTCCGTCCACTTTTGGAATCGATTACACCGGAGTAGAAGGGTTGGGCTTGTATCTAAATGTATAGAAATTGGATGACAAAATTTACTTTACGTTTATTTTATCAACAGCAAATGATAGCTAGCTCACTTGGTCTGATGGGTTATAGTTCTCATACGATGAAGGTCAGGAATTCGACTCTTGATGGAGTCTATTATGCGGAATTTTTCCCAAACGGGTGTTGGGTTCGAATCTTAACTAATGCGTTAATGCCCTTTAAATGGAAACTGAATGGCTAGGCTGGAGTCGATTATTCTTCTTGGAAAGTTTCAAACTCGGATCATTGTGACTTAGTGTCATGGTAGCACGATGATACTTCGTTATTCAAAAAATTTATTTTTATCAACATCTTTAATTTATTTGAAAAGAAAAAGAAGTAAGTTAACTCTTCTCTAAATTTTTTAGGCTATGTTTGGCAAGCGTAGCTTATAAGCTAGCTGGTAGCTGATAAGCTAGCGGATAGCTGATAAGCTAGCTGTTGATTGATAAGCTTGCTAGTAGCTGATAAGCTAGCTGTTGAACAAATTATGTTTGGCAAAAACTAGCTTATGAGTATGTAAAATGACCAAAAAGGGTACATTTGAATTTAATAATTAATATTAATAAGGGTATAATTGGAAAAAGCTACAATAAGCTTCTCATAAGCTACTCAAAGTAGCGTTTCAAAAAGCTAGCTTATAAGCTAGCTTCCTGGTACATGTTTGGATGGACTAGCTTATAAGCTAGCTTATCAGCTAGCTTATAAGCTAGCTTATGCTTGCCAAACCAAGCCTTAATTATTTTTGGTAAAATTAATGCCAAAGCATGTATGCAATTAGTTGTGATATTTTAAAAACACGTAATAAATCTGTAATGTAACTATTAAAGTATACAAAATAGGCCTATCTGCCTCTCATGAATTTGTTTTTGTTTGTTTCATATTTCAACTACAATTTCCAATTTGAAAAATTAAACTCAAATTTTTGAAAACGTTTTTGGAAAAATTAAAATAGTTTTCTACAATCAAACACACCTTAAATTTGAGGAGTTTTAAAAAGATATGCAAAGCATTAATATAATACTACCCGATTGTTTGTAAAACAACAGATAGTATACAAAAAACATGCAAGCATTAATATAATACTACCAGTTGTTTGTAACTTTGTATAGCACCCGGTAGTTTATAAAACATGCAACTATTTCTATAATGCTACCGGGTGTTTTCCATAACTGGGTTGTATTTAAAAGGTTATATTTGCATAAATTAATTAGTGAATTATTAAATTAATCAATTACTATATATATATATATATAATATATATATATATATACATATAGAGAAAGGTTCAAATGAGAAGTGCCAAAAAATACGAAATAGAGAAGTGATCTCCACCACTCACCTGGTCAATAAAGATAGCTTTGACCGGTTACAAGAGGGATTGACGCGATTCATGGAAGGGTAGAGATTATTAAAGGAGGGGACCCGGTCAAAGCCGGCTTTGTTGACCGGATGAGTGGTGTGATCACTTCTATACTTCTCATTTTTTTAGCACTAGCTTCTCATTTGGACCTAATACTATATATATATATATATATATTATACTTTAAGTTGAATTTTAATATATAACTAAGAAACATCTTCATCACCGTCCTTAGACGACCCTCTGCCTACGGGTCTGATAAGGCAAAAAAGAGATTGTCGGTGCTTACATTATCATTAATGAAAGAAATAGTAGTGTTCATTGAATGTAGGCTTGAGCTCTTTGTTGTTCGGTCCAACTACATAATTAGAGAAAGTAGAGAAAGTGAGCAGTCGTTTGAAACTACCCGAGGAACTCTAAATGCCTGCGGATTCAGGCAAACTTAAACGGTTGGCTGGCTGAGGACCTTCCATTTTGAGATCCTGCATCGAATGTGACTTAAATGGACCCCTTATGAGGAGAATGAACAGGGTTATGTGAGTGTACAGGTAGAACCCAATATAGGGGTATACTTTTTTATGGGGTTAATTACATGGGTATGTATCGAACTTGTCACGTTTTATCATTGTATGTACTCAACTTATAAACTTACCATTGTATGTATTGAACTTTCTAAAATTGTCATTGTATGTATCCAACTTTATCAAAACCTATCATTGAATATATTCTACTTGTCACGAAAGTGTATCGAACTTGAGGTTTTGATAAAGTTGGATACATACAATGGCAATTTTAGAAAGTTCGATACATACAATGGTAAGTTTATAAGTTGAGTACATACAATGATAAAACGTGACAAGTTCGATACATATCAATGTAATTAACCCCTTTTTTATGTGAGTGGGTCAACGCTAGAGATGGTCTAGATAACAAGGCCCTGTCTATAAATGTAAAGTGATAGAGTCAAACCAGTTGACACTACAACTTCATTATCCAAATAACCCTGGTAAAGGAAGATAAAGGCAAGGTTCATTTATTAAGAAAATTGAAAGACCAAGAGGGTCCAAGAGACGAACATCAAAAACCATAAAATTGATGTATTGTTACCATTGTCATTAACACACATAAGTCATAACCATAGGACAAAAAAGCATCAATCTGTTTTTTCATAAATGGATAAGTGATGCATTGGTAGCTACCATTTTGATTAACACACATAATCACAATCCATTTCTATGGTAACACAAAACAATCAAAAAAATGTAGACCACCTCATCATAAAAATGTGAGCAATAACTAGATCACCATTAATTCATATGCCAAAAAGAAGTTTCCCAGATAAAGATATTCAAAGGATCGACTACCAAGCTTAAACTTTACACCAATCATTCATGATTAAATCTCAAACAAATAAACATCGGCTCATATGCGATAAAGTATAGATTAAACCTGGATCTCAAAAACCAAAGCTTTGATGTATACCTCTTGCTAAAGCCTTCAAATGGTTAATTACCTTCAATTCTGAGTGTTGTTCATCATCAGAAGATACTTGGTCTCAATTTTTAACAGCCATCATATGTCTCTCGTGATCAAAACCGAAAAGCATATGAAATCAACTAGATATAAAACATGCTAAGCATGTAAGTTTTGCTTGTGATTGTAACACTAAAAACCACGGATAAATTAAAGACAAAACCATTCGCATTCATAGAAAGCACCAAAGCATTTACCAAAGTATTTGCATCATGCTAACAAAAGATATATATTCCAAACATAATGAACTAAAAGTCTACACATGAAATGAACCTAATAAAGCAGTAGATGCAAACCAAATTAAAGAAACTCTCGAAATGGTTGACGATGATAATAAGATGAAGTCTTCTTGGACAATTCCCCTTCCCAGTACCAAATTAATCATCTTTCTATTTGCTATATTTTAGCAGCAGTAGGTGCTACCCAAACAAGACTATCCACATACCAAACAATTTTGATCTTTTCAGGATCTCCAGCACTAATCTTGTATGATTCAACCTTTTCCGCACCTGGACCGTTAAAAACACGTGGATATAGAGTTCTTAACAGAAACTTATTGTTCAAGGTGAATCCATATGAATCCATATGAATCCATATCACCACTAGCATCAGAAAATACAAGCAGTTTCACCCATGATTCAGTCACACCATACTCATTCATAACCCACACTTCGTACTCATGATTTTTATTTCGTGACATCACACAAAGCTTTCCGCTATAAACTCCCATAGGATGCCAGTGACGCGGGTTATAATCTACTACAAAATTTGGAAGAGGTATCTCACCGAAAGACTCCACGCCCAAATCAAATGTCACTATCATTTGTTGGTACCCATTCCGCATATCATAACCAATCCAATGAAGATGTCCATCATGGCCATCTACACAAACTGTTTCTTCATCAGTAAGCATCGGCACATGCGATGGTAACTTACTTGTGATTAATTTCCATGAACCCTTCTTCATACTATACACCTCTCCTTCCACCAAATCATTATCAATAGATAAAAAAGATCTATCTATCGATGCACAATTGTCTTCGTACATATCAAACGCACAACGACAGCCAGGTCCTAAAAAGGTCATGAGCTTTACAAGTTTGTAATCATCCGTTTTAGGATCATACCCGAACCGAAAATGCAATGTATCAAAATCATGTTTGCAAGGATATTCAGATGGCGGGACGGTTAATACGGCAGAAAGTGAAGGGTTCCAAATCTTAACGACAAATTCACTAAAATGAATTCGGTAACCGAAACATATTAAGCCATTGACGGAACCGAAAAAGGTGACTTTATCATATGGAGGTGATATAGCCGGGAGCTTGACGAAATTAGGAACCTCGAAATGTGGAGAGCGAGAGAAGTCATGTGTTGTGACGGAGAACATGTTGTCATAATAGCTACCATCCGATAAGACCAAAAAGACTTCATCGTTGAGGTTGTTAATTGAACGATGAAGATGGGATTTTACGAAAGATGGTTGCGATAACAGAAACTCCCAGGGTTTGGAAACACACCTCATTTGAGCAAGCTGTTTTGCCGGTAACCGAATGAGTATGTTAAGCAGAATATCGTTGGGCAGGTTCTCCATTGACGTTGGCTGTTGAGATGAGGCCGTTTTCTTGTGCAAAGGTAGTAAAGGTCGAATGACCTTATATTTGGACATCGAATAGAGTTTCTTGAAACATGAAACGTTTCATAAAACAAAAAAAAAAAGTTAAACTCCCAAGGTATAGTGAATGTATAGTGTATAGTAAATGCAGCACCCATCTCAAAATTTCTTTAAATTGGAGGTGGAATTTCATAACTTCTCAAATATTAATAAGTGATTTGTGAAAGGCTATGATTTTTTTTTTTTTTTTTTGTTTTTGGCAAAAATTAATAAGCTAGCTTATAAGGTAGTCCATCCAAACATGTACCATAATTTATCTTTTTGAAACGTTACTTCGAGTAGCTTTTTCCAATTATATCTTATTAATATTGATTATTAAATTTAAGAGTTAAATTTAAATTTGGTCCTTGTGGTTTACAAAAATTAATGACTAAGGTCCTTTTAAAGAATTTTTAACTAGGAAAATCCTTGTACTTTTGTTTTTTATAACACATATGGTCCTTCTTATAAATTATAATTAAAAAAATAGAATTAAGAAAGAGTAATTTTGTCCATTTACTTTTCATGTTTTTTCAATTTTAGTTTATAACATATTTGGTCCCTCTTTGATTTATATAAAAAGATAATTTTATTTGGTCTCTTTTTAGTATATTATACTATATTATTATTTTTATGTCAAAACATGTATATATTCTTTTATATTGAATACACAAATTTTTATACCAAGCCTAATTATATCTACTTACTTTACAAATTATAAAAATATATTTTATATTTTCATGTTAATTTTATTATCCATTTGAAGCAAATTGCAATTTATGATTGATTTCGAGTTATATTATTGAAAAGTGATCCATCAGATAAAAAATAATAATATAAATCACATATGTAACTAAATAGAGTTAATATGTTTTCCTTATAAATCATCTATTAAGATTTATGTATTTTCAATTTTGTTATCCTCTAATAATATTTTAATAAATTAGGATTACATTAATGTTTAAGTTTTAATAAATTTAACTTTAATGTATTCAACGAAATTGTCAGAACAATTCTTACCTTTCAATAAAATATATAACCTATTTAGTAAAAAAAAACACATCACTAATTTAAATTTTAGTATGAAAATAGCAAACGAGTAAAAAATACATAATAAACATTACAGGAAAAAACATACACAATTACAACATCATGTTTTAAATAACACTAACGATCAAAAATATGGTAAATTTGATACCATATGATCATACTAGGTGGCTTGTTTTTCCTTGAGAACTCTCCTCTGGAGTTTCGTTTTGGTTCTAGGCTAGCACCTTGCTAGTACCCAGTTCCGTCCTTTAATAAACTTTCCTTAAAAAAAATACGAGGTAGAACTGTGTTAATAGATTATTTGTAAGGAAAACATATTAATTTTATTTAATTACATATGTGATTTATATTTATTTATTTTATTTGATAGAATTTTTTTTAATAATATAACTTGAAAGTAATTATAAATTGCAATTTGCTTCAAATGGATGATAAAACTAATATAAAATATATTTGTATAATTTGTAAAGTAAATAGATAGAAATAGGGTGGTATTAAAATTTATGCATATACATGTTTTGGCATAAAAATAGTAATATAGTATAATATATTAAAAAGAGACTAAATAAATTTAACTTTTATATTAATCAAAGAAGCACCAAATATGTTATAAACTAAAATTGAAAGAATAGAAAAAGTGAATGGACAAAACTACCCTTTCTTAATTTCTATTTTTTTTAATTATTATTTATAAAAAGGACCATATGTGTTATAAAAAACAAAAATACAAGGACCTTGTTAGTTAAAAACTCTTTAGAGGGGCCTTAGTCATTAATTTTTATAAACCACAAGTTTGGCAAACATAGCCTATATGGTTTTCAAAACTGGTGTATGTTTGATATTATGGGAGTCTTTGGGAGTGTGTTTCAAAACAGGTTTTCAGCTTATCACATTCTGAAGAAGGAGAAATAATGAAGTGTTTGGCTTACATATTCAAAAAGCTCCTTATCGCGTTCTGGAGAAGTCACAAGGGAGTGACCTATCACGTTTCAGGAACCTGGGCCTTCTTCCCTCACTGATCTACATACCTTCAATATACATCAATTTATAATTTAGTTTTTTTCGAAGGCATGGCAACATCAAATCAACAAACGATTACCACGAACACACACACACCTCCTCAGCGATATCAAACATCCACGAACAGAACCTTAGAGGTTGTGTACTTGGTATCGTGGTTTATTGTGGCTTAAAACTGTTTTGAAACGCTGAGGCTCCTCGCAGTCTACGGCCAGAACCTTTGAGATAACGAGTTGGATCTTGCAAACTGTTACCAGGGCCGTCCCTGGGGGAGGGCGGGCCGGGCGTACGCCCAGGGCCCAAACGAAATAGGGGGCCCAAAATTCTTAAGTATATAGTATATAGTAGTACCTTACAAAAATTATAAATAAAAAACAAAAAATAGTATATAATAAGACTCCAACAAAAATTTAGTATCATATTAAGGACCTAAATGAAATAGGAGGCCCAAAATTATTAAGTATATAGTATATAGTAGTTTTACAAAAATTATAAATAAAAAAAATACTATATAATAGGACGCCAACAAAAACTTAGTATTATATTAAGGACCCAAAAATAAGGGGCCCAAAATTCTTAAGTACATAATATATAGTAATTTACAAAAATTGTAAATAAAAAAATGGTATATAACAAGACACCAACAAAATAGTGATAATTTAGAGAGCCCAAAATTCTTAAGTATAGTGATAATTTAAAAAAAATGTAAATAAAAAATCAAAAAAATAGCATATAATAGGAGTATAGGTCCCTATCAAAAATTTAGCATTATATTAAGGGCCTAAACATATCTTAATTAATTACATTGGACAAGGAACTTGTAAAAAGTTAATTGGTTTTCATTTTATCGAGGGCCCAATTTTATATCTCGCCCAGGGCCTATTGTTAGATTTATTTGTTAGTTGTGTCAATTTGTAATTAATTGAAAGTATGTTCCTTTATTGTAATTTTGATATTTTGGCCCAAGTGTTTAGGCCCATGCTTTCTAAGGCCTTTTGGCCCTTTTAGTTCAAGTATAAATAGGACCTTAATTCCTCATTTGTACTTTCCACTTCCCTTGTAATCATTTGAGAGCTATGAATCATTTGATGTCTTTTACACTTAGTATATTTTTCATCATGATCATTACTCCATCACTCTAGATCTTGTACTTAAAGTTTACAATATAAAATCTAAGTGTTCATTGTGGTTGATTTGGAACCCACAATTGGTATCAGAGCCTACCACTTGCTCTTGATCCTTCGAGTGTTGGTTCCGGTGGAAAATAGTTTGTTTCGTCATTGAGGTTTTGGATTTTCAGCTCCGGCGTGCCTGAATTTTTCTAAGTGTTTTTCAGCTCCAGCACTCCTGAGCTTCAGCACTTTTGAGATTTTTCTAAGTGTTTTTCAGCTCCAGCACTCCTGAGCTCCAGCACTTCTGAAATTTTTCTAAGTCTTTTTAGCACAAAAGGCTAATACCAAAGCCCACATCGGAACTCATACTTGAACATTTTCACCAATCCAACCACCGGATCAAACTAAGTGGTTTAAGATCCGTAATCAACCATGAACACACGTGATGCTTTAGCAATCGGGTCCGATACCCGTCCTCCGGTACTGTTTCGTGGAGACTTTTCGCAATGGAAGTCGCGATTCCTAGACTTCGTGGCAAAGCAACCTCTTCACAAGCAAATCATGGAGTCCCTCAAGAATGGACCCGTGAAGTACTACACTGAAATTCCAGCAGTCCCTGATGGTAATCCACCAATTGTCGGAGGTATAGTGGAAAAGGATGAAACAAACTTCACTCCTGAAGAAGCCAACCGGGTCAGGGGTGACATTCTTGCCAAGTCCTATCTCATTCAGAGCCTGCCTAATGAGATATATGCTAACATTGACTGCAACGACACCGGAAAGGCTATGTGGGATGAGATCACTAGCCTAATGCATGGGACTGAGAAAGTCATACAGATGAAAAGAACTAATCTTCTGACTAAGTTTGCTACCTTCAAAGGTCGTGAGGGAGAATTGTTAGAAGATACCTATCACAGGTTCTGTACCATGATCAATGAGCTCCGGAAGAACAACCTCAAGAAGTCTCAGTTGGATATCAATATCCAGTTCATCAACTCACTCAGGTCTGAATGGAGGAGATTTGCTTCAAATCTTCAACAGAATCGCAACTTGGAAGATCTTGATATTCATGAGTTGTTTGAATTGCTGAATCATAACCAAGATGAGGTACTTGAAATACTTGGTACCGAGAAGAAACCAGAAAAGTATACCGATCCACTTACCTTAGTCGTTGACAGAAGACAATACTCATCTGGGAGATCATCAAGATATGAAGAAGACTATGACATTCCTTCCGACATCGGTGAAAGAGGAAGTGAATCTGATGAAGAGATGAGCGATATGAAGAAAGCATTGGCATTGATCACCAGAACAATGGCCAAAAGAACTTCAAGGAAACCTTTGTCTTCTAACAATCATAGGTATTCCAGTGGTAGGAGGTATGAAGCTCGGACAGGTATGAACCAAAGAATGATGCTCGAAGGTATGAGAGGGCAACTGAGACAGATAACAGGAGGTATGAAGATTCTAGAGAGCGGAGGTATGAAGAGCCGAGGGAAAGAAGATATGAAGAAAGGAGGTATGAGGATCCCAGAGATAGAAGATTTGATGAACCAAAGAGGTATGAAAGAAAACCTGAGCCAAGGAGGTATGAACAAGGTGGTAGAACTGACTACCAGAAGTCTGAGGAAACTGCTAAACCAGAAGACAAGGGTAAAGAGGTGAAGAAAGCTGATGGAGGACCAACCTGCTTCAAGTGTGGAAAGCCTGGTCATTTTGCTAAGAATTGTACCAATCATGTTTCAAAGTATGACTACTACAAAAACAAGATGAACCTGGCCAAAAGACAAGACGAGGACACGCCTTGTTAGCTGAAGATGAAGCCTGGTTGCAGATGTCCAGTGATGATGAGGAAAGAGGACTTGTTTGCATGCTTGCTCAAGATGATGCGTGGAATGTGGATAGTGATGAAGGAAAGGAAGATCAACTGTGCTTGATGGCTGATGTAGAGGAACAGTATTCAGAAGACAGTGATAGGGATTACAATGATGTTGACTCAGATCATTCCGATTCATCTTCTGAGGTACTCCCTGACCCATACATTGAACTTGAAAATCAAGTAAAAAGTCTCGCACAAAAGGTATCTGAGTATGAAAATAAGATCAAACAAGCTAACAAACGAACCACAATTGTTGAATCCAAATTAGCTAGTGAGCATGCCTTAGTTGTAAAATTCTCTACTGAACTAGCTCATTCCAAAGAAAAGGTAACCACTCTTACTCTTGCAAACAAAACCTTAGAAGATAAAGTTGCTAGTCTGAATGATAACATCTCAGACTTGCAAAAGAAGCTTCATGAGGCTGAAGTTTTGAGTAGAGAAAGTTTACAAAAATATGAAGTGATTTTTGCTCAAAGAACAAACCTTTTTGCTAAAATAAAAGACATGGAGGACAAATTTTTAAAGAGAGGCCAGACTGATCAAACCATTCACATGAATCAACCCAAAGAGTTCAATTATTACAATCCAAAGGAAGGCATTGGATATAAAAGTCCATGCTACCTGAAGCGTGCCATATCCAAGACTCCTACCTTGTATGATCTGAGGTACATGAGTCTTGGATACAAAATTATTTTCATGAAAGAGTCTGATGACCCTGAACAGTTAAAGGAAATTGAGAAGAAAGAAAAAGCTAGAAAAACCAAACAATCATTTCCCTTCAACTATTCATCTCTCAATGCCAGTTATGCAACGCGTGAGATTCCTTTGTCTAAGGACTACACGCCTAGCTATACTGAGGATGAGATGAATCAGGGAGTTCCAATCCTTGAAAAAGTTTACAAAGATAACCAAACCTTTTATGAAAAAAGGATTGCTAAACTGGAGGCTGAGCTAGAGGATGAGAGGCGCATGAGCCTTAGGGAAAAGGACCTATTCTTGAGTAAAATCAATGAATTGGAGAAAGCCCTCAAATCCAAAAGCACACCAACAGCAAGTCAATCCACCTTTGGAACTCGTGATAACTCACGTCATCATCACCATAGATGGAATGTGAATGCGTTAGATTTTAGACCTTCAAGTACCTCTTCTACAAACTCTAAATCCATGGTACTAAGGTCTCCAATCTGCACCACCATTTCATACATGGAAGACTTAGCGTATATGGCACCTAAATCGACGGTACAAATTTCTGAAATTGTATCGGATGATAGTACCAATAGGGTTGGTGAGAATGGTAGATCATCAGGCCAATCTAAACCAGGAAACAAGGCTCCTCCTAAACTATCCCGGAAAGACAAAGGGAAGGACAAGTTAGTCACTCCTGAGTCTGAAGTTGCGAGTTCATCTCGTACCAATGTGAATGTTCCTAAGAAAAACAGACGTTTTCGAAAACAAAAGAATGCTACCAAACCAAAGGAACACTCACACAACTTCACTCCGAAGAAAAACCCCTCACATACTCATTCTCCAAATGTCAAAGGTACTAACCGTGGTTTTCAAAATGTGACAGATCAAAATATGAGAAATGGTAGGCGTAAGAACAAGGAGAGTGGATCAAAAGAAGGCAGTCGTCCGAAGCCATTTGCATATAAGCCTAGTTTCATGAAAAACAATTTTTCCAATTTTGTATATCATAGAACTAATAGGCATGTACCACGAACTCCATTTCAATGTTATGAATGTGAACATATAGTTTAGGGATGGGAATTTCGCCCGACCCGTCGGGGAACCCGGCTTACCCGCCCCGGACGGGGCCGGGTAAAACCCGCAAAATCGGGGCCGGGGACCGGGGCCGGGTATACCCGGTTTAAGAATTGCGGGGCCGGGGCCGGGGCCGGGAGGCACATCCCCCGGTTTTGCGGGTACCCGGTACCCGGTTAATAAAAAAAATATATATATTATATATATTTATTATTAAATTAGGTTACCATTAATCCATTACCAAAAAACCAAATAGACTTCTTCTACTCCAAATAGACGCCTTCTGCTTCCAATTTCAAATTTCAAATCCACGCCTCCCTGCTTCCAATCCAATCGACGCCTTCGACGACCTTCCCTCCAATCGACCACCTGTCCACCGTCGCCTTCTGCTTCCATCACAACCACCGTCGCCGGTGGCCGGCGCCGACCACCAGCAGCCACCGTCAGTCCGCCACCATCAGTCTCTCTCTCTCTCTCGGTTAGTCTCTCTTTCTCTCTTCTATGTTTTAATTCGAATTAAATGTTAGAATTTGATCAAATGAATGTTAGAATTGTAAATTGTTTGCATATTAAACATATATATGGTGTAAGATTGTGTTTGATTTCTAGGGTTTTGAAATTATTTTTGGATGGTTGAACTTGATGATTGTAAGATTGTGTTTGATTTCTAGGGTTTTGAAATGATTTTTGGATGGTTGAACTTGATGATTGTCAGATTGTGTTTGATTTCTAGGGTATTGAAATGATTTTTGGATGGTTGAACACTTGAACTTGATGATTGTAAGATTGTGTTTGATTTCTAGGGTTTTGAAATGATTTTTGGATGGTTTTTAATTGTTTTTTATATATCTTCACTTCATATCTTCTAGTGTTAATTTTGAGTTTTAATTGTTTTTTATATTAGATGGCGACTTCGGAAAACGAGAATGTCGTACCATCGGAAGAAATCGATAAAGATCATACGTCTTCGCCTTGTTTCGACACTAACGAATCTGTGAGCATGCCTATCAACTCAAATTCGAACACGGTCACCGGGCCACCATCTAAAAGGTTGAAATCAATTGTTTGGCAACATTTTGAACCGCAATATGAAGATGGTGTTCGTAGGCATGCAATATGTAATTATTGCAAAAGGAAGATGACCGCTAGACCTAATGATGGTACGTCACATTTGAAGGAGCACTTCGAAAAATGTCCTCGAAGAACTACAAAGGACATACGACAACAAATTCTTCTTCATGAGCAAATAACCAAAGACGGGAAAACATCTTTGGTAAGTAAGGCTTTTGATGCCCAAGCTTCAAGGGAGGATATAGCTAACATGATAATCCTTCATGATTATCCGATTTCGATTGTTGAGCATTGGGGCTTTCGAAAGTATTCAAATGGTCTTGAACCTTCATTTAAAGTTCCTTGTAGACGTACAACTAAGTCCGATATCATGAAGTCTTATGCAACAAAAAAAGCTTTTACGTTGTCGTGTTTGGAAAAGAACGAAAGTCGGATTGCTCTTACTTCGGATTTGTGGACAGCGAGCTACCAATTAAAAGGTTACATGGCACTAACGGGACACTACATAGATGCCAATTGGAAATTACAAAATCAGATTATCAGGTTATTTTTTTGTTTTACAAATTGTTAGTTGATAATTATATCTTTATAATTAAATCTTTTACTAACTTTTACTATATCTTTGATGTAGCTTTTTACATGTGCCCTCTCCACATACTTCTGAAGCAATATCCCAAGCATTGATTGAGTGTTTCATGGATTGGAACATTGACAACAAAATGTCGACGTTGACACTTGATAATTGTTCAACAAATGATGCGGCGATCGACAAGCTTTTAGGTACCCTTTCTCCTTCTTCACTAATTTTAAAGGGTAGGTTTTTCCACATGAGATGTTGTGCACACATCATAAATCTCATTGTGCAAGATGGGTTTTCTGTGATTGAGAACTCAATCAAGAAAGTTAGGGATAGCGTCTCTTTTTGGAAATATTCTCCTAAAAGGGCTCAAGAGTTTAGATTCGTTGCACGACAAGTAGGTGTAGATTGTGAAAAGGAGTTAGTGCTTGATTGTAAGACGCGATGGAATTCCATTTACATGATGTTGAATGTTGCCTTAGAGTACAAAGAAGTTTTTACTCGTTTGAGCAAGAAAGAAAGGCATTATGTTAGTTGTCCTACCGAAGAGGAATGGAAAATGGCGTCAAATGTTTGTGAAAAGTTGAAGTTATTTTACCGTGTGACCGTGACATTTTCCGGGACAAAATATCCAACTTCAAACTTGTTTTTCCCTTTGATTTGTGAGATGAAATTATCTATTACGAGTTGGATGGAAACCGAGAATGTCATTATTAAGAACATGGCATCAAGTATGATGAGTAAATTTGATAAATATTGGGAAGTCATACATGATGTCATGAGTGTGGCTATCGTTTTAGATCCTAGGTATAAGCTTAAGTTGATCAATTATTTCTTCCCAAAGATCTATGGCTCGGATGCAAAAGATGAGGTTACGAAGATACGTAACATGTGTTGTGAATTGTTTGAGGAGTACAAAAGAAAGCATGATAACAATAAAGAGAAAGGAAAGTCTAGCACTACTCACTCGGATGGGGGGAATCTTCTTTGAATAAAGCTTCATGGGAATTAGATTTTGAGAATATGATCACCGAGGATGATGTGTTTGAAAACACGGAGTTGGATGACTATTTGGCGGAAAAATTGTTACCAAATGAAGATGGCTTTGATATTTTGATGTGGTGGAAGTGCAACGGTGCTAAATTTCCCATCTTGCAAAAGATTGCAAAAGATGTCTTGGCCATTCCTATTTCTTCGGTAGCCTCGGAATCGGCTTTTAGCATGTGTGCGAATAAGATAACAAAAACACGTAGTCGGCTAAAACCGGAAACAGTTGCGGCATTGATGTGCACCCAAAGTTGGTTGAGGAAAGAAATTAGAGGTAATAGTTGTATCTAATTTATTATATAGTCCATTATATAATTTTTCTAACTTGTATATATAATTGTTCTAACTTGTATTATTTTTAATTTTAGATACAAAAGATGGAGAACCGGAAGGATTTGATGCGACGATTGCATACGATGAAGATGTGGATTGTTGAATACCTTGGAGTTTAGTTGAATTTGGAACAATGTTTGATTTTTTAAACTATGTTGGATTGTTGGTTGTTTGATGTTGGTTATTTTTGTTAAACTATGTTGGATTGTTGGTTGTTTGATTTTTTGTATTTGATGTTTGATGTTTTAAACTTTTTTTAAGTTTCGAAACAATGTATTAGTTTTTTTTTGTTGTTTAATAGCTTTTTGTATTAGTTTTTGGGTTTCGGGTCTTGACCGGGTCTTGACCGGGGTTTGACCGGGGTTTGACCGGGGTTTGACCGGGGGTTGACCAAAAGTTGACCGGGGCCGGGTGGTCAATCCCCGTACCCGCCGGGGACCGGGGCCGGGGCCGGGTCTCCTGTTACGAAACCGGGGGCGGGGGCGGGTAAGGGGGTACCCGCCCCAAACCCGCCCCGTTCCCATCCCTAATATAGTTTATGGATGTCATAGCAATTTTCGTTGTCAAAATCAATTTAGATTTGGGTACTGTGCAAATGCTTTCGTGAATGATTACTTTGTTCCTAACTATCATGGATTCTACAATCATGGTTATCATCATACGCATAACAAGAGACCTAATCCAACACCCAAACAAAAATCTCCACCTAAGGGAAAACAGGAACATGTATCCAAACCTGCTAATCCTAATCAGAAAGGACCCATTCCCAAATGGGTACCTAAAAATGTTTCTCCGTGATTTTGCAGGACGGTCATGTGTGGTACATGGATTCAGGGTGTTCCAAGCACATGACCGGAAGGAAGGAACTTCTCGCTAACTTCAAAGAAAAATATGGCGGGAACGTTCGGTTTGGGAATAAGCTTTCAGCACCAATAATGGGATATGGTGATATCCTTCATCATAAAATCACCATCAATAAAGTAGCCTATGTGGAAGGCTTGAGTCACAACCTGCTCAGCATTGGAAAGTTCTGTGACAAGAAACTTGAGGTTAACTTTCGGGAAACAAGATGCTGTGTCAGGACATATGATGGACAGGAACTCATTGAGGGTACTCGCAGGTCGAATCTCTACACCGTCAATTTCCGAAAACAACGACCATTCACAGAAGTATGTCTCCTCTCAAAAGCAACCTTCAATCAAAATGTGTTGTGGCACCGGAGACTATCCCACCTGAATTATGCTACAATTAATCAACTAGCTAAGACAGGATTGGTGACTGGTCTCCCCTCCTTGAAGTTCACCAAGGAACAATTGTGCTCGGCATGTGAAATGGGGAAGATCAAGAAATCTTCGCACAAGCTGAAAGTGGAACACAACACCTCCAAACCACTTCAGCTCCTCCATATGGACTTGTGCGGACCAATGCGTGTACAAAGCATCAACGGGAGGAAGTATGTACTGGTAATTGTGGATGACTTTTCAAGGTATACATGGGTGAACTTTCTCAGAAGTAAGGATGGTGCTTCAGACATCATCATTTCTTTCATCAGAAATGTGCAGGTCAGACTACAACTTCCGGTTCAAGTGATTCGCACCGACAACGGCACTGAATTCAAGAATCGCAAGCTTGACTCGTTTCTTGATTCTGTCGGCATCACTCACACCTTTTCGGCTGCCAGAACACCTCAACAAAATGGTGTTGTTGAGAGAAAGAACCGTACCCTAGTGGAAGCTGCACGCACCATGTTGACATTCTCCAAGCTTCCGCTACACTTCTGGGCTGAAGCCGTTGCGTCTGCCTGTTTCACCCAAAACAGATCTCTTATTACCAAAAGGTTCATGAAGACTCCGTATGAATTGGTGTACAATCGACCTCCCAGCATCAAATTCTTCAGAGTTTTTGGTTGTGAATGCTACGTGAAGAATGATAAAGACAATCTTGACAAGTTCAGTCCAAAGGGTGATGAAGGTGTTTTCATTGGATATGCCAAGGACTCTCCGTCCTACCGTGTGTACAACAAGAAAACAAGATGTGTGGTTGAGAGCACAAATGTGGATTTTGAAGAAGGCATTGAAGAAGACTCTACACCAGCTCCAGTTGCACCAGGAATCTCTGGTGTTCTGGCTTCTGATCAACTTCATGGCAATCCCATGACTTCTTCTTCACCGGCGAACAATCCATCTTCTTCTAACTCCAATACTTGTGATTTGGATGAATTGTTTGAATTCTTTTATAAAGAATTGCCTGCACCTGCTAATATTGCTCTTCCTGTTCCTGCAGTTGTACAACCAGCACCTCATGTCATGGTCTCTACCACTGACATTTCATCTTCCAACCTCCAAGGAACTTCATCATCAACGTCTGCTTCAGCATCACCAAGTTCCAGAGTATCTCCTGCACCTGCTGAGGGGGAACTTTCTCACACCTTCCAGCAGGCCCCGGTGGTGAATGTTCCAAGTCCTCAGAGTGGTGCTTCCTCCACAATGCCTACTACAAGTCAACATCAAGACATTCCTTCACCTGCTCCACGAGTGACAGGTCCCAGTACAAGCACCACTCAACCTGCTCCACAAGCTGCTGGCCCTTCACTTGTCTCTTCAGACACACCAGCAGCTCCTAGTCCCATTTGTTAGGAATTATGTGCAGAGTTGACAAACCAAGTGATAACACATCCAATGTTACGAGACACTTGAGGGTCACACCTGTGAGGACCTATAAGTCAAACAAGTTAGATGAAACCCCGAAATGGAGAATTAGTATTTATAATAGTGTATTATAAATGTATTGGGTAATTACAGTCAGAATTACCAAAGTTGGAGGGTTATTAATTAATTAGGATGTTATATATTTATTAGATAAATAAATATATAATAGTTAATTAATAAGATTTTATATATTAGATAAATATATAAATCATAATTATCATAGGCAAATTCTTTTCCAGTTAATAAGGAAAAGATTTGAGATAATTATAATATGGAAACTGGATTACTTTCAAACTGTATTTTCTTCCCATATAAATAAGGCTTATGGGTTAAGGAATAATTAAGCTTTTTAATTGAATAAAACAGTTTTCAGTTTCCTCTCTCTCCTCTCTCTCCACCGGCGCCGCCCCCTCCCTCTTCGGGTTTTCCGAATTTTATTTTTCGGTTTTCGGGTTTCACGGTTCTGCTAGAGGAACGTTCGTTGGTCGATCACCGGTGGACTATCATCAAGCAATCCAGGTAAATTAATCTAACCTAAACTATTAGGTTTAGAACTGTTAAACGATTAAAGATCAATAGGCTTTAATGGGTTTTTAGCTTTTATCGCTTCCGCACAAATAAGATCAAAACAGTGTGTTTTGATCACATAGGTTTTATCAGTTTGATTAACCTATGAGTTATATCGAACCAGCGAGGTTTGATAGATCTGAGATAATCCTCGAATCAGTTTGATCCGAGGATACCCACAAAAACCCAACAGTGGTATCAGAGCCATTGTTAAGATCGTTTTCAGTTTATCAGTTTATCGTTTTGTATGTGATCCGTTAAAATTAATTCTTACGTATCAAGTTTAAAATCTGTTATAAAAATTTTTTTATCGTACAAAAACTCTATCCGAGAACACCCATCATAGTTGAACCGACGATCGGCGGTGGAATGACGGCAGTTGGCCGGCCGGACCGCCAGGCCGATCGCCGGCTACGGGATCACAACACACGAACGCCGCCCGCACCACAGCTCGTGGTGGCGGCGCCGGCTGCTGCTATTCAACCACCAGACCACGCCACCAATCAGGTAGCGGTGGCCGAACCACCTTCGAAAACAGCAATAGCCGCCGCACCTATCGGCAACGAACGCCCGGCCAAACCACCAGACAGGTGGTGGCGGCGATTTGGTGATGGCCAAGCCAAGACCACCAGCTACGGTGGTGGCAACGGCTATTCGATCGCTGGCCAAGAGCAATGATCGCGATTGAAATCAAAAGCCACTGTGGTGGCAATTGATTGAACCAACCACCGAAGCCAGAAACGGCGACGGTGGTGATGTTTTTGGAACAGCCGCGGATAGTGGCGATGGTGGTCCGCTGTTTGATCGCCACAGCGGCGGCAAACGATGGTGGTGGCGTTTGCCGTCATTATCAAATCGGTGGGGGCAACGACGCCGATGCGTCGATCATCGCCGCCGTGAGCGCCGTGGTCAACGACAATGGTGGTGGCTGATGCAGCGGCGGTGTAGATGACTGTAGCCCGAATAATCGCGACCAAACCAAGCCGAAAAGGCTTTGGTGGTTGTGACCGTACCACCGTGGTGATGGCGGCCGATTGCTGCTGTTACACCGGTGATGGCGGCGGTTCTGGCCATACACGCCGACCGCACCACTCGTTTTGGTGGTGAACGGCAACCACCAGAAACCGCAGTCGCGGTGGTGGTTACGGCAAATGGAGGTGATGACCAAATCAATTTCAAGCGAGACACGCATCCGACTATGGTTCGATCGCGGCTAGACCGCAGCTACACCACCAGCGTGGTGGTGGCGACGTCTCGCGATGACCAAAACCACCGTATTCGGTGGTGGTGAACATTGGTTATTGGTCATGGGTCAAACCTAGGGTTTTTCGTGTTTTGGGCCTAGTTGCGTTATCCAGACCCAAGGCCCAACTCTTTGGACCAAGTTATGGCCCAAAAGGAACTATTTTGGTTTTAAGGTTTTCTTATCAAAAATTATTTTTTTTTTATCTGATAAAACTTATTCAAACCAGTTAATCTTTTATGGAAATTAAATTTTTATCTGTTTTTTGAATAAGTCAATATTGTAAAATTGAATCAATAAAACCTGTTTGATATAATTTTAGGTAAGAGGATTAATTTTAGATAAAATGGTTCTAGTTTTGTAAAATAAGATTTATTGTTTATAAACCTTAGTTTTAAGTAAAAACCATTTCTAGTCTAAAAGCTTTTTGGGTTCATAAAACAGTTTGTTTTCGAATCAGTTATAAAACCAAGTTTTTGATGATTGAGACAAGATAATTTTAACGGATCCAGGTTTATTTTCTCGTAATTATAATATTGCTTTTGTTGCATATATACATATAATTGCGTGATTGCTTGAGAACTATATATGTATTTCAGTTTGATTTTACATATATATATATATACGTTATAGTATTTGCCAACTTAGACCCTTGACATATTCATGGGGAGGCCTGCGTGCCGTTTACAACCCCTTATGTAATAATGACCCTAGGATAGATTTTTCTTTCTTTTGGGATGACGAGGCCAGTGGGAGCTATTCTTCATCTTACCGGAATACTAACAAGCATGGCGAAGCCAGTGGGAGCTACGCGAAGTTTTGAAGTCATAGAAAAACTAGGTCATTATTGGTCCCTAGGAACGAAATTGGCAAATCCTATAATTATCTGTTTTACAATTGCGTAGTTGTTATAATTATCTGTGTGCATGATTAGCTACGTAATTGATGCTAATAACTGTTAGTTTATTAGATATGTTTTAAAAGTTTTTCTTAAAACAAAAGGGAAATTAGGTTTTATTAACTTTTCAATCGAAAACCTTTAAAGTGAAATATTTTAATAAAACCTAGTGTATTGTTATAAAAGAGCAAAGTTGACAGAACAGTTAGTTTTTGTCAGATGAAAAGGTTATCGAAACAGGTAGTTTCGATCAACCAGTACACTTTAAATCAAGCCGTTATTCTAAACAGTTAGTTTAAAATAAAACAGTTGGCTGCCCTTATAACAATCAGTTTTTTCCTCAAAACTTGTAGATAATTGTTTTAAAAGGCTAAGTTGACAAAAACAGTTAGTTTTAATCAACTAGGTATGCTATTAAAACAGTTAGTTTCAATTAGCAAGAAATTTTTTAAACAGTTAGTTTTAAAATTTACATGTATGTTCAAAACAGTTAGTTTTAAACATAAAGTAGCCTTTATAAACAATCAGTTTTTCAAAATCCTGGAAATAAAGTTTTTCAAAACCCCGAAAATCATAGATCAGTAGTGCAACCCATCTAGGGGCACCTTCGGCGTAAAGTACATAGGCGTTGTAAGTGATCACACATTCGACGTCTGTGTTCAAACTGAAGCTGAAGGGGTTACATAACTCTGCGAATTATCTCCGGGTGGTACCGGCCAGAGTATAGTAATCAGGTCCCCAAAATGGTGAGATCTGTTTTGGTTCTATAATGTTCACCGGGTGGTACCGGGCCAAAAAGCACTAAGAGGGACTAAAACATGCACAGGTAGTTGCCATGGTCCCGAAAAGATCTAGGAGTCATGTCAGTTAGATATGATTGGTAAAAGTCCTTACCTACCGAAATAAATACGGGTCTGGTGGAGCAAGAACATTACGCACATCAGGACGTATGAAATAAGGATCCTAGTCCAATAAATTGATCATTTAAGGGTTTATTGATATTTTATTGGAAATTAGTCTATTTACAGTTGCTAAGACCAAAAGTTTTATTTTGTGTAGATGGCAAGCACTGTTACCAGCACTAACAATCTTTCCCTCCGCTCTATCCTAGAGAAGGATAAGTTGACCGGCTCTAACTTTCTTGACTGGGAGCGCAATCTGATGATTGTGCTCAGACATGAAAGAAAGTGGTATGTGCTTGAAGAGCCACTTGGGGAGGCACCTCCGGCAAACGCTCCGGCTGCTGCCAGAAATGCCCACAAGAAGCACTCAGATGATCTCCTTGATGTTGCCTGTCTGATGTTAGCAACTATGAGCCCAGATCTGCAAGCAGGGCTCATAAACACGAATGCTTACGACATGATCCGCCAGCTGAGGGACATGTTTCAGACTCAGGCTCGTACAGAACGCTACGATGCCACCAAAGCATTCAATGAATGCAAGATGGTCAAAGGGACATCAGTGAGTGACCATGTCATGAAAATGAAACGGCACTTAGATCATCTGGAGAGGCTAGGTCATCCCGTTCCGTTGCAGCTAGCAACTGACACCATACTTAATTCACTGTCAGAAGACTACAGGCCCTTTGTAGTCAACTACAACATGAACAACATGGAGAAGACAATAGCAGAATTGCACTCCATGCTTAAGACAGCTGAATTAAATATGGGGAACAAGAACAAGACAAAGGATGTCTTGATGGTAAAAGACGGAGGGGTTAAAAAGAAAAATGGGCATGCTAGCACCAGTAAAGGAAAAGGACCAGTCCAGGCCATCCAGAGTGCACCCAAGAAAGGCAAGGGCAAGGGCAAGGGCAAGAAGGTTAAGCCAAACAAAGCTAGGACCGAGAATCGCTGCTTCATATGCAATGAGATCGGTCATTGGAGGCAAAACTGCCCTAAGCGTCATGAAGCAGGTATGCAAACCTCAGAAAATTTATGATTGCTTTGTCACTTCTTACTTGTTAGATTACAAGTAAACTGACACCTAGAGCAAATGGTTATTGCAGGAGGTCAGAAATGAAGTGAAGTGCCCAGGAGTTGCTGAGGATCTGAAGTACAAGTTTGTTTCGATAAAAGTCAAGACATTTTTGAATTTACTAGTTTTAAAACAGTTATTTTGGGGGTTTATGTTTTAAACAATGTTTGGATAATTATATTTTATAATTCAATGGTTTTAATTTTCAAAAGTTATTGTCTTGACAATTGAAATATCTGATTGTGCTTAGTGTTTGTATGATCCTAGTTGTTGATGCCTGTTATAATTACTTTAATGAAATTGAAGTAATTTGTATAAAAACTATCAAAACACACGAGATTCTATAGGAATGTGTTTTGAGAATAAAACATTTATGAATAACAGTTTTATGATCAAAAAGGAAGAATTTAAGATAATAACTCAGATAGCGTTAATAACAGCATTTATAAAACTAGAAAGATTCCAAGTTCTGGAATTAGGATTTGACCAAAATCCAGTTAAGTTTTATAAAAGGAAATTCTCAGAATTAACTAATCAAGTTTGATCAAATTTTATTCAAATGTTTTAAAAGGAGAATTTAGGATATTAACTCAGATAGCGTTAATAACAGTATTTATGAAACTAGAAGAATTCCAAGGTTTGGAATTAGGATTTAACCAAATCCAGTTGAGTTTCATAAAAGGAAAATTCTCAAAGTTCATTACTTGAAAATAGAATTGACTAATCAAAGTCTTGAATAAGTCAATAGTAATTTTTGAGTAATAGTTAGTTTTTATACAAGCCAGTGGGAGCCCGATTATTCTCTATCTAGTCTAAGATGAAAGAATAAAAGACATAATTATTGATATATCTCGGAATTCATAAATCCAGGTAGGATAAGAATTCATAAGATATAATTTACCCTTTTAGTTAAAAGGATAAAAGTTTCAAGACCCATGAAACAAAGGTCGTGACTGACTTAAAATCAATAATTATAGTGTTGGGTTAAAATATATATCATTCCAGTAGATTTGCCAGGATTGCAAATGGAATCGGATTTCAGGTAGAAATCATTCATCTGCACAGCAACTAAGGAAAGTTGCAGTTTCACATATTCAGGAACTGGAAGTTAGTCCAGGTCTCCAAGTTCATGGAATATGATAGAAGTCTAATTATTGTTTTAAGAAGTGTTTGCAAAACAATAATTAGCAGATACAAGTAAGCAGACTTGTGTTTTTGGTTATCACTTTGATTAAAATGGTAAACTTTAATCAAAGGGTTTAAAATTGAAGGTAGGTGATACTTCATTTTAGATCAGTATTTAACAAATGTTAAATAGATAAAATGAAAGTTACTAAAGAAAAGACATTCAAACTTGTTATTATTACAGCGTGTAATATGGACTATACAAGATTGATTTCTTTATCACTTTCACATTTTGCATGTTTTAATTAATCCAGGAATGAAACTAGTTTCCAGTTTTCATTCAAAATCTGTCCGTGACAACTTATCATTGTGGGAACATGATAAGGCGTTAAAGTCATTGTGAACTTTTAGGTAGTTGCTGAGTAACAGCTACAAGTGTTGTAGACTAAAAGTTGCACAGATATTTGATAGAGTAGCAAATATCGGACGTGATCCGCGGTTGAGATTACTTCTTGGAAACAGTCATAAGTAAATCTCACAGTGGTTGTCCCTATCACCTGAGGTATCTGATTTGATATCATGAGGACTACTGGATTCTTAGTGCACTCAACCGCTACGCCGTAACAGGGTGGCTATAAAGGGTGTAACTAGATTCAGCGGAAGCCGTGGTGTTAAAGGCAGATATGCAAGACGGGATTTGCACCTCTTCTCAGAAGAGAGATATTTCTGGGCCCATCTTGACTGACTAAGTATACTGATGAAGTGCATGGCCATGCCCAAACGGACTGATTAGTTCTTTGTCGTTTACCTATCAGTGAAAGTCAGATAATCAAGAGAACAGAATCTTGAGTATTTAGAGTTGACACTTTCCAAGCTCATACTCATAGATGAAATATCGCGATGCAAAGGGAAAAGCCAAGATATACCCAATCAATGAACAGTAGTTTCATAGATACCAATTCCTCGCGGAATGTTTATATCACCAAGTCTGGGTATAAGAGTTCTTGTAACCTGGTCAGCCTAAGTGCCTGTCTAGGGGCCTCCTTAGGTCAGTGTAATCAAAGGTGGTATTGCCAACTTGCACAAGTGGGAGTCTGTTAGGAATTATGTGCAGAGTTGACAAACCAAGTGATAACACATCCAATGTTACGAGACACTTGAGGGTCACACCTGTGAGGACCTATAAGTCGAACAAGTTAGATGAAACCCCGAAATGGAGAATTAGTATTTATAATAGTGTATTATAAATGTATTGGGTAATTACAGTCAGAATTACCAAAGTTGGAGGGTTATTAATTAATTAGGATGTTATATATTTATTAGATAAATAAATATATAATAGTTAATTAATAAGATTTTATATATTAGATAAATATATAAATCATAATTATCATAGGCAAATTCTTTTCCAGTTAATAAGGAAAAGATTTGAGATAATTATAATATGGAAACTGGATTACTTTCAAACTGTATTTTCTTCCCATATAAATAAGGCTTATGGGTTAAGGAATAATTAAGCTTTTTAATTGAATAAAACAGTTTTCAGTTTCCTCTCTCTCCTCTCTCTCCACCGGCGCCGCCCCCTCCCTCTTCGGGTTTTCCGAATTTTATTTTTCGGTTTTCGGGTTTCACGGTTCTGCTAGAGGAACGTTCGTTGGTCGATCACCGGTGGACTATCATCAAGCAATCCAGGTAAATTAATCTAACCTAAACTATTAGGTTTAGAACTGTTAAACGATTAAAGATCAATAGGCTTTAATGGGTTTTTAGCTTTTATCGCTTCCGCACAAATAAGATCAAAACAGTGTGTTTTGATCACATAGGTTTTATCAGTTTGATTAACCTATGAGTTATATCGAACCAGCGAGGTTTGATAGATCTGAGATAATCCTCGAATCAGTTTGATCCGAGGATACCCACAAAAACCCAACACCATTGTGGTACAATCTCAAGTACCACCTATTGTTACCACTCTGGCAACAACCAGACGTGAACCTGAGTTCTATATCGATCTGAGGATAGAACCTTTACCCCCTCCAACCTTACCCCATACAACCAAGTGGACGCGAGCTCATCCACTCCAACAAGTGATTGGCAGCAAATCCGCGCCAGTCAAGACAAGGTCTGCAACTCAAAATGAGTGCCTATTTGCAGCTTTCTTATCCAGACACGAACCCTCGAACGTGACGGAAGCCCTTGATATCTCTGACTGGGTGACCGCCATGCAAGAAGAGTTGAATCAGTTTGAACGCCTGGGTGTCTGGAGACTTGTACCAAGACCAAAGAACAAGACAATCATCGATCTGAAGTGGATCTTCAAGAACAAGAAGGATGAAGATGGGATTGTAACCAGAAACAAAGCTCGTCTAGTAGCCAAGGGATTCAAGCAACAAGCGGGAATTGATTATGATGAGACATTCGCACCGGTGGCCAGAATTGAAGCCATTCGGATCTTCTTAGCCTATGCCACTCACAAGAACTTCACTGTCTACCAGATGGACGTGAAAACTGCCTTTCTCAACGGCGAACTGAAAGAAGAAGTTTATGTCTCTCAACCTGAAGGCTTTGTTGATCGTACCAAGCCTAATTATGTCTACATTCTTGACAAGGCTCTCTACGGGTTGAAACAAGCTCCCCGTGCCTGGTATGATCATCTCTCCAATGCGCTACTAGAGAATGGGTTCTACAAAGGTAAAATCGATCCTACTCTTTTCATCAAGACCGAAGGTGATGATATCTTGTTAGTTCAAGTTTATGTCGATGATATCATATTTGGTTCTACTAACTCTGATATGTGCACTTGGTTCAGTGATCTCATGACCACCAGGTTTGAGATGAGTATGCTTCGGGAGTTGTCTTTCTTTTTGGGACTTCAAGTTCTACAAAAACCTGATGGTATTTTGATTAATCAATCGAAATACATCGGTGATCTTTTAAAACGTTTTCACATGGACACTTCTTCCGTTGCTAAAACTCCTATGGCCTCGGGCACTTTGATCGGTGCTGACCCAAAAGGGAAGCCTGTAGATCAAAAGACTTATAGAGCCATCATTGGATCTTTGTTATATCTGACGGCAAGTAGACCGGATATTATGTTTGCTACTTGTTTTTGTGCTCGTTTTCAGGCAAACCCAAAGGAATCACACATGATGGCAGTCAAACGCATCCTCCGATACCTGAAAGGCACACCCAACCGTGGGTTGTGGTACCCAAAGGAGTCAGGATTTGAGCTCGTCGCGTTTTCGGATGCGGACCATGGAGGTTGTCAGTTGGACCGAAAAAGCACCTCCGGGCACGTCCAGTTCTTGGGTGATAAGTTGGTTAGCTGGGGGTCAAAGAAACAACACTGTGTTTCTACATCCACGGCTGAGGCGGAGTATGTCGCTGCCGCCAGCTGTTGCTCCCAAGTGTTGTGGATGCGGACCCAGCTCCGAGACTATGGCTACAATTTCAACCATATACCCATCTACTGCGACTCCAAAAGCGCCATAGCCATCACATGCAATCCAGTTCAACACACACGCACTAAGCATATTGATATAAGGTATCACTTCATCAAGGACCATGTGGAGAAAGGTACAATTGAACTTTACTTTGTCAATACCGAGTATCAACTTGCGGATCTTTTCACCAAGCCTTTGGATGAGAAACGGTTCAATTTCCTAATCTCCAAGCTTGGTATGTATGATCCTCAAGAGTGATCGTCTCTCAAACTTCTAAGTCCTTCATAACCATGACTCAGTGTTCAGTCATCTGTACTAGACCACTGTGTCATCGTTGTCTTGGACTCAACTGTTGATAGATTTGATATTGATCTTAGTGTCTTTGCATCTATCTTTTTCTCATACTTATATGTGTTACTAATAATTTGTCATGAGTGTGCATCTTTCAAGGGGGAACGTTCCCTACATGCTTATTCCGAGGGGGAACGTTACCTGCCTTTGCCTGAACTGAGTGAGAACAGGTAAGAAACTCAGGTAAGTTTTCTATCTCCATTATATATATATGTATATATTTCTATAACTACTAGTTTTGTTTTATTTTATTTTATTTTTTTAGTTTCAAAAGCCAAAAGCCAAAAGCCAAAAGCCAAAAGCCAAAAAAAAAAAAAAAAAAAAAAAAAGGTTTATTTTCCTTTTCAACCATTTTTTTTCACCATTTATCTTTTACACCCATTTTTTCACCTACACTACTCATCATCTTCAACCTCAAGATTTCTTCATCATCTCCATTTTTTCTTCATCACCATTGTTGGTTAAGGTTAGATTCATCATCTCCATCTAGTTTTATTGATCTTATTGCATATCTTTTTCTCATATAGACTAGATTTTGAAAACCCATTTTTGAATTTTTTTTTCAAGGGTTTTTCAAAAACCCCAAACTCAAAATTTTTGGATTTTGAGGGTTTTGGGTTGATTGTTTGTGCTAAGTGTGTTTATTAAATGTGTAAATCGTGATTGGAGCTTTCTTTTCATATAAATTGTTTGTGATTTGGTGATGTTTTGAGGTTTGGAATGATTTCCACCATTGTTGGAGTTCTTGAAGAACTCATGTGGGTTCTTTAAGATTCTTGAGAAAACCCACTTTTTGATCCATATTTTTTTAAAAAAAATCTTGGTCAAAAGTTGTTTGTGAGACTAATGTGTGAATTAGTGAAGGTTTGGAGTCCTTTGGGTTTTAACACCATTGTTGGTGTTCTTCAAGGTATCGTAGTGTTTTCATGAAGAACACAAGGAAAAACCCTTTTTGATCCTTAAAAGATAAATATTTTTGGGTTTTTGGTGTTTATGAAAGTTGGATGTGTTTTTGGTTGGAAAATCTTATCTCTTGGAAAAATCCTAAGTTTTTGTGTTGTTAATGGTTACTCGGTGATAGTTTTCGTGAGGCTCGGAAATCGGATTTTAACTTAGTGGCATTTCGTCAAAATTGTTCGTGTTTGTGGGTTGAGGTTCCGGGTTTACGATCTTGTGGAAGGAGAAACTTAGGTTGTGTCTTTACTTGTTCAAATTTGCTCACATATGGTGAAACCTTCGTTTTCTCGAAAGTTCGATTTTTCGGGTTCTTGAGAAACCATGTGTCGGAATTGGGGTTGGTATCAAGGGTTTCTTTTACTTAGTTTTTTTTTTAACCCCAACATCTTGTTCAAGTTTTTTTTTACTTAGTATTTTTTTGTTAATCTCAAAACCCGGAGCCATGAGTGTGTGTGAAAGTTTAATTCCGTCACTAGCTTGTTTGTTTCTTTGTATGAGCACAAGTGTTGTTTCACTGAAGTCGCAAATCCCGGAACCATACTTAAAACTTTTTTGTGTGTTGCGTGATGTGTGTATCTCGGAATCCCCATGTCTTCAATTTTTTTTTACTTAGTTCTTTTTACCATTTTTTTTACCTTAGGATTTTTTTTTAAAAAAAACCAATTTTTTTTTCATTTATTTTGTGTCTCTTTTTCAAAACCGAATCCATCTCCAAATAACACAGGTCTGAATTTTTTTTTTTTTGTGATTAAGTGCTCTAAAATCAGATCCCGAAGTTTTGTGTGTGTATGTTTAAAATCCGGATCTGTGGTGAGGTCATGTGTGTGTGACAGAAAAAACCGCAACAAGGTCGGGATTCAGAAAACGATGTGCTTTCAAGACCTCAAACGACAGATTCCAATCAGATCTCAAATCCCGGAATTGCTTTTAGCAAATCCCGGATCTCTTACCATGAACGTATCCCGGATCTGAGTTTGATGGTGCGTAAGTCAGATTCTGGAGGTGTTACTTAGATTTTTTAACCAAATCCCGGAACTCACCCTTGTCGATTTTGTGGTACAGATCTGGTATCCCGGAAAGTTGTGTCAAGCTTGTGCTTGTTTGATTTCTTAACCCACCCTTGTGTTGTGTTTGTTTTTTAAATCCCAAAGAAAAAAAATAAATACATAAATAAAACAAATCCGGAACCACCACCAATTTTTTTTCTCTAAGTTTTTTTTTTGGTTTTCCGGATCTGTAGCGGAAAAAAAAAGGGAAGAAGGAAAACAAAAATTTTTGTACTTGGTTTTTGAATCCCGGAACCATCACTTTGTATGTGAGTGTGTTTGTCTCCAAATCCGGATATGATCTTACTCTAAGAGAAGCAAAGAAAAAAAATGAGAAGAAAGTATGAATCCCGGACTCAAGACTTGGTTAGCATCTGAAAACCTTCATGGATTTTTTTTAAAACCCGGATCTGAGAGTGATGTCCCGAAACCAACTTTTCAAATCCCGGATTTTTCTTCTTCCCAAATCCGGATCTGCGGTGGTGGTGGCTGTGTGATGAAGTGTTGGTAGAAGGTGTTCCAAATCCCGGAACCAAAGGTTGTATCCCGGATCTAAAAGCAAATCCCGGAAGTCTCTCTTTGTGTTCTCTTGTCTCCTTAATTTTTTTTAGGGTGAAGTGTTAGAGTTTTTTTTTGAATCCCGGATGTGTATAGAAAAATGTGGAGAAGTAAGCATAAAAACAAAGGGGAAGGAAGAATCAAGTAAAGGGAGGAAGGTTTCTTTTGAAAAACGCGGTTTTATTCAGCTAAACACGCTTTCCATAGCTGTCACACGTTTACCAAGTCAAAACACGCCTTCCCACACGATTACAGCTGTCATACACGGTTTTTAAAGTTTCCACGCGCTTTTACGCGCCTCCACGCGCGGCTCACGCGCCTCCACGCGCGCGCACGCGCTGTCCACGCGCCTCCACGCGCTCCAAGCTGGTGTCTCACTCGGTCAGATGCTCGGTCAGACGCGCTGACCGAGCTCTGACCCACTTCTTCCTCGCTGACCGAGCCGCTGACCAGCCCTCTCCTCTGACCGCGCGTCTGACGGTCCCCTCCTATCTGACCCGTTTTTTTTATTTTTTTTGTTTCTTTGCTTTTTGTTTGTTTTTTTTTAAAATTGATTTTTTTTCTTTTTCACTTATTTAGACTTAGTTTTATTTTTTTTCTTTTTCTTGGTTTGATTTTTATGTGTTTTTTTTTTTTGTTTTATAATTGAGAACTTCATAGAATTTTTCGGAATTGGTTCTTTTGCACCAACTTTTTGAAATTAAGTATTTTCCGGAATATCTTGCATGTGTCGATGCCATGACTTGTTTGATTACTTGATGAATTCTTGTTTCCCTTAATGAATTTTGTGTGCACCTAAGCATCAGAGGATGTATGTGTGATTCAAGTTTACATGCTTACTTGATTACTTGAGTACTTGTATGTCAACTTTACTTAAGTGAATACTTGTTATATTTACTTGTCTCACCATGCCATGGTACCACCTCATCAAGAATATCATCCATGTTCACTATCTTCGGGTTGGTAAGGTTGTTGATGGTTTCTTGAACTTTTCTCAACGTGAAAAAATTCACACTCAATGTGTTGTGCTATTCCTTACCAAATCTCATGACTTAGTAAACAATAGCACATCTCAATGCCGTGTGTTTTATTCTCACATCACTCACTTTTGCCTTTACCTCTTTACTAACCGATTATTTTTCAGGTATAATGGCGAAACCGAGCTCCTCCGCTCCCCGTCAGTCTCATGACGTTCCATCCCCACCCATAACTTACCGAACACTTACACCCGAAATGCGAGCCATCTCAGACAGTATCTACCCTTTTGCCCACTACCTATCTCCCACACCTAATAACTTTTACCTCGACCCAGATAACTTCACTTGTTCTTACCCGATTATAGTTGAGCTTCTTCGCAACCACCCACTCACCCCACTTCTCACTCGCCGAGTAGATGTCCCTGAGGTTTACATCCAACAATTTTACGACTCCATGACATATGTTGAAGAGACCTCTTCCAAACCGGCGCACTTCAAATGCATGGTTGAAGTTATTGCGTATGAGCTGACTCCAGAGAAATTCTGGCATATCTTACAAATCCCTGGTGGTGACGTTGAACCTGATGAGCATCTGTCGAACGATGAAATGATTGAAATGATCTACTGCCTCGGATATGCCGACACACTCTCGAGCCTTAGTAAATTCACACGCAACTCTCTCGCGGGAATCTGGGATAATTTCTTCACTATTCTCAACAAGTGTCTGTCTTCCCGCACTAAGGGCTTAGAACAATGTGGCAAAGAAATGAAGCAAGTATTTCTTGGTTGTGCCTTTGACATTCGGAATACTGACTACCGATACTTCCTTTGGAAAGAATTCGTCGGCGTGATCACAGACAAAGGGAATCCAAAGAAGGCCAGGACTTTTGTCCCTTATCCTCGGTTCTTGGGTCTTATCATCCATCACATCCTCGACGAAAACAACTTTGATCCAAGAACAGATCTCCCTATGTATCCTACTTGGTCTATGACTAGACTGAACGACCGCTCATCTGATCCAGCGGGCGTGATTCCTATGCAGATTCCACAGTCTTTACTTGATGAAGCTGATCTATTTTCACCGACTGTGAGAGCTTACTTAGAACTTTCACCTCTACCAGGTACTCCAGAGCCGGAGACTGGCACCCCGGAGGTATCCCCTAGACGAGCGAGTGAGGGTTCTGAGAGTGATCACTCATCTGGGGATGATGATCAAGGGTGTGAGTATGAGGTGTCGGGGGGAGATGACGGGGGTAGATTAGGCGGTGAAAATGATCATTCCGGAGATGCTACTACACATGTTGATAGATCCACTCTTCTCACTATGTTGGGTCTAGATTCTGATGACTCCGATGATTCCGATGATGACCACCACGTTGATGGTGCGGGAGGTATAAGGATTGAGGGAGACACTCTAGTTGAAGAAAGTGAGCTGAGTGAGGGACGAAAAAGAATTGATGAGCGTGTGACAGGATCAGAGGTTTTAACCGATCCTCCCCTACCCTTAGGAAGGAGCCGGGCAGCCACATCTGCTACCCGTACACATGTGTTGAGTACGGGTATTGAAGTAGACACCTCCCACCCAGAGGTGCAATTGCACGCCCCCCTTAGCCACTCACTCACCTCTCAACAGGTGCGTGTTTCATTCCACGGGGACTTAGCACAACGGCTATCGCGCCCTCACTTGGAGGGTAGTGGTATTGAAACAGGAGGATCCCTGCCCCGATCCCCAACCTTCCTTGATGAGCACATGAGTCTAGAGCCTAATGATACACTTTTAGGTACACATACTGCCAGTCTGAGTGACGCAGTTTCGGCTCCATCTTTCACGATTCTGAGTGACGTGACCGGAACCCCGAGAGTGGCGCCCCAGACGGGTGTTTCACGAGGACCGGAGGGAAGACCTACCACGGCTATCATCACGCCAACCGTGAACGTAGGCCACACCGTTGATTCAGCGGTTGTGCAAACGGGTACTCTATGTGAGCCCGGTGTTACTTACCCGGCATCTGTTGTCAGGGATATTGTGGACAGCGCCCTAAAGGCTGTCCGAGAGGAGTTTGCAGGCAGGATTGCAGTACTTGAGGCCCAGTTAAAGGGCAAAGGGCAGGTGGTAGAACCCGTGCGAGATCCATCACCACCTCCCCCTCCGACATCACCTCCGAGATCTACCGCTCCCGCTTCTTCCTCCGATGAGTTGCGGGACCTTCTTATGACATCCTTACTCTCCCGAAGTGACCTTAATGACAATGAGGTCAATCTTCTGGGGTACTTGAAGCGGTTCACCGACACATCACTTCCCGTGAGCCATCCCGAGCCGGCTACCTCCTCTTCTCAAGAGGTAGTCTCTTCTATCCAGAGGCTCGAAGGGAAGATTGATGCCATGAAGACGGAGGTTCAGTTTGATATATCCTTGGTCAAGGGTTCTCTCTCCGGTGTTCAGACTCAGATTAGAGACCTTCAGACCACCTGCCGTGCCGCGGCCGAGCCAGCCAGACGAAGACACGACGACCGTGATGACCCCGATCGCCGTGAGGGGGAAATCACGAAGAGGGCTCGGCACATCTCCTTGGCTCTGACAGGCACATCCTCCGGCACCGCACCTTCCGGTACTCGCACGAACACCGGTGCCGACGTACAGCATTCTCAGCCTAGTCAGAGAACAGTCGTTGATGTTGAGATGGGTTGCCAGACATCTTCCTCGCTATCTTTTGGTTCTCCTCCACCATACATGTCTCCTCTTCCACTCACGCCGTCGCCGACATGTCATGATCACGACAGACCTCCGCCTCGCACGCCTTCGCCTGTTCCGTCTGTCTCACCTCCTCGAGCATCACCTACTGTACCTGACTTCTCCGCATTTGGCACTCCGTCGCCACCTCCTCGTTCCACAGTCAGATGCCGTGCACCAATCAACCCGGTGACTCATGGTCCTCAGCGACCGATTCATGGTCAATGGAGGCAGCCATCGGTATTACCTCCCAAGGTGATCTATCCTAATGAGAAGGGTGCTCTTTCCAACCGACGTAGATATGTGGAACCGCGGGTACCAATTCGGTGGGACAGAGAACGGAGACGCGGTCGATACCTTGAGGACTCTCACAGATCTATATTCACTGACGAGGTACTCGACTTGCCCATAGAGAAGTACCTTGGGATCACTAAAATGCCAAAGTCCGATCAAGTCAAACACATCCACTGGATGAAGAGCCAAGCGAAACCCCAAAGAGATGTATTCTTCTACAACAACCCAATCTTTCTCATTAGAAAGATTTCCTCCGTGTGCTTCCAAGGGTTATGGTTCTCTGTCTTCACAGTCGTTCGTAAGAACACCAGAGTGTATACGTTCTCCGAAGCCGACTTCGAAAACGTACACATTGATGACATTGAGACTTTGTTCACCGATCTGAAGACGCTTACTAGTCGACCTCAGGCTTTCTACGAAGGGCTTGAAGCCGTAAAGCGCTTCATTGTGAGAAATAGGAGGAATTCAGAAATATCAGACTTTCAGATTGGGTTGGAGAGTCATCAAAACACCATCAACCTTACTCCGCCGAATCAGGATCTCCCCAACATTGAGCACTATCCTCTCTTTGATGTTATTGAGAAACCATCCCTTGGGGTAGTTTATCCGAATGAGAAAGGTGAGAAGAAATTCATGCGGTGCGATGAGGTCCACAAATACTGTGATGGTACTCTTCATTTTATCAACAAGGGGTTGGCTACGGAAGAGAAAAGACGTGAACTTGAAGTGCAGAAGACCGGTCACTGGATGGATCCCACCATGTTGATTAAGAAAGCCTTCAGGATCATCGCACATCGTCTAGAACACCGCAATGTTCTACGACGTCTTGAGTCTTTCTACGGGCTACGAAAGATAGAGGGTCCGGCCAAAAGGCTCGAGGAGAGACCACCACCACCACGGAGAGATGAGGGATCATCAAGGAAAACCACTTATCCGAGGAGAAAGACTTTGAGCAACCATCAACGGCGACGAAGAAATTGACACAAAGGGGGAAATTGTTAGATTTATTTGTTAGTTGTGTCAATTTGTAATTAATTGAAAGTATGTTCCTTTATTGTAATTTTGATATTTTGGCCCAAGTGTTTAGGCCCATGCTTTCTAAGGCCTTTTGGCCCTTTTAGTTCAAGTATAAATAGGACCTTAATTCCTCATTTGTACTTTCCACTTCCCTTGTAATCATTTGAGAGCTATGAATCATTTGATGTCTTTTACACTTAGTATATTTTTCATCATGATCATTACTCCATCACTCTAGATCTTGTACTTAAAGTTTACAATATAAAATCTAAGTGTTCATTGTGGTTGATTTGGAACCCACACCTATAAAATGTCAGGAACGGGCCTGACTGTTACTATTTGTGTTGTAGATGTCTTCTCATGTTTTTTGCTGATTTGGTTGTCTGGCATAAGATCGAGTGGTATCTGTTGTTTTCGTGTCATTTGTGGGTAGCAGCGACCTTAAATTTGCTGTTTGTTGTGTTTCAATATGTATTGGTTTAAATTGAAGTTGGTAATAAAATTGCTGCGGTTTCTTGTGTTAAAAAAAGTATAAATACATTAAAGGTAAATTAAAAAGGATACCACATCTCATCAAACATGTTTATTTCTATGCCAAATCGTTTACTTGATAAGCATTTTGGCCTCAAAATTAAAGTTTTCAAATTATATTATTCAAAGTAAAACTCAAACCTGAATATGTTATAGTTTTTTTTTTTCATTCAATTTATCCTAGCTAAAGAAAATAAAAATAAGGTTAGAAATTAAGTGGCCACACAAAAAGTAAAAACAATTACTTAACTTATCTGATGAGAATTTCTTTATTAGAGCTCATGTAAAAAAAAAAACATTTTTGATATCCACGTCAATATGTTTGCCTAATTTTATTTAGAGTTAATTACATATTTGGTCCCTGTGGTTTACACAAAATTACGATGAAGGTCCTGAACC
Source organism: Centaurea solstitialis (assembly GCA_030169165.1). Lineage (NCBI taxonomy): Eukaryota > Viridiplantae > Streptophyta > Magnoliopsida > Asterales > Asteraceae > Centaurea > Centaurea solstitialis. The sequence goes on from CM058043.1 coordinate 84,253,821, forward strand.
CTAAATTTCATGTCTACGGTCCATGTGGTTTGTATTTCATTACGATTGTGGTCCCTTGCCCTAACGTCCGTTAAAAACAACCGTTAAAAATGGGTGAATGACGAAAATACCCTTAAAATATATATATATATATATATATATAACCCTTTCCCTCTTCCCCAACCCCAAACCCTTCCCTCTTCCCAACCCCAAACCCTATACAAGATGCAGCAAGTCAGCAACCACCTCCACCGCCGACTCCACCACCCATCGCCAGCCACCTCCACTGCCGCCTCCACCCCCACCTGCTACAGCCGCCTCCACCTCCCACACACCACACCCTCTTTTTCTTCTTCCAGATCTGGTCGTTCCAGATTTGGTCTCCGGCGTTGAAACGGAACGACGGCGGCGATCTGATCTCGAGCAGCGGTGGAGCAGGTCATCTGAAGGGTTTGAACGACGGGATCTGAAGCAGCTGTGGTCGTCTGAAATCCCGTCCGAAGTTGTCGCCGGCCAGATCTGGAAGACGAGACAAAACAGAAGGATATGGGGTTTGAAATCTGGAAGACATCTGAAATCAGATCTGGGGTTTGAACGACGGTTTAGTGGTGATGATGATGGTGGTGGTGGTGTAGTGGTGTAGTGGTGGTGCTGGTGGTGCTGGTGTAGTGATGGTGGTGGTGATGATGATGATGATGATGATGATGGTGGTGGTGGTGGCGGTGGTGGTGTAGTGATGGTGGTGGTGATGATGATGGTGCTGGAGGTGTAGTGGTGGTGGTGGTGTAGTAATGGTGGTAGTGATGATGATGATGATGGTGGTGGTGGTGTAGTAATGGTGGTGGTGGTGATGATGATGATGGTGGTGGTGTAGTGGTGGTGGTGGTGTAGTGATGCTGGTGGTGATGATGATGATGATGATGACGGTGGTGGTGGTGGTGGGTATTAGTGGTTTTTAACGGACGTTAGGGAAATGGACCACGATCGTAATGAAATACAAACCACAGGGACCGTAGGCATGAAAATTAGAGTTTAGAGACCTCCATCGTAATTTCGTATAAACCACAGGGACCAAATATATAATTAACTCTTTTATTTAAGTTTTGCTTTCTGCCATATCGTGGGTAACCAACTAGTATGCTATAATATTGCATGCGAATAGAAATTTTGTGTAGTAATAAATAAACCAAATCAAGCAATAGGTGCAAGACAAAAAGAAACTCTCAGAATAGTTAATTTATCATGCTAACAAAATAAAATTAATTAACCTTTCACAAATTACCTTCCAACTATATATTATCTTAAATTTTTTAATAAATTATGCTTCAGCAGCGGGCACCATGTTTAGCAGGTGCCACCCAAACAAGACTATCGACATACCGAACAATTTTGATCTCCTCAGGATCTCCAACACTAATCTTTATAGATTCAACCTCTCCTACATCCGGATCGTAAAAATCATGCCGATCATTTAAAGTTCTAAACAAAAACTTATTGTTTGATGTGAATCCATATGGCTCCAGGGGCGTAGCTAGTAGAGGGGCTGGCTGGTGCTCAGCCCCCCCTAACTGTTTATTTTATATAGGAGATAATAGAAACTTATTCACATGTCTATTTGTAGCTCAGATGGTTGGTGCTATTGTTTATAACATATTGACCAAGGTTCGATCCCCCTAAGTCTATATGCTATTTTTTATTTCTTTTACCCCCTACTGCCTTCTTTTTTTATTTTATTTACTTTTACAAAATTTTCATTTAATTCTTTTACGGTTTTACCCCTAAGTCCTAACTGCCTTCTTTTTTATTTCTTTTATTTTTACAAAATTTTCATTTGGACGTTTTTAATTCTAGTGCTTTTCTTTGCCATTTTATTAATATATTTTTTTTCTACTTTTGCCAATTTTCCAAATTTTGGCTTTATTTGTTATAATATATAAGTATATTAATATTCAAGACTCTAAGATGCATTGATTTTTAATATTGTTTATATTATTAATGATAATTTTTAATTGTTTTTTCATTTTATACATTCTATGAAAAACCTATTACATTAAAAATCCTAATAATATAAATAAATATTCACATATTTAACACACTTCTAAATTATATGAATAATGAGTTTTCAAAATAGTCTAAATTATATGAATAATGGTTTTTTAAAATTGGATTTTGAACCATAGGTTTTTAATGACGTTATTTTTTTAACTTTTTTAGTTAGGAATTCTACGTATCACCTTTATATAATGTATAATATAGTTTAGATGTATTTATACAACGTTGTTTATGATATATTATTAAATTAGTGAAAATAATGATTTAATAATAAAAATATGTTTACGTTTTTTTACTTCTATTAACACTATAATTTAATATATTTCTCATTCTTCTAACATTTTTACAAACAATATTCATAATATTCATATTTTTTGTCCATCGATAAACATTACAAATGTTCACCCCAAAATCTTACAAGACTAAAAAGACCCAGCATTAATTCAACATATATTTCACATTAACGTCTTGTTTGAAGCCCCCATTAAAATAAATTTCTGGCTACGCCTCTGTATGGCTCCATATCACCGATACAATCAGAAATTACATGCATTTTCACCCATGATTCAGCCACACCATACTCATTTATAACCCACACATGATAGCCATACCGATTAAACGACGTAAACAAAGCTTTCCACTATAATATCCCAGACGCAGGTAACTATAATCTATTACCGAATCTGGAAGACTTATCTCACCGAAACACTCCACACCCAAATCAAACGACACTATCGTTTTTCGCCCCCCAATCCGATTACCAAGCCAATGAAGATGCCCATCATGTCCATCTACACAAACTGTTTCTTCATCAGAAAGCATCCTCACATGCGATGGTAACTTATTTGTGATTAATTTCCATGAACCCTTCTTCATACTATACACCTCCCCTTCCACAAAATCTTTATCATTACATGTAAAATTTCTATTTACTGATGATACATCATAGTTTGCGTACATACCAATATCTACACGAGAGCGAGGTACTGAACTGCTCATCAGCTTAACAAGTTTGTGATCATCCGTTTCAGGATCATAACCGAACCGAAAATGCAAAGAATCAAAATAATGTTTGCATTCAGATAGGGGAACGGTTAATACGGCAGAAAGAGAAGGGTTCCAAATCTGAATAACAAATTCATCACCATGACGAGTTCGGAAACCGTAACATATTAAGCCATTGACAGAACCGAAAAAGATGACTTTATCACGTCGACAAGGAGGACTTACCGGGAGTTTGATTAAAGTAGGAAACTCGAGGTGTGGAGGACGAGAGAAGTCGTGTGCTGTGACAGAGAAAGTGTTGCCATAATACTTACCATCCGATAAGACCAAAAAGATTTCATCGTTGAGTTTGTTAATTGAACGATGAAGATGGGATTTTACGAAAGATGGTTGAGATAACAGAAACTCCCAGGGTTTGGAAACACACCTCATTTGAGCAAGTTGTTTTGCCGGTAACCGAATGAGTATGTTCCATAACATAAGATATCGTGGGGTAGGTTCTCCATTGACGTTGGCTGTTGAGATGAACCCATTTTCTTGTGAATGTGTAATTAAAGGTCTTTGACCTTATATTTTGGCTTTGGGGACGGGAGCGGCCATCGTTATATATTGGAACATGAAACGTTTCATAAAACAAAGAAAAAGTTAAACTCCCAAGGTTTATTTAAATGCAGCACCCATCTCAAAATCTATATATATATAAAAGGAGGATGTTGGGTGTATGATGTGGCATCCTCCTAGAGTAGGATTCATAGCTAGGAATTTTGTGGTTTTTTTGAATTTTTAAAATACTAAATATATTAAAGACTCTAATGTCCTTCTATAAAAGATATGTTTTTCATTGTAAGAAGGTTACTTTGGTAATTTTGATACTTCTTTTATTAACTTTTAATTTATAGACCATCCAACTTCCTACAATTAGTTTACTCTTTCTATCTTTTAAAGTATTTTACTTAAGAAAATTAATCATGTTTTTTATTGTATTATGTTAATTAAAACATTTACTTCTACTTCTTTAGGTTATTAACCTTTCATTTTCCTTCATTTATTTTAATTAATCACTCATTTCCCCTTATTTAAATACAAGTACTTTTTCTTTGTTGAAGATGCTATTGGCTTTTCAATTCTTCTTTGTATTATAACTAATCTCTCATTGCTATTTTTCTACCACATTGTCTCTTAGTATGGATTTTTGTTTATAATGAGTTCTTTAAACGTGCCTTGATTTCATATGATCTTTCTATATGTTTTTTGTAGTGATACGAGCGGAAACAAGCTCTAATGATCATCAAATATGCGAAAAAAAACATCAAAACTTCGTCACCATCGTATACATATATATTACTACATGTAAGTCTCTTTCATTTAATTACTTTGGAAATGTTATTGGTTTTTCAATTTTTTTTCATACAATAACTTACATCTCATTCTTTTTTTACCACATCTTCTCTTACTAAAAAGATGGATCTAGGGTATGAATTTTTGTTTATAGTCAAATTCTTTAAAAGTGTCTTGATTTCATATGATCTTTATATATGTTTTTTTTTGTAGTAAGTGACACGAGCGGAAACAAACTCTAATGATCATCAAATATGCGGGAAAAAAATCAAAACTTTATCACCGTTGTATACATATACATTACTACATGTAAGTCTCTTCATTCAACTACTCCTTTAATTTCAATATATTTTTGAGTTTCTCTATTTTATACTTTCATGATATATTATAACCTTATTTTTATTTTTATACTTTTTTCAGGAGCATAACCCACAACACAAAAAACACATTTGTTATTGTGTATTCAAAGATTACATTATTACGCATTAAGGGGTCGTAAATCTACGTTTTGATATTCACTTATTGTTTGATATATATATATATATATATATATATACTAATGCATTTTTAGTATTACATTTGAGAAATCAAAGTTTTATACAAATGTAAGTCCACTAATAATATCCAAAGTTTGTTTTCTTAACCTTCAATTATTGAAACATGTTTAAAAGTAGATTGTTTTCCTTTATGGATTTACATTTTTACTTCATACAACCTAAGAGTTTCAAATATGGAACATTGCTACAATCTAATGAGATTTATACACACCGTCAACAATGTTACCGACGACTATCAATTTAGAAAATAAAGTTTTTGAATCACTTCACACAAGAAAAATGAAAAAAAAAAACGGTGTTTAACAATGCTATGTAATCGTGTTCAGGTGGCGCACATACACCAATTAAAATTTTGATCCAAATTGCAAATGGAAAAACTAATTTAAAGAATTACTTCTGAAAAATATAAATATTGGAAGAAAATAATCATGTGATTAAATTAAAGAGAAGGTTAGCCTTTGATTTTTTTTTTTTTCTAATTGAATAAGATTTTTATAATGAGTAAGATTTTAAAGACTTTTCTCAGCCTTTTAATAAAAAAGATATTAATTATGATAAAAATAATTACTTTTTATATTACATTTAATCATATATTATTATATGTGTTTAAAATTCATTATAATCTAAAAAATTATAATATCAAGTTATTTTATACGAGTGTCGTTTGAATTATATATTTTAATGATGATGATAATAATAATAAGAATAGCAAATAAATAAATAAGTTTGATAGTTTTAATAACAATGATATAAATATTTGATGATATAGCTTTATGAAATAATTATTGATATTTTTTATTTATCTACTATTTCTATTCATTGTAAATTCATATAATTTTAATTTTTTTATTAGCTCTTAAGGTGTTGAGTTTTGTTTTCTATATAATTTTTTTTTACTATGTTGGAGTAATTTTGACTAAACTTTTCACTTTTATGTTGTTTTTTATGTTTACTTATTTTAAAGAATATCAATAAATGTTATATATAAATATTAAAATTGTATTTGTTATTAATTATTTCCATTGCACATTCAACAAATATAATAACTTTATTAATTAAAATGGCTCAAATCAATGTTTATTAAAACTACAGAGATATATGAAATTAGTCATATTAATAAAAACGAACCACTATCAATAAACAAATAAAATTTACAAACATAGAGAAGTCTTTTAACATGTTCAACAATCAATATTTAGAAAAATCAAAAATTTAAGAAAAAATGAAAAGATATTCTAAGTATTAGAAGATGCTACATAATCTCTTTAGGCCAACATAGAAACATATGAGACCATGTTTATTTGTGAGAGCCTTGATACCACCTAAACGATGGTATTGAACCTTCATAGGAAAAACAATGTGAAGGTTTATAAAGCATTATGTTACATTGTGGTTTCGTTAGAGTCTCACAAACTTGAATATTCTAACTTTATGTATGTATGAATAATCAAATAAAAATCATTTTTTTGTGAAAACCCGTGAAAACCAACTAAAAAATATTTTTTTAGGATTTTTTTAATCAAATACTATGATAATAACTATTGTTACACATATATATTTTTTCATAATGTAAACATCATCTATGAAAAACTAAAATTTTTATTCATATTATGAATCGAAAATATACAACACTTTTATTCATATTATGAAACAAATTCATGGATGATATTCATTTTATGAAAAAAAAAATATATATGAAACAACATATCAATTCTAACATTTGATGGAAAAAATCTTTAAAAAATTATTTTTTAGTCGATTTTTACGGGTTTTCACAAAAAAATGGTTTTTTCTTGAAGGTCCCTCTGTATATATATATATATGTATATATATATAGAAAGAGAGAGAGAGAGAGAGAGAGAGAGCGAGAAAGATATATGGAAATAACCAATAAAAATTATTTTTAAATTTTTGTTAACATATATTTTAATCATCGCGCAACGCGCGATGTCGAACACTAGTTTATTTGTGAAAGGTTGTGGTTTTTATTTTCCTGTTTTAAAATTATAATTTTTGTTGTTTTATATGTTTTGTAATTTATTGTTATTTTTATTTCTATAGTCAATTTCTTTTTATATTTCATTATCGTTTTTGTTAATAACTTCATTAAAAATCCTTCATCTAATTTAGGAATGTGTTAATTATGTTTTTTATTCTTTCCTTTTTGGTTTATTAAATTTCTATTTTAGTATTTTGATTTAATAAAATTGTATATTCTGTGATAAAAAAAAAATAATACACAAAAGATTGTATTTATTTTGTCATAGTTAAATCGGGTTTTCATATTTTTTGCCAATCACAGTTTTAGTTTCTTATTAATTCTATTTTCTTCACTAATGTCATTCAATTGCAAGGCATTGGATACCATTCACATGATAGTATTTTATTATTCTATTTCTAGTAGTGATCCATTGGAAGATTTTGAACACTCACCTTCGAATGGATGTTCGAATAACAACTTTAGATTAAGAAAACTCGGTAATGAACGTAAACATAAATTAACGTAAAAACAAACTTGGAGGAAAAGGTTTTTCTTGGCTTTGATTTCTCTCTAAATTACATTCACCAAAACACTTTTACAAATGGATGATTGGTAACAGATTAGAGGCCCCCCTTCCCTACTCTCTTTCATTCCCTTATATAACCCAAGGAAAGAATGAAAGGCAACTTGTTCTTATCTTTGGACGTGAGTAGTTTTCTCACACACATGCATGGCTTCATTTAACCCACTTCCAACTTTTTCTCCCCTTTTCTTTTGGTGGACGTGGGTTTTCTTTTTTAAACCCCTTCTGATTCAAGATCATCTCGGATCAAGTAGGTACCATGATGTTAGATTTTTTATAAGACCAAACAGTTAAGCTCAATATTCAATAGACCGTTGGTAAAAAATTCTTACATAACGCTAACTATTTAACAATGATATTTGTCATTATTAAGTAAGATTTTTGGTTTTCGTTATATCTTTTACAATGTAATTTTTCAATTTTTACCATCCTTATGTGAGAAAATAAATCACACCTTAATAATTGATATCAAAATTTTATTCAAAAGAAAATGATCTCTAATTTCTTAATTAGTTCTACAAAGATTTAGTGTTACAAAAATTGTACATATATCATGCAATAAGTAAATATGCAATATTAGTAAAGAACATCTTCAATAGGGTCACCAAATCTTACACTAAATACTAAATTTGGTGTAAATATTACTATTCACATCTCCAACAGAATCACTATTTTCACACTAAATTTACTGTGATGAATAGTATCACAGTATACTATATTTGGTGTAACACTATTTTTTTACATTACGTACTTTTGATATTTGGTGTAACAATTTTTTACACCAAATATCAAAAGTACGTAATGTAAAAAAAATAGTGTTACACCAAATATAGTATAGTGTGATACTATTCATCACAGTAAATTTAGGATGTTAACGATCATATAACATTTAATTAATTATTTAATAAAACTAATGAGGTGACATTATCCTATTGGTGGGACATGGATGGGATATGGAGAAGTGGGATAGGAGATTTTTGTTGCAAAGAAGATGCCCTAAATGGGCAAATAAACTATAATGCCACCAATCTTTTGTTAATGTAATTAGCGGCCAGAAGTCAACCGGTAACAAAAACATAAGGTAATCTAAACGATAAATTTACAAACAACTATCACCTCAGTGGGATTAACTTACAAACTCTAATAGAAAACACGCAGCGGTGGTATAAATTAGTAATATTATTTTTGATAAGATTCATCTCGGCTTCGCCTAGACTACATCCTTGGTAATTTGGAAATGAAAATTCGGTCATCTACGACCAAGCCCACAAGATGTGTAGAAGAAGATTTGAACCTAGGGAAAATGAAATACCATTTACATCCCCCACAATTAAACCTTACCGGCCACTACACCACAAAGCCTTGTGGTTAATTAGTAATATATTTTCAATCTTAAGAATCAAGAACTTCTTACCAACAAGTTTTATATTAAAATCGTGAACGATATACTTTAATTATATATATTGCATGAACAACTATATATGTTAACATAAAATAAACAGTTACATCATTAAACTTCAAATTTCCCTAAACACAATAAAGCAAATTAAGCACTCAAAATTGTTGTTTGACAAAAAACTTAATAATTAATTAAGCCATCAACTGATAAACCAAAGCAAGAAACGATCCCCGGCCAAAAGTAGATGAAATCATCAAGAACATACGATCGATCAAGACGGCAGGTTCATGAGACAATTAACTATGGCGTGTACTCCAAAAGCATGTCTATAAGACCATATCCCTTCTCACGCCTAATAAGAGAAAGATGGTATCTTATGAAAGGCGATCGAAGCAAGAGAGACCTCCAAGATTTTGAGACGCACCTCAATTGTCCAAGAGGTTTAGCCGTTAACCGACGAAATATGTTGTATAAAACATCATCGGGTAGATTCTCGATGGTTGTTTCTGAAGCCATTTTCAATCGTTAATTTGGCAAAGGTAAGTAAGGTCGATGACTTTATATATACGTGGCCTGCTGGATGTTCCTCTTCTCTGCAAAACCAAACGTCGCAACAAAATATTAAAAGGCTTTAAACTATATATATACGCATGCATAGAAATGTATGATAAATTAATGCAATATTAAATACACATACGGTTAGCCGTTACTAATAAACTATATTAAATGCAATATTAATATCCATGCTGCATGTCTGTCCTAGACTGATAAAACGTTAATTATCAACAGCAAGGGAAAATATAAGTAAAACTTGAGAGTGCATTTTTGATATAGCACACATTAAAATATAGGACTTCTATTCCACTAAGGATGATACGGAGGCAATATAAGACCATTTACATTCGTATACTGCGTTGCCAATCAACCGTCACATTCGTTTTTCACTATCTTACCCAAACCAACCCAATCTAACTCAATCCCATCCACACATGACACAACCCATTTTAATTCATAAATATACAATAATTTATGTTATATGATAAGAGTGTAAAATAAAAATAAAAAAAAATTAAAATTAAATAATTAAATAACTAATTATATGAGTATTAAGTAAAAAAACAAAAAAATTAAAACTAAAATAAATAACTAAAAAGTAGGGAATAAATAAGAAGACACATGTCAAACAGATAAGCCTAAATTAATCGAAAGTGTAAAATAGGTCTAGATACATGTTTAGGCGGAAAAATCTTAAAACCAGCTCATCAGACGACGACACGTGACGGTCTAGTTACTCTTTTATTATATATAGATTATACCATTAAACCAACAGCTAGCTTATCAGCTACTAGCAAGCTTATCAATCAACAGCTAGCTTATCAGCTATCCGCTAGCTTATTAGCTACCAGCTAGCTTATAAGCTACGCTTGCCAAACATAGCCTTTACATTCTTTCATTTTATGCGACGGTTAGCTTTTCCCATAGTCCCCATTACAAAGAGATGACCGTCCAACGGTCCAAGTATAATTAAGTAATTATCAACGTAGCTTACATTCACCTTTTGCACACAAAATGGTTTCAACGACGATCGAGAACCTCCCCGGCGATGTTTTACGGAAAATATTCATTGGGCTGCCGGCAAAACTTCTCGTTCAAATGAGATGCGTCTCGAAACCATGGAATCATCTCTTATCTCAACCCTCCTTCATCAAATCCCACCTTCATCGTTCCATCCACAACAACAACGATGAAATTCTCTTGGTCTTAACTGACGGATCCGTCGATGAATCATTCTCCGTAACACCACACTTCTCTCGTTCTCTCCATCTCGAGCTCACTAATTTCAACAAACTCCCAATGGCTCTTCCCTCTTCTGCAGATTATAGCCACAAATTCATCGGTTCCGTTAACTGCTTGATATGCTATTGGTTTCTATCAAATAATAACGATTTCGTCATTCATATATGGAACCCTTCTCTTTCGGCCGTATTAACCCTCCCTCGGTCCCTCCTTTTGGTTCGTCTTTTTGCAGTCCTGATAATTGGATTAAAATGCAACTTTTGTTCCATTTTCGGTTCGGCTATGATCCTAAAACCGATGATTACAAGCTTGTCAAGCTTTTGAATCGCTCAGAACAACTTTCCTTTTTTGTTACCGCAGGATTTGCGAACACGGTTAGAGCTTTTTGTAAAGTTGTTGAAGAGTTGCCACAGGTGGAGGTGTATAGTATGAGGAAGGGTTCATGGAAAATAATTACTAATGGTTTTCCCCATGTTGCTTATATTCCTGTTGATGATAGACTTTGTTTAGATGGCCATGATATGGCCATCTTCATTGGCTTTGTTATATTGATTTAATATGACACTACACCAAATATCGTCTTAGACAACAAATGTTAATTGCTTATGTTGCTTAAGATACGCTTAGGCAACAAAGGCTATTATATGTTGCCTAAGTTTCTCCTTATGCAACATATAGTTCTATGTTGCCTTAGGGATCCCTTAGGCAACAATAAATTATTATATGTTGCCTTAGACTCTCTTAAGCAACATCCTTCCTTAATTTGCCTAAGATTACATGTAAGGCAACATATAATTTATTTTCTTTGTTGTATTGGAGTTTTCTATGTTGCCTTAGACTCTCTTAAGCAACATATAATCAATTTCATTTGTTGCATTAGATCTTTCATAGGCAACATATCTTCCTATTTCTATGTTGTTTAAGATCAAAATCAGAAAATAAAGATCGATAGTTCCCTCATTTCCAACATTTGTCTCCCTTTCCGGTAGCGACGACCACCTCTCAGGCTCCATAAGAGGACCTAGTTCACATTTAATGGAATTTGATGGACTAAGTTAGGTTTTAATCAACATAGTTTTGATTTAATGAATCTAGTCGGGTTTAATCGGTCTAGTTAGGCTTTGATGGACATAGTTGGGTTTTAATGTATCAAGTTTAGTTTTAATGGATCCAGTTTGGGTTTAATGGATCTAATTGGGCTCTGATCAATCTAACTGGGCTTTGATCGATCTAGTTGGGCTTTAATAGATCAAGCCGTGGTTTAATGTATTTAATTAGGTTTTAATAGACAAGTTTGGTTTTAATGAATCTAGTTGGGCTCTAATCAATTTGATTGGACTTGGATCGACATAGTTCGACTTTAATCGATTGAGTTGGGCTTTAATCGATATATAAATGGATTTGGATCGATCTAGTAAGGCTTTGATGCATATAGTTGACTTTAATCGATGTAGTTGGACTTTAATGCATATAGTTGCCTTCAATTGATATATTTGGGTTTTGATCGATATAGTTGGGTTTAGTGGATCTAGTTGGGGCTTTAATGGATCTAGTTCGGTTTAGTAGATCTAGTTGGGCTTTAATGGATTTGGTTGGACTTTAAATTATATATTTGGGGTTTAATCGATATAGTTGGGTTTAGTGGATCTGGTTGGGCTTTAATTGATCTAGTTCGGTTTAATGGATTTAGTTGGGCTTTAATTGATATAGTTGGGCTTTGATCGATCTAGTTGGAGTTTAAACTATATATTTGGGCTTTAATGGATATAGTTAAGTTTAATGGATCTGCTTTGATTTTAATGGATCCAATTTGGTTTTAATGAATCTAGTTAGGCTTTGTTTGATCTGATTGGGCTTTGATCGACACAATTCGGCTTTAATCGAGTGAGTTGGACTTTGATCGATATAGTTAGGTTTTAATCAATATAGTTAGGTTTTAATCGATATAGTTAGGCTTTAATGGATCTAGTTGGGCGCTCATCGATCTGATTGGGCTTAGATCGACCTAGTTCGACTTTAATCGATTGAGCTGGACTTTGATCGATAAAGTTAGGTTTTAATTGATCTAGTTGGGTTCTGATCAATCTAATTGGGCTTGGATTGATCTAATATAGTTTACCAGTAGACAATAAGGCTATTGGTACCATTGGTATGGAATTAGTATGAATATGGATGGATTGGTAAGGTATTGATAAGGTGTTGATAAACTGATGTAACATTGATGTGGCAGCTGGTACGATTGGTACCATTGAGGATGACCTTATAATAATTTTCTATCATAAGGTTCTCACATAATCTTTCCCCAAATTTGTTTTCCCCCTCATTTTCTCCCCAAATTCGTTTTCCCTCTTAATTTTTCATCAAAATCAAAAAAACCCTCCATCTATCGCACCTCTACCTCTATCAGATCTCAAAAAATACACACCCCTCCAATCGATCTCTCTCACTCACTCTCTCTCTCTCTCTCTCTCTCTCTCTCTCTCTCTCTCTCTCTCGGTGACGACGCCGGCCTCCCCCACTGATCGGCGACCTTACGCCGGCGACAACCTCACATCGGCGAGGATCTGACACCGGCGACCACCTACACCAGTCGGCCACCTCACGGCTGCAGCAGCGGCTCTCTATTTCTCTTTCTCTCAATCTCTCGGTTTCACTCTCAGGTATGAAACTCAACTACTCACTCTCGATTTCTCTCTCGTATCTGAGTTTAGATTCTTGAAAGGCGCCGGTAACAGTCAAATCAGTTTCACTTTCATGCCTTTTCGTTTCCACTTTTCCCTTTTGAGTGCCTCACACAGCAATTTTGGATTTGGTAATAGGGTTTGTTGTAATGTATTATTAGAAGAAAAGGGGGTAATTGATGGTTCTGGTTGCCGCCAGTACGAAGAAGAAGAAGGATTGTATCATTGGAACCATGGCTTTCTTTGCTTTTTTACATTTTGTTTCAATATGTTGTATAATTAATCTGCTTACTTCATTGAAATTTATAGGATATGTGTATAGGAGTTCCTATATATGTATGTATATATAGATAGTGTCCAACTTCCCCATTGGATCATTTTTAAATGTTGTTTTGAAATATATGAACCAAGCCTCTCAATCTCACAAAGTATGTTGTATTGGAGTTTTCATAGCAATGTTATGTTTGCAGATGAAACCAAAAGTTCTATGCTTGAATGGCCTCAACGCTTCTGCATTATCGATGGGATTGCTAGAGGTATTCTTTGTTTGAGACTTGTTTAGATTGTTCTATAAGCTCTTTAAGCCGCTGGGTTTTATATGGCTTTGCATCTATATCATAAGAGCTTGTTGTGTTATTAATTTGGGTTTGTTTGAGACTTGTGTAAATTGTTCTATAAACTCATTAAGCTGCTGAGTTTTAAATGGCTTTGCATCTATATCATAAGAGCTTGTTGTTTTTATTAATTTGGGTTTGTTTGAGACTTGTTTAGATTGTTCTATAAACTCATTTAGCCGGAAGCGGCATTCACAAACGTGATACAATCCTTTTCAACCCAAAATACTCACTTGGAGAACGAGTCAAATGAGGACGACGACGTCGCAAACGAGGACGACAACAGGAGTAGTCTTTTGTAGTGTTTATTATGTAATGTACAAGTTAAAACATATGTAATATGGAGCTTGTAACAATTTAGACATGTTATATATAATTTCAACTACATTTGGGTATTAGCAAAAATATTTGAGTATTAGCAACGATATTTGAGTATTAGCGTCAAGCTTTAGCAACGACATGCATGGGCATTGGCAGCTACTTTTGTCGCTGCCAATACCCCCAGTTTTTTTGTGAAGCTGATACCTTAGGCAACATATGCAAATAAAGTATGTTGTCTTAGCTTATACCTTAGGCAACGTATGAAAATAGAGTATTTTGTCTAAGCTTATATCTTAGGCAACATATTCAAATAGAATATGTTGGTTAAGCTTATACCTTAGGCAACGTATGCAAATAGAGTATGTTATCTAAGCTGATACCTTAAGTAACATATCCAAATTGCATAGGCAACATGTCTTGTTGTATGTTGCCTAAGGAGACAGCTTAGGCAACATATGGTGTTTGACTATGTTGCCTAAGTTCTTATGCAACATAGAGAAGGCAACATAGCTTAGGCAACATAGGTATGTTGCCTTAGGCTAAGACAACACATAAACCACTCTAACGCAACATTTTGCATTTGTTGTCAAATGATTTTGAGGTACCTCTAAATCATTTCATTTTCATTCTTGAAAGTTTCATCTCCAAACCTTTCATGTAATGCCTCAAGATTTGTCCACCACAAAATATCTTCTTATTCTTCTTAATCACTTGACAAACCATCAATCTTCAACAACACAAAATTCAGGTAAACTCTTCTCTTCCTCTCCATCACATCATTTGTTATTTTATTTCACAAATTTTAGGTTTATTTTGAAAATATTAATCCAGGTATTATACATACCTTTGTTAAAGTTCTAGATTTGTTTTTTACTTTTGTCTTCTATATACATATTTTTTTCTAACTAAATCAATGTGGTTTGTTCTTGACAGTTGTTTTAGAGTTTTATAACAACAACGGTACAATAATCAAATCCTAAAAATACGCATTATAATCTATGATAATGCCTCGACAAACTAATATGATCTTTTTTCGATGGTTATTTTTCAGGTTTGTTCGAGAAGACTAATCCGTGTATATATTGCTTTTGATTTTTGTGAGATTTTAGAGTTTTTCTTTGTCATCTATGTTTCTCCCATGTTTTAGATTTTACTAAGCATTTTAACTCTTATTAAAGTCAACATTTATTATTTACATGCAACATAATACTAATCCGAGTATTATTCCTTATGACCTTTGTTGGGATTTTATATTATCTTCTTATTTTACTTTTGTCTTCTATACTTTTCTTAATGTTCTTTTAACGAGGCCATGAGATTCGTTCTTGATAGCGGTTTAGAGTTTTAATGATAGCAATGGTACAATAACTGAATCTTGAAAGTGTGTATTATGATATATGATATAGCTTCAACAAAGTTCAATATGATATTTTTTGATTGTTACTTTTATTTTTTTCAGGTTTATTTCGAGAAGACTGATCCGGGTATACGTATTTCTTTTATCTTTTTTGGGATTTTTATGTTTTTTTACTAATTTTCATCTTCTAATATTTTTCATAGCTTTTAAATTTTAATATTAATTTTTTAACTCTTATTAAAATCAATAATATTTTTTTACTTGACACGTATATATAATAACATGTGTGTTTAGTTTTTTATTTACATAAGGTTTTAATAGAATAGAAAATTTGACTCTAATTGATAAAAAAAAATAAAAAATTAAGAGGACAATTAATCACATCAATTTAATGCTTTTTAATTTGCAAATAAAAGAAGTTTATTCAAATCAATATACATAAATGAAATACATATATAATAAAATATACTAACTTAACATTATGGTCCTCCAATTTAATATATAAGTGAATAACGGTTAGCATGAAGTATTATTTACTCATTACTTATTTCTTTTGATCTTTGTTGGGATTTTAAAGGTATTTCCTTATTTTTTTTATTGTATTTTTCTATGTTTAAAATTCTACTAATAATTTTAACTTTTATTAAATTAAATACTTTTATTTATATGACTTGAAAATAATAATTTCTACATGTTACATAATAAACTAATACAATCGATAAAAAAAAATGAAAATAACTGTTTTGGTAAAAAATTACACAATTTAATATCGTAAGATGTTGTGAGGCGAATCCGTCGAGAGAAAGAAATTTAGTTCGATAAAACGTACGATAAAATGAAATAAATGACAAGACAATTTGATGACGCAGGAAAAACCTCGAGGTCGAGGAAAAAACCTGCGGCCGACTAAAAGAGTATAGCCGACGTTGCACTATATATCACCAATAAGGGGTGATATCCTCGAGAATTACAGTTGAGATCGTACGATTACAATGAATGAGAATGTAAATTATAAAAAGTAATATCAAGATTGTGGAGAATATTCGCTAGCTTCAATGTAATCAGATGTCTTCAAATGAGGTCTTCGAACTCCTTTTATAGCTGACTATAGTGTAACTGTCGTCCATAATTGTGTGTTAAATGCAACGGTCATAACCGAAGCTTAATTCTCGCATGTAACGGCTGGAGTTTTATGAGGAGCGTATCTTGGTCTTTAACGGTCATTTGTTCTTCAATGTTTGTTGTTTACCTGTTACAAATGATCAATCTCAAGATATATTTAACTGTTAGTATCATATCATGCGATATCGTACGTTTTTGTCGTACGATATAGTATAAAGATCGTTCGATAATTGATTGTTATCGTTCGAGGGTATATTTGTCTTATCTCAGGACCTTATCTTAATACAGGATTATCATCCTGAAAGATATCTTAAGATTTTAAGTCGGTCGTCGTGCGTCGTGCGATTTTTCACCCAAACAGTTTGCCCCCGAGATTTAGAAAAAATTTTGTCCTAAATATTTCTGAATCTATTATCTGCGAAAGCTGATCGTTAGTTATGCTGAAGAATAATCAATTGTAAATAAATGAATTTCATTTAAATCAAATCGAATATGAAGCGATTTTAGTGACGTCGTCGTGATGACGCGTTTACGACAGCTGTCGTCTCAACGGTTGTAGCTGAACGCGTGTCGTTGTACGATTGGACCTGCAATACTTGGAGAAAAATTCAGTTTCTATATAATAGATAATTTCAATTTGAATTAGATACATATCTCTTAATTTGTTAGAGCAATCGTTTCCCAAAATCAATCCTCTATTTTCGGCAAGGATTTGAGCGACGATTCTTTATAAGGTACCCTCTTTTCTCTTAGTTTTCATGCGTTTAAAATCTATAGCCGAAAAGAACCCTAAGAATTTCGACTTGCTTCGTTTCAATCGTCTTAGGAATAGTTTGAATAGGTTAGAGGTTTTTAGATCAATGGAAGTTAAGAGTACTATCAAGGATTCTTTAGAGGTTGCGGCCCTTAGGAGTTTAGCAGGATTGCCTGATAGTGCGATTCTGAAGGTGGCAGATGAGATTAGACCAGCGGATGCACCAGCGGGGTTTTTTGCTTTGTTTGAATACCCATTCAAAATAGGTTTTAGATGGCCATATAGTCCTTTGTCGCGAGCTTTCATGAGTCGTTTCGATCTTTCTCCTGGTCAGTTGATGCCCCAATTCTGGAGGGTTATTAACGTCATCGAACGTGTGACGAAGGACTGGGGTCGTCCTGCATTCTCTGTCGATGATCTTCTTACAGCGTATACCGTGAAATCGACGGATTATGATCGATATGGTTTGTTTCCAAAGGGTAGAGGGGATTCTATGTTAGTACATGGCACTCAGGTACACGATCGTGGGTGGAAGTCCCGATATGTGTTTGTACGATCATCCTCAGTCTTGGAGGAGGGTGGATGGGTTGCGCCGGAGTGGAATTCATTAGGTATAGGTGTTTCTTTTGATGATGTCTTTTTTACAATCTTTTATTTTGCTTATCTAATGTTTGATTACTTTTTGCAGAGATTGACTTCTCGTTCGAACCCACTGAAGAGTCGAAGGCCGCAGTCGAACGATTCTTATCGTACAGCATCAGTGAACGTTTTTACTCTACCCAGAAGGCTAAAGAGATCGTGGTAGAGTGTGAAGAAGAAGCTACTCAGGCTGATCCTGAAGTTCAAGTGATCTCAGAAGAAGAGATGGAAGGTAGATCGTACGTTTGACTTATGTCGTACGATGATTATTTATTGCTTGTTTCTTACACATATATTTTATTTTTGTAGGATCATCGAAGAAACCGTCGAGGAGGGCTGAACAGCTGGAAGCTGCTAGGAGGGCAGCTTTGAAGAAGAAGGAGATGGCTGGAGGTGAGCCTCCAGCGAAGCGTACGAGGTCTACGTCTGAGACCATTAATCCATCGCATGAAGCCAAGCAAAAGGCGGATGATGCGATTAATGTTTCCCCGATTAGATCTGCTCCTCCTGAGGATCAGTCGAAGGGAATCAAAGCAACAAAGACTCCTGCGAAGGCGCCAAAGAGGACGTCGTTCGATGCTGGCTCATCCTCGATGAACATAACTCTGCCTAAGGGTTTTCTGGAAGGGGATGTCGTGAAGAAAGAGGACATCTTCCCAGCCATCGAGCAATTTCTCCTTCCTTCGCAAAAGGAACAATTCTCCAAACTGAGGTTCGAGGAAATCGATGCTGCTGCTGTGGGCCTCTCCTTCTTGGTAAGTCTTCTTTCTATCGTATGATTTGTTTTTAGATATCGTACGACTTTAATTGACCTTCTTCGCTTTTCAGGGCTTTCAAGCCAGCCTTGGTCTTCATTCTCGGATGGAGACTATAAAGAATGATATGCGAGCCAAGATGGCCAGCGAGAGGGCTGCTGTTTAGGTGAAATTTTATCATCGAACGATCGAATGATTAGAATCGTAAGATATCTTCCAGGATGATATTTCTGTATTAAGATAAGGTCCTGGAATAAAGATATAACTACCATCAAACAAAGACAAGTGATCATCGAAGATAAAAAGAAGTAGATCGTGCGATATCATCATATGATCGTACGATCGAACTAACAATATACATGTTCAAGTTTGCTCTTATTGCAGGAAAGCTTATCCAAGATAACCTCGAAGCATAGTCAACACCTATCAAGCCTGATATGACCGTACGAACAAGATACGCTCGTCTTAAAGAACTTAGACGTTACGATCGCAAAATCAGCTTCAGTTATGACCGTTGCATTTATGGCTCAATAATGAACGAACGGTTACAATCCAAACAGCTATAAAAGAGATTCAAGATCCTACACTCAAGACGACTGATTCTGAGAGAAAAGGAGCAATTCAAATATTATTTCTTTGTGCTTACATTCGATAGTATTCATTTTCTTTATTGTAATCGTACGATACAACTGTAACATCAAGGATATCACCCCTGATTGGTGATCTATAGTGCAACGTCGACTATCTCATTTAGTCGGCCGCAGGTTTTTTCCTCGATTTAGAGGTTTTTCCTGCGTCATCAATCTTCTTGTCAATTTATTCTTATTTATCGCACGTTTTATCGAACGAGAATTCTTTCTTTTGACGATTTTGCCTCACGACATCTTACGATAACAATTTAAGTAAATTTTTACACAAACAGTTTGGCGCCCACCGTGGGGCCCGTTTTGAGAAAATCTTGTTCGATAAGGCGTCAGCTTACTAACCTATTTCTTCGAACTTCTTTGTGAATTGAGTACAGGAACATGGCAAGCAGTTCTCAAACAACTTTGCAGCAACAATTGGCAGCAGCACAAGAACAAATCCAATGGTTGAATGAGCAGAACTTACAAATGAATGGTGAACTGTCTAGATTGAGAGCATCGAATCCGCAAACTTCTCACATCCCAGTTTCCATTCATCAGCAAAGGCCATTTTTTCCTCAAAATCCACCCCCTGTTTCTCAACCTCCATTTGTCCAACCACAAATGTCACAATCTTTCATTCCACCTCAAGTATCGCAAGTTAACTTGCCTCCACCACCGCAGATATCGCAAGTTAGCTTACCACCGCCACCTCCAATCAACAATTCACGTCCTATCTTCCCTCCGTTACCATCAGGTCCTTACCCAGGAGCAACCACGTTTACTTACAACCAACCTCAAACAGGGCCTCGTCCCTTTATACCTATTCCAGAACCTATATCGCACGTTCCCACCGCAGCTACCCCCATAACTCATATTCCAAACTTATCAAACGTTTCGGGAACCTCTAATAATCCACCACCCAATGCTATCGTGGATATTCGATTAAAAATGCTAGAAGAACAAAATAAAGCAATGCTCGCATTGTTAACCAAACTTCCTGGAGCTGCTGTACCCATCGAAGTTGAACCTAAAACCGGATTCCAAGCCTCACCCTATATCGATGAGATTGCTCTTGTTGATATCCCCAAAAAATATAACATTCCAGCTTTTACACCGAAATACTCTGGAATCTCTGATCCTGTGGAACACATCGCACAATACAAGCAGCTAGTATGGACAGTTCCTATTCCAACCCAGTTTCAAGAAATATGTATGTGCAAGGGCTTTGGATCAACACTTACCGGAGCTGCGTTGCAGTGGTTAATCAATTTGAAACCTAAGAGCATTGCATCGTGGTCCGAGTTAGTAAACCAGTTTACTCGACAGTTTGCAAGCAGTCGCAAGATGGAGAAACAAACAAGCGATCTCTACTATGTCGTGCAAAAAACAGGTGAAACCATTCGTGAATATTTCAACAGGTTCAACGCAGAGATGATCGAAGTCAAGAACTGCGATGTGCGGACGGCGATCGAAGCATACAAACGTGGATTAGACACATCCTCGGAGTTATACACAGATTTGACGAAGTATCCACCAGAAAACTTCGATGATGTACGAGCTCGTACGTTGGCACACATGAGAATCGAAGATGATGCCCTTTTCCGGCGTAAACATTCGAATGATAAGAAAAATCTTGGAGCGCAGAAACATGATTTCAAACCTAAACGAGTAAACAAGATTGATAATTCTCGGCGCGATCAGAATAAACGTTCAAACCAAGGTAAAGGTAAAATAAGATATCCCGATTTGTCAACTTACCATTTTGCAGGTACAGCGAAGGACTTAGTGGATTCTCTTCGGAACTTGGAAGTCAACGTACGATGGCCCAAGAAACCAGAAAGTCCTAGCAAGGATAGAGACCAATCAAAATGGTGTGACTTCCACAGCGACCATGGACACAATACAGATGAGTGTATTAGCTTGAAGAAGGAGATCGCATACCTCAAATCGAACGGACATCTCAAAAACCTTCTAGGCGATGATTCAAAAAGACCGACGTCACCCGTTCCAACGAAAGTGGTAAATTGCATTACTGGTGGATCCGAAGTATGTGGTTTGACATACTCTGCGGCCAAGCGACACGCACGAGAAGGACCTGAAGGGTATCCTGTTCCTGAAGATTCGAAGACTGCGGCTGAAAGAGAACTCGATGCAGCCAAACTAACGTTCGATCAAGACGATCTATCAGGCGTTAACCAAAAACACCATGATGCTCTAGTCATACAGTTAAACATTGGAAACTGTTTGACCAGGAGAGTATTGGTGGATGGAGGTAGTTCAGCTAACGTTATATTCTCGGATACTCTAAAGATCATGGGTATTGATCGATCCAACATCGTACGACGAACAACAACGTTAATTGGATTCAACGGAGATGCCACTAGCACTCTTGGAGAAATCATACTACCAGTCTTTGCTAAAGGCATAAACAAGCAAACGAAGTTCAACGTCATCGATTGTCCTTCCGCTTACAATGCTATACTCGGAAGACCTTGGATTCACGATATGAAGGCTATACCATCAACATATCATCAGAAGATCAAGTTCCCATCTCCCTGGGGCGTGCAAGAGATAGTCAGCGAAAAGAAAATTGCAAGGGAGTGCTACAAGATTACGATGAAGGCTAAACCGCAAGATATCTAGCAATTACAGAGCCAGGATGGAATACGATCGTACGATGACCTTCAACTTGAAGAAGTCGTGCTAGATCCAAAACATCCTGATCGCAAGGTCTTCGTAGGAGCAACTCTAACCCCTGATATAAAAAATAGTATAATTTCTTTTTTGCAGGAACATTCAGATTGTTTTGCGTGGTCACACGAGGATATGGTAGGAATTGATCCTAACATCATATCGCACAAGTTGAACGTGGATCCAACGTTTAAACCCATTAAGCAAAAAAGGCGCAAGTTTGCACCAGAACGCAACAAAGTCATCAATGAGGAAGTAGACAACCTACTTAAAACAGGGAAAATTCGAGAAGTAAAGTATCCAGATTGGCTCGCCAACGTGGTTGTAGTACAAAAGAAGAATGGAAAGTGGCGAGTATGCATCGACTTCACAGACCTGAACAAAGCTTGTCCAAAGGATCCTTTTCCTTTGCCGCATATTGATGCGATGGTCGATGCAACTGCGGGGCACGAGCTACTAACGTTCATGGATGCTTATTCCGGATATAATCAGATCCTAATGCACAAAGATGATCAAGAGAAGACCGCGTTTATGACCGATAAGGGCATATATTGTTATAAAGTAATGCCATTTGGGCTCAAGAATGCTGGATCAACGTACCAAAGGCTTGTAAACAGGATGTTCAAAGATCATCTCGGACGTACGATGGAAGTATACATCGATGATATGCTCGTAAAGTCGGAACGATCACAAGATCATATCCAGCATCTGAAGCAATCGTTCGATATATTACGAGAATACAAGATGAAACTCAACCCAACCAAGTGCTCTTTCGGGGTGCGTGCGGGAAAGTTTCTTGGATACATGGTTACACAACGAGGGATCGAAGCAAGTCCAGAACAGATCAAAGCAATCCTGGAAATTCAATCACCAAGGACTGTAAAAGAGGTACAAAAGTTGACCGGACGAGTAGCGGCCCTGAACAGGTTCATCTCACGATCATCAGATAAGTGTCACTTGTTCTACAACGTGCTTCGAAAGAACAAAGGCTTCGATTGGACAGAGGCACACGAGGAAGCACTACAAAGCTTAAAGAAGTACATGTCCAATCCTCCACTGTTGACGAAACCAATCGAAGGAGAGAGCTTGCAATTATACCTCGCTGTGAGCAACAACGCCGTTAGTGCAGTGCTCGTACGAGAAGGTGACCAACATCAGCAACCTATCTATTACATAAGTAAGTCTTTTCTCGATGCTGAAACAAGGTATACATCTATGGAAAAGCTTTTACTTGGCCTCGTGACTGCAGCAAAAAAGTTAAGACATTACTTCGAATCGCATCATATAATCGTTGTTACTAATTATCCTCTTAAGATCGTACTTCGTAAGCCTGAACTTACAGGACGATTAGCAAAGTGGAGTATTTATCTTAGCAGCTTTGATCTAACGTATCAACCAAGAACAGCGATAAAGTCTCAAGCGTTGGCAGATTTCGTAGCTGAATTCAGTCCTGGAATCGAAGAACCATCATACGATGAAATCAGTAATGTGATGATTCATGACAACGAACCATGGACCATGCATGTTGATGGAGCCTCTAACGCACGAGGATCAGGATTGGGAGTAGTCCTGAAATCATCACATGGGGGCAATATGGTGTATTCAATACGATGTGAGTTCAAAACCACTAACAATGAAGCAGAGTATGAAGCCTTGATTGCCGGATTGGATATGGCATATGACTTGGGGGCACGATGGCTACACGTACGAAGCGATTCACTACTAGTAGTGAACCAAATCAATGGCGAATTTCAAGCAAAAGATTCAAAGATGATATCGTACCTCAAGATCGCAAAAGATAAGATTGCACGATTTGATAAATTCTCGATAGAGCAAATCCCAAGAGACCTGAATATGCAAGCCGATGCCTTGGCTAACTTGGGATCCGCATTCAACGAACCAGCCTTAGAAAGTGTTCCGATAATACATCTTATGTCGCCAACAATCGAAGAAACTCATTTGATCGAAGAAAACCACGATTGGTCGAATGATATATGGAACTATCTCAAAAACGACCAGCTCCCTGAAGACAAATTAGAAGCCCGGAAAATCAGAATTAAAAGCTCTCGATATACGATCTTCGATGATCAACTATATCGAAGGTCTACAACGGGTCTAATCTTGCGATGTGTGGTGAGTAAGCAACAAATCGATCGAATCCTTCAGGAGATGCATGATGGAGAATGTGGAAACCATTCTGGGGGCAGAAGTCTTGCTAACAGAATCTCGAGACAAGGATATTATTGGCCTACTCTCCGAGAAGACTCGATAAGGTATGTTCAAAGGTGCGATGCTTGCCAAAGACACTCAGGTACGTCACATCTACCTTCTGAACCCCTACACTCTGTCTTAATCCCATGGCCATTCATGCGATGGGGGATGGATATCGTAGGAAAATTACCACCTGCTCCAGGTCAAAAAGTATTTTTACTTGTTCTTACTGATTATTTCTCTAAATGGATTGAAGCCGCAGCCTTCTCACAGGTTAGGGATAAGGAAGTTATCTCCTTTATCCAAACTAACATTATTTACAGGTTTGGAGTACCATCAGAGATAACGTGCGATAATGGGTCCCAATTTATAAGTGAGAGAACTCGAAAGTTCTGCGATGAACGTGGGATAAAACTCATTACATCGACTCCGAGATATCCACAATCCAACGGCTTGGCCGAATCCAGCAACAAGACCATCATTAATTCTATTCGAAAGAGGTTGAAAGCTGCAAAGGGTCGATGGGTCGAAGAGTTACCATCTGTTTTATGGGCAAATCGCACGACACCTAGAACTGCAACCGGGCAAACTCCTTTTTCCTTGGTATATGGATGTGAAGCAGTCCTTCCAATCGAATCACAAGTTCCTGTTGCTCGACATCGTACGATTGAACAAAACTCGATAGACTTGTGTTACGATGTTGATGCTTTGGAAGAACTAAGAGAGAAAGCCTTTCAGAAGATGGCATCGCAGAAAGCTATGGTTGAGCGCTACTTCAATAAAAAGGTAAAAGTCAAGGTATTTCAACTTGGAAATTATGTCCTGCGACGTGTCTTCCCAAATACGCAGGAATCGAATGCTGGAAAACTTTCCATCAAATGGGAAGGACCTTACATCATTACCAAAATCGTGGGAAAAGGAGCCTATAAAATTTCAACCATTGAAGGTATTGAAATCCCACGTAGTTGGAATGCAACTCATCTAAAAAGGTACTATTTCTGAAACCCTTTTTTATTTCTTACTATTACTTCGTCGAACGATTACTGACTTAGGCATCGGAGCGCCGTTGGTCAATCCAACGGCCACCCCTTAGCCAATTTTACTCGCAGGTAACGCACGATTATCGCAAGACATCGCATGATTATCGCATGATATCGCACGACTATCGCAGACATCTCACGATCTATGGCAAACATCGCCCGATAAAACAATATGCTTAAAATCGCATAGAAATTAAAAGATGCATCAATTTCAAATCGCAAGAGCGCAAGTCAACACGCCAGACGCACGATTAACAGAAACGTTTCTAAAAATTTTTTAAGCGCCTTAAACTCACGATAAACATCGCAAGACAAAACGCACGATTAATTAAGGCCTTAAATGACAGATTAGCTAAAAACGCACGATTATCTATTTACTAAAAGTACTTAGAACAAAAATAACAAGTACTAAAACATCGCACGATTGCAAAAATAGATAATTTCATTAAAAAGTACTTAAAGTACTGTGATTACATCGATTAAACTTCAGGGGTAGCCTCTACGCTAACACCCTCTTCTACGCTAACTTCTACGATAGGAGGAGTGACTTCAGCAGCCTTGTCCACGATGCCGGATCCAGAGGCATCTTCATTTTTATCCTCCTCCTCGATCATCGTGACTTCAGCCTCTTTGCTCTTTTCAGCACCTTCTTCCTCCTCATCGGCATCCTTGGCGTCATCAACATCCAGGAGCTCATCAGACCCCATCGCATCACGGAAAGCCCCTAGCTCACCTTTAGCAGCTTCGATGGTGTACGTGCCACCAATGAATTGGCGTATTACGGCTGCACGGGCCACCATCCTGGATAACACCATCTCGTCTTTGAGATCCTGGATCTCAGAAGACAAAGCCTTCTCTCGATCTGCCATCTCCGCGCGCATCGCAGCAAGCTCCTCTTCCAATTTGGCAGCACGATTATTGGCCGCTGTCAACCTCGCACGTTGTTCTGATCGAACGTGCTCAGCCTCATCCAGCTTAGCCACCAAGTCATCTACTTCAACTCGCTTGGCTTCCAGAGCAGCAGCCATCTTCGATGCCTTATCCTGAGCCTTCTTAGCCTCGTTCACTGCCGCCCTTTCGCTGGACATCTTCGCCTTCATGTCCCTTTGAACAGTCTCCAACCTTTGATGAAGGCCGAGACACGCCTGGAAGGCCTGCGCAAATATAAAGAATTAGAACATTTAATATAATCGTAAGATATAAATATCGTATGATAACTTACCATGAAGGAATATCCAACAGCACCGGCATCAAGCTCGCCAATCCGACGAGTGTCCATGTGAGCCTTCTGCGATGGGAGCAAATATTGTTCGATGGCAGGGAATAAGTCATCCTGGTTGATGACATCACCGTCGAGGAAATTGGAAGGCAGAGATATATTGATCGACGTTTCACCCTCCTTCCCTCTTGGAGGCTTGACCGAAGCCCTTTTCTCCTTTGACATCGTAGGAGACATCGCAGGAGGAGGAGCACTGTGGATCGGGGTCGCATCGACCACATCATCCGCCTGTCGTACGGCTTCCTTTGATGCGGTCGAAGTACCCGAAGAAGACCTTGTCTTCTTAGGTTGTGGCTCCATGCCACTCATTCCTCTCTTCTTCTCCAGAGCCCTCTTGGCCGCCGCTAAGTTAGCCAATTTCTTGGCAGGTTTCTTCTGGCCTGAAATATAAAACGTACGTTATTAATCGTACGATAAAATTGAGAAAACGTAAGATAAAAAGAAAAAGTTATCGCACGATTTACCTTCCATCTCTTCTTCTTCTTCTCCTTCACTTAATACTTGAACCTCGAGCTCTTCGTCGCTGTCTTCCCTTGGGTTTTTTCCCTTCGATTTAGCGTACGAACGTTCCTGAACACCGTACTCCAAGAACCGATTGACAGCTTCAGTAGATTCCTCGAAGGTAAAATCGATCTCTGCAAAAATAACATACGATAAGAAAATTATATAATAAAAATTATGCTAATCACAAATGCATAAAGCGACCTATACCTAATGGGTTCCATTCTGGAGCTACCCATCCACCATCCTCCAAGACCGATGAGGATCGTACGAACGCATATCGAGCCTTCCACCCTCGATCGAAAGCTTGGGTACCATGTACTAACATGGCATCACCCCTACCCTTGGGATAAATCCCATACCTATCGTAATCAGAAGGTTTGACAGTGTACGCCGACAAAAGATCATCGACGGTGAAAGGATCTCTACCCCAATTCTCAGTGACACGTTCGATAACGCTCACAACCCTCCAAAATTGGGGCATAAGTTGCCCGGGGGATAAGCTAAATCGTGTCATAAAGGCACGAGACAAAGGACTAAAAGGCCAAGTAAATCCTATCTTAAAAGGGTATTCGAACAACGCGAAGAAACCTGCCGGAGCATCGGCAGGCCTAACCTCACCAGGTGCTTTGATCACGGTATCCTTGGGCATCCTAGCAAGTTTCTTGAGGTGAACTAAGTCGATTTCTCCTTGAATTGTGCTCTTAACTTCCATGATTTCCCTAAAACTAAGCCGATCTAAACTTCTACGTAATCTATCGAAACGTAATAAATCGAAATTCCTAGGATTTTTCTCAGCTCTAACTTTCAAACGCATGAACTGAATTGAAACAAGGGCAGAAAGATACCTTATAGGCGGCCTAGATTCAAATCTTCTTAAAGATTAGAGGGATTCGGTTTGAGTTGAATTTGAATTCGAAAATTGGAAGAGATTTAGAGATAATTATGGAAGAGATCTTATCTTTATATGAAATTAAACTCCTTCCCAAGAAATTGAGGTCGAATCGAACATCGACACCTGTCTCTTATAACCGTTGCACTTGACAGCTTGCACTTAACCAGGTTATGACGCCGTTAACGTGAAAAACGATTCAAATTCGATAGATTAATCCTGATAAAATCAATGTACTAACGATTCAATTCTGCAGATATAAGATTCAGAAAATCTATAACATATTTTCTAAATCTTGGGGGCAAACTGTTTAGGTGAAATTTTATCATCGAACGATCGAATGATTAGAATCGTAAGATATCTTCCAGGATGATATTTCTGTATTAAGATAAGGTCCTGGAATAAAGATAACTACCATCAAACAAAGACAAGTGATCATCGAAGATAAAAAGAAGTAGATCGTGCGATATCATCATATGATCGTACGATCGAACTAACAATATACATGTTCAAGTTTGCTCTTATTGCAGGAAAGCTTATCCAAGATAACCTCGAAGCATAGTCAACACCTATCAAGCCTGATATGACCGTACGAACAAGATACGCTCGTCTTAAAGAACTTAGACGTTACGATCGCAAAATCAGCTTCAGTTATGACCGTTGCATTTATGGCTCAATAATGAACGAACGGTTACAATCCAAACAGCTATAAAAGAGATTCAAGATCCTACACTCAAGACGACTGATTCTGAGAGAAAAGGAGCAATTCAAATATTATTTCTTTGTGCTTACATTCGATAGTATTCATTTTCTTTATTGTAATCGTACGATACAACTGTAACATCAAGGATATCACCCCTGATTGGTGATCTATAGTGCAACGTCGACTATCTCATTTAGTCGGCCGCAGGTTTTTTCCTCGATTTAGAGGTTTTTCCTGCGTCATCAATCTTCTTGTCAATTTATTCTTATTTATCGCACGTTTTATCGAACGAGAATTCTTTCTTTTGACGATTTTGCCTCACGACATCTTACGATAACAATTTAAGTAAATTTTTACACAAACAGCTGCTGTAAAGGAAGCTGACAAAGCCAAGGAGAAGGTCTTCAAACTTGCGTCCGACCTGGAGGCAAAACAGGTCAAGATCGATGACCTGGAGTTGAAACTTGAAGAGTCCGAGCGCATGAGGGAAGAGCAACGATCCCGTATGAAGATCGTTCTTAATCGTACGTCCAAGCTGGAGGAAGAGCTGAAGGCTATTCAACTGGAGAAGGCAACGCGGGAGGAGGCCTTATCGTCTGAGATCCAGGATCTGAAGGACGAGGCGGCGTTAATAAGGGTTGTAGCTCGTGCGGCCCTTATGCGTCGTGTGATAGCTGGAACCCTCACTGTTGGGATTGCTAGGGAAGAAGTGGAGGCCTTCCGTGAGCTCATGGGATATGAGGATCTCTTGGATGCCGACGATCTCAAGGACCTAGATGAAGAGGTCGGAGAGAAGCTTGTCGAGGTTGCTGCCGTTGGGAAGGAGACTCAAGATGAAATGGTCTCTGGATCCACTCCAGCAATTGTGACTACTGAAGAAACTCCTTCTCAGGTCATTGGATCTGTAGAAGGTGGAGGTGTGGAGGCATCGAGTGGTGATGCAGGGATCATAGGATCAGATCTTCCTCCTAGTAGTTAGCTTTCCTTTGTAATCGTACGATCTTTTGTCTAAGTACTCTTTACTTGTTTAAGTATTTGTTTATTTTGAAATGAATGACTTTAATTTATCGTACGTATCAATTTGTGTTTTGGAACTTAGTTCTTTTTAGAGAATATCGTGCGACTGGCGTTTTTATCTTGCGCACATGCGTGTTATGATCGTGCGTTATAAGCTTAATTTATTCGTGCGATACTTGCGATATTCGTGCGATACATGCGTTTATCGTGTGATACCTGCAAAAAGAATGGCTAAGGGGTGGCCGTTGGTTTGACCAACGGCGCTCCGACGCCCAAGTCAATAATCGTTCGTAAACAAGGTAATAATAAGAAATGAAAAAGGTTTAGAAGTAATACCTCTTAAGATGGATTGCATTCCAACTTCGTGGAATTTCTTTACCTTCGATGGTTGTAAGCTTGTATGCACCATTTCCGATAATCTTAGAGATTATATAAGGTCCTTCCCATTTGATGGAAAGTTTTCCTGCGTTTAGCTCTTGAGTATTCTGAAATACCTGTCGTAGGACATAATCACCTACTTGGAAAATTTTTGCTTTAACTTTCTTGTTGAAATGTCGTTCGACCATGGCTTTTTGTAATGCCATTTTTTGAAACGCCTTTTCTCTAAGTTCTTCCAATGCATCTAAATCATAATATAGATTTATTACGTTTTGGTCCATCGTACGATGCCTTGCTATTGGAAGTTGAGATTCGATCGGTAGTACTGCTTCACATCCATAAACGAGGGAGAAGGGCGTTTGTCCTGTTGAGGTCCTTGGAGTCGTACGATTTGCCCATAAGACTGAAGGTAATTCTTCGACCCATCTTCCCTTTGCTTCCTTTAGCCTTTTTCGAATCGAATTAATGATGACTTTATTACTCGATTCTGCTAGACCATTGGATTGAGGGTATCTAGGTGTCGAAGTAATTAACCTAATTCCACGTTCATCGCAGAACTTACGAGTTCTTTCGCTTATGAACTGCGAACCATTATCGCACATGATCTCCGATGGTACTCCAAACCTGTATATAATGTTAGTTTGGATAAAAGAAATAACTTCTTTATCTCTTACCTGAGAAAAAGCAGCAGCTTCGATCCATTTGGAAAAATAATCGGTGAGAACAAGCAAGTAAACTTTTTGTCCTGGAGCAGGAGGTAACTTTCCTACGATGTCCATCCCCCATCGCATGAATGGCCATGGGATTAAGACAGAGTGTAGGGGTTCAGAAGGTAAGTGGGACATACCTGAATGTTTTTGGCAGGCGTCGCATTTTTGTACGTACCTCATAGCATCTTCTCGAAGAGTAGGCCAGTAATAGCCTTGTCGTGAGATTCTATTTGCAAGACTTCGTCCTCCAGAATGGTTTCCACATTCTCCATCGTGCATTTCTTGTAGGATCTGATTCATATGCTTCTGACTCGTTATGCATCGTAGGATCAATCCAGATGTGGATTTGCGATATAGTCTTCCTTCGAAAATCGTATACCGTGAAGCCTTCACTTTGGTCTTTCTAGCTTCCATCTTGTCGTTGGGAAGCGTATCATACTTTAAATAATTCCATATATCGAGCGACCAGTTGTAGACTTCTTCGACCATTTGTACTTTTTCTTTTGCTTCGATGGAAGACATCGTAAGATGAATTATTGGAATGTTCTCCAAAGTTGGTTCATTGAATGCGGATCCCAGATTAGCCAAAGCGTCAGCTTGAACGTTCAAATCTCTTGGGATTTGTTCTATCGAGAACTTTTCGAATCGTGCGATGCTTTCTTTAGCGATCTCGAGATATACCATCATTTTCGAATCTTTTGCTTGAAAATCACCGTTAATTTGATTCACCACTAGTAACGAGTCACTTCGTACGTGCAGACATCGTGCCCCCGAGTTATAAGCTATTTCCAATCCAGCAATTAAGGCTTCGTATTCTGCTTCGTTGTTGGTAGCCTTGAATTCACATCGTATTGAGTACACCATGTTCCCCCCGTGTGATGATTTCAGGACAATTCCTAATCCCGATCCTCTTATGTTAGAGGATCCATCGACGTATAGTGTCCAAGGCTGATTATCTTGAATCATCACATTATTGATTTCATCGTGCGATGGTTGCTCTACTTCTGGACTGAATTCTGCCACGAAATCTGCCAACGCTTGAGACTTTATCGCCGTTCTGGGTTTGTACGTGAGATCAAATCCGCTTAGGTAGATACTCCATTTGGCTAATCGACCCGTAAGTTCAAGCTTACGAAGTACGGTCTTGAGAGGATAATTGGTTACGACTATTATATGATGCGATTCGAAATAATGTCGTAACTTTTTAGCCGCTGTCACGAGGCCTAAGAGCAATTTTTCCATCGATGTATATCTGGTCTCGGCATTTAGAAAGGATTTACTTATGTAGTAAATCGGATGTTGTTGCTGATCATCTTCTCGTACGAGGACTGCACTTACCGCATTGTTGCTGACAGCTAAGTATAATTGCAAGCTTTCGCCTTCAATCGGTTTTGTCAACAATGGAGGGGAGGCCATGTACTGCTTCAGATCTTGCAATGCTTTTTCATGAGCCTCTGTCCAGTTGAAACCTTGGTTTTTACGTAATACATTGTAAAATAAGTGGCATTTGTCAGATGATCGTGAGATGAATCTGTTTAGTGCCGCCACTCGTCCAGTAAGCTTTTGTACTTCTTTCACGTTTCTCGGGGATTGTATCTCTTTGATGGCCTTGATCTGTTCTGGACTTGCCTCTATCCCACGTTGAGTGACCATGTATCCGAGGAATTTTCCAGCACGTACTCCGAAGGAACATTTCGTAGGATTGAGTTTCATTTTGTATTGTCGTAAGATATCGAACGATTGTTTCAAATGATCAATGTGATCATGTGATCGTTCGGATTTTACTAGCATATCGTCGATGTAAACTTCCATCGTTCGACCAAGATGTTCTTTGAACATCATGTTTACGAGTCGTTGGTACGTTGATCCTGCGTTCTTGAGGCCAAAGGGCATCACCTTGTAGCAGTATATCCCTTTATCCGTCATGAAGGCTGTCTTCTCTTGATCGTCCGTGTGCATCAGGATTTGATTGTATCCAGAATAAGCGTCCATGAATGTGAGTAATTCATGACCTGCCGTTGCATCGACCATCGCATCGATGTGAGGTAGCGGAAACGGGTCTTTTGGACATGCTTTATTTAAATCCGTAAAGTCGATACAAACTCGCCACTTTCCATTCTTCTTTTGTACGACCACCACGTTTGCCAGCCAATCTGGATACTTAACTTCTCTAATCTTTCCTGTTTTTAGTAAGTTATCAACTTCGTCGTTAATAACTTTGTTGCGTTCTGGCGCGAACTTACGTCGTTTTTGCTTAATTGGTTTAAAGGATGGATCCACGTTCAGCTTGTGCGATATGATGTCAGGATCAATCCCAACCATGTCTTCGTGCGACCATGCGAAGCAATCTGAGTGTTCCTGCAAAAAAGATATTATTCTGTTTTTTATATCAGGGGTTAGTGTTGCTCCCACGAAGACTTTTCGATCAGGATGTTTTGGATCTAGTACGACTTCTTCAAGTTGAAGGTCATCGTACGATCGTACTCCATCCTGGCTCTGTAATTGCTAGATATCCTGGGATTTGGTCTTCATCGTGATCTTGTAGCACTCACGAGCGATTTTCTTTTCACTGACGATCTCTTGCACGCCCCAGGGAGATGGAAATTTAATCTTCTGATGATAGGTCGATGGTACGGCCTTCATATCATGGATCCAGGGTCTTCCGAGTATTGCGTTGTATGCTGATGGACAATCTATGACGTTAAATTTAGTTTGCTTGTTGATTCCTTTGGCGAAGACTGGCAATACTATTTCTCCGAGGGTACTCGTCGCGTCTCCATTGAAGCCTACTAGAGTTGTAGTTCGTCGTACGATGTTGGATCTGTCGATGCCCATGATCTTTAGAGTATCTAAGAATATAACGTTAGCTGAGCTACCTCCATCCACCAATACTCTCTTGGTTAAACAGTTTCCAATGGTTAACTGTATAACTAAAGCATCATGGTGTTTTTGGTTAACGCCCGATAGATCGTCTTGATCGAACGTTAATTTGGCTGCATCGAGTTCTTTTTCAGCTGCAGTTTTCGAATCTTCAGGAATAGGATATCCTTCGGGTCCTTCTCGTGCGTGTCGTTTTGCCGCAGAGTATGTCAAGCCACATACTTCTGATCCACCAGTAATGCATTTGACCACTTTGGTATGGATCGGAGATGCTGGCCTTTTTGCTTC
Source organism: Centaurea solstitialis (assembly GCA_030169165.1). Lineage (NCBI taxonomy): Eukaryota > Viridiplantae > Streptophyta > Magnoliopsida > Asterales > Asteraceae > Centaurea > Centaurea solstitialis. The sequence continues at coordinate 84,287,971 of CM058043.1, forward strand.
ATCGCTGATAATACCTTTTAGGTGCCCATTCGTTTTGAGGTAAGCAATCTCCTTTTTGAGGCTGATGCATTCGTCCGTCGTGTGTCCATGATCAGCATGGAACTCGCACCATTTAGTTTGATCTTTGTCTTTGCTGGGGTTCTCCGGTTTCTTGGGCCATCGTATGTTTGCATCGATTTTCCGCAAGGAATCCACCAGTTCTTTGGATGTACCTGCAAAATTGTAAGTGGATAAATCGGGGTATCTAATTCTTCCTGTACCTTTGCTCGTGCGAGTTTTGGATTTCTGTCGAGAGTTTCCAATTTTATTTACTCTCTTAGGTTTAAAGTCGTGCTTCTGTGCGCCCAGATTTTTCTTTTCGTTCGAATGTTTCCGTCTGAAGATGGCGTCGTCTTCAATTCTCATGTGGGCTAACGTTCGAGCTCGTACGTCGTCAAAGTTCTCCGGTGGATACTTCGTGAGATCCGTGTATAATTCCGAAGAATTATCGAGCCCACGTTTGTATGCTTCAATTGCGGTTTTTATGTCGCAATTCTTGACTTCGATCATTTCTGCATTAAACCTGTTAAAAATAATCACGTATCGTTTCTCCAGTTTTTTGTACTACATAGTACAAGTCACTTGTTTGCTTTTCCATCTTGCGACTACTTGCGAACTGTCGAGTGAATTGATTTACCAATTCAGCGAATGACTCGATACTCTTTGGCTTTAAATTTATAAGCCATTGTAACGCGGCTCCTGTAAGAGTAGATCCGAAGCTTTTACACATGCATGCCTCCTGATATTGAGATGGGATCGAAGCAGTCCACATAAGTTGTTTGTATTGCGCGACATGTTCCACTGGATCTGTTATCCCCGAGTACTTGGTTGTAAAGGCAGGAATGTTGTATTTCTTTGGTATTTCCATGAGAGCGATTTCATCAACGTAGGGTGAAGCTTGAAATCCTGTTTTTGGTTCGACTTCAACTGGTACGGCTGCTCCAGGAAGTTTTGCGAGCAATGCGAGCATTGCTTTGTTTTGTTCCTCTAACATCTTTAATCGTACGTCCATAAGGTTTTCAGTAGGTGTTACTCCAATATTTCCTTGATAGTTGGGTTGGATTGGGATATGGGTTACGGTAGTGTTTATTGTTGGTATGTGTGGTATTGGTTCTGGGATTGAATAGAAAGGTCGAGGAACACCTTGGGGTTGAACGTAGGTAAATGCAGGAGGTGGTCCTGATGGAAGAGGAGGAAAAATGGTTTGAGATTGGTTATTCTGAGGTGGACGTACGTTGTTTTGAGATACTTGTGGCATTACTGGTATTTGAGAGGCTTGAGGCATTGAAGGTACTTGTGGTGTCCTGAACTGATTCTGCTGAACGGGAGGTGGTCTAGGGAGCGGTGCTGATATCGCAGGATTAGTTTGAGTAACTTGAGGGTTTAGACCCCGTAATCGTACGATTTCGTTATTGGCTTCCATGTTTTGATTAGCCAACTGTTGAATTTGTTGCTGAGCAGCTGCTAGTTGTTGTTGCAGAGTTGGTTGGAAGTTATTCTCCATAATCCTGCAATGAATACTCAAGACAACTCGAAGAATTTGATTAGTAAGCAAACGTTTTATCAAACGAAATTTTCTCAGAACGGGGCCCCACGGTGGGCGCCAAATTGTTTTGGTAAAAAATTACACAATTTAATATCGTAAGATGTTGTGAGGCGAATCCGTCGAGAGAAAGAAATTTAGTTCGATAAAACGTACGATAAAATGAAATAAATGACAAGACAATTTGATGACGCAGGAAAAACCTCGAGGTCGAGGAAAAAACCTGCGGCCGACTAAAAGGGTATAGCCGACGTTGCACTATATATCACCAATAAGGGGTGATATCCTCGAGAATTACAGTTGAGATCGTACGATTACAATGAATGAGAATGTAAATTATAAAAAGTAATATCAAGATTGTGGAGAATATTCGCTAGCTTCAATGTAATCAGATGTCTTCAAATGAGGTCTTCGAACTCCTTTTATAGCTGACTATAGTGTAACTGTCGTCCATAATTGTGTGTTAAATGCAACGGTCATAACCGAAGCTTAATTCTCGCATGTAACGGCTGGAGTTTTATGAGGAGCGTATCTTGGTCTTTAACGGTCATTTGTTCTTCAATGTTTGTTGTTTACCTGTTACAAATGATCAATCTCAAGATATATTTAACTGTTAGTATCATATCATGCGATATCGTACGTTTTTGTCGTACGATATAGTATAAAGATCGTTCGATAATTGATTGTTATCGTTCGAGGGTATATTTGTCTTATCTCAGGACCTTATCGTTCGAGGGTATATTCGTGTACCAAAACCCGAATCGGGTATACACGTTCCCCGAATCAGGAAAACTTCGGTTTCCCGAATCGGATAACGAGTTTCCCGAACCGGGTTGCTCAAATTTGTTCCGAGTCGGGTTTACCACTTACCCGAATCGGGATTTGCACTGTTCACACCGAGTCGGGTTTTGTAATTACCCGAACCGGGTTTCTCGGCCAGATCCGAATCGGGAATCTCACGATCCCGAATCGGGTCTCGCACTCTTTGACCCGGAAATTTTCAATTTTCGTTTCAAATCCGACACTTAGCCATTTTTCTTAAATTTTCAAATTCTCAAGGCTATTCGTGTCACGAGTGCTCGCCTGAACAGTCTTTTTCAAAAGCTTTTTCAAAACCAAGTTATCCACTCGAAGGGGATCTTTTTCTTTGAGGATATGATGTCGAGAGAAATCGTTAGCATGGGGTCTGAATCTCGTCCCCCAGTGCTCGTTATGGGAGAGTATGCCCAATGGAAACTAAGAATGATCCATTTCCTAGATCAGCTTGATCGAAATCTGATGAAATCTATCAGAGAAGGTCCTGTAAGACCTACCGTCACCATTGCTGAAGTACCTGAAACCGACACCTGTCCGCTCTTACCCTCGTACACAGTGGAGAAACCGTATCACTTGTACAACCAAGAACAACGCGAACGTCATGAAATTGACAAACGTGCAATGTCTCTTCTCATCATGTCTCTCCCAAATGACATGTATTCCCGTGTCGACAGCTTCGACAATGCTCGGGATATCTGGATTGAAATAGAACAACAAATGCAAGGGGGAGACACTGCTTCAGAGTTCCAAAAGGAATCTGCCATGAATGCCTACGAAGGGTTTCATGCAAGAGAAGGCGAACTGTTGCACGACTCATACCAACGCTTGAAGTCCCTAGTCAACGATCTTCGACGACTGAAGGTTGAGAAGTCGCGTTACGAGGTGAACGTGAAGTTCTTGAAGAACTTAAACCCAGAATGGCGAAGCTTGGCCATTAACATTCAGTTGAGTAGGAACCTTGGACAAATGGGACTTCACAACCTATTCAGTATGATGGTCCAGCATGAAGAATTCATCACCGGCAACAAACCAAAGAAAGCTGTTGATCCTCTTGCACTAGCTGTCGTGCACCATGGAGGATCAAATTTGTCGGTGAATCCTTACCCGGAAGAATACTACCAAGACTACCACTATGATGTGAGCCAAGACTACTACCAGCACAGTGACAACTTTAATGATCCGACGATCATCACTGTCACTGATGAGGAACTGCACAACATGAATGAATCCCTTGCATTGATCACACACAAGATGCAACGACTGACAGCAAATCGGGGATTCAACCGTTCAAGCTCTCATGGTGGGAACCGTTTTGGTCCGGGAAGAGGTGGACATCAGTCATTTGATCAAGGGAGAGGTCATTACTCACAAGGAGGGAGATATCAGTCATCTGATCGCGGAAGAGGTGGTCGTGGGAGATTTGGGAACAACTTCAGACATGACAACACATTCTTGGATCACCAAGGAAGCTCGGGAAATGGACACAACTATCAAGGGAACTTTCAAGGATCTGGTTACAATCGGCATGGTTCTTCTTACAACAATCAAGGCAGTGGATATGGACAACACTTCTCTGGGCAAGGTTATGAAGGAAAGAACGGTGCTGGATATGATGATGGAAGGTTCAATCGACATTCAGGAAGCTATGATCAAGGAAGGATTGGTGGAGCAGATCAGAACAATCTTGGTGGAAACTTCAATGGCGGAAGTCACCCCAAGCAACCTCCACATGGCAAGGGTGTTCAGATCAGCGAACAGCAGTTAGGAACAAACAGTACTCAAGTCCAGAATCCTCAACCCATGTCATCCTCTCAAGGAAAGACAAATGGCCACGGATCAACCTGCTTCAAGTGCGGGACGCCTGGCCATTATGCAAAAGACTGCAAAGCGGTTTACAAGGATGCCGCATACTTTGAGAAGAAGGCCGCTCTTATGAGAAAGAAAGAGAAGGGCGTGGCCTTGCTGGTTGATGAAGAAAACTGGGTTTGCGAGGAGGAGAGCTCAGATGAGGAGGATCATATGGTCGGTGGACCGTGTTTAATGGCTGACTTCGAGGCACCGGACAGTAGCAACACCGAAGTGGTCGACTTTGATGCTGAAGCCGACCTGCAGTACAACAACGACGCCTTCGAGGTATCCTCTACTCCCGACATATCTGATTGCACATCTATGTTGGAATCTAAAATTTGTGCGCTTGAGAAAGATCTCCAAACGGAGAGAATTATCGTCACGAAATTTAGAACTGATAGTGCTGTGTATAAGAGCTCCTACGAGGACTTGTTGATTAGTTATAATCGTGAAACTCTCGAGTCTAGCATTAGAGAAACCAATCTTGTGAACAAACTGTTGTCCCTTAATATATCTCATGACGAACTGAAAAGTAGTCATGGAGAACTCGAGCTCAAATTTAAATTGCTTTCGGAAGAAAGAACTAAACTGTTTTCAAAAATCAAAGAGCTTGAAGACAACAATCTCAAGAGAGGTCAATCTGAACAGACTCTGCATATTCTCACTGCTCATGCCAATAATAATCCTTTCTATCATGCTAAACCTGGACTAGGACACTCAGACAAGAACATCCTAGATAAAGCACCGTCCCATCTGTATACCTATGAGAACATGTCCGCATCCAAGCCCAAACCTGCTTTTGTAGGAGGACTCACCACTGAGGAATTTGTTAGACAGTCCGTGACCTTTAGTGAAGTAATTAACGGAGAAGTCATAACTAGGACCACCAGTCTGTCCGATAACACCTCCAGTAGTCCTCCCACCAGTCCCACTCCCATAGGACCTATCTTTACTCCAGCCAAGGATCCTAGGAATACCAACTCAGATTGGGAAAGCATCAAAGCCAGAACTCCTAAGGTAGCAATGCCTCCTATAGACTATTCCAACCTGAACTCAAGCTATGACACTAGGGAGATGGAATTATCTGAGGATGTCTTAGTTATCCCCCAAAGGATGTTTCCGCAACTAAGAGTCCCGACCTAGTCAAGCTGGAGAAAGAGATTTTTGAACTTAGGTTGAAGGCCATGGACCTAGATGCTTGTCAACATCAAATTCTGAATCTACGAGCGATTGTCTCGGAAAAGGACACTTTGGTTCTCACACTTGAAAAGAACCTTCTTGAGGCTAATGCCGAGAGAATTAGGCTCTCTTCTGAATGTGAAACTGCAACCTCCACTTTTACTAACTTCAAAACGAAGGTTGCAGATCTTCAAACTCGATACATCCTCACAGACATTCGCCTTGAAATAACAAAAGAACTTTTTCATGATGAGAGGATTAAGTATCGCCAATCTTTAAACAACCAACTGGTGTCCAATTCCCTTTTGAAAAAGAAAGTCCTTGATTTTGAAAATCTTTGCTCGATAGAATCAGATGATGATGAGACTGTCCTTAGCTCACACCATAGGATCAGTGAAACTAAGTCCAAGATCCCACTGTTGAATACAATCTAAAGATATTCTTGGATGAGGGGGATGATCCTTCCGGATTCGTTCCCAAGAAAAAGGTAAGCGTTCCTTCCAAACCTGATGAGTCTACTGTGACACTTGCATCCGGTTCTGAGATAAACAAACCTGAGGGTGAAAAATGTGTTGGTACTGACAGAGGGAAGTCAGTTAAGCCTCACGCACCCAAGGGACTCCAGAACAAGAATTCCAAATCTGCTGATGCTTGTGTTTCAGCCAAACCCATAAAAAGTCTTGAGCTCAATTCAAGCTCCTTTGAAGTGGGGGAGAACTCTCGGGCCAAACCTAATAAAAAACAACCTTTCAATTCCACAAAACCTAATTTTCAAAAACCGTCATTTGGAAAAGGTGGTAAATCCATTTCACACAAACCGTCCTCTAACTCACACATTGCTTCTAATGCAGTTGCGAGGAAAGAAGATGGTGGACAGAATGTGAAGCCACCAAGAAAGGATCAAGGAAGGAACAACCCCTTTTCTGCTTTCCCTAAGAGGCGTGGTCCTGTTCGTGCGGATCTAGGCCATGCCCCACCTAGTGTAGGATTTAATTCAAACTTGTCTGTAACCCGTAATAAGAATTTGAACACTGTTTTTGCTACTTTTAGGAATGACATGTGTACTATGTTTGACAATCTCTTGCGCTTTGGTGTGGCTAGTTCTTTAAATGCTCATAATTTGAATGCCAAGTCTCATAAGAGACGAAGGAGGCGAAGAGGAAACTCTAAAACCTCCTCCTCAGTACAGTCCCCTATGCCTAAGGAGAAATCCGAAAAGGAGACTGCACCGAGTGTTTTACCTGCTTCATCTAACCCTAAGGAACCCATTGGGCAATGGGTCCCTAAACAAGCTTAATCCTTTTTGCAGGTCAGTCATGTGTGGTACATAGATTCAGGAGCCCATCGACACATGACTGGTCATCAGTCCTTCCTTTTTGACTTTGTTGAAAAGTTTGAGGGATACGTCAAGATGGTTGATTCAAGACCTAAAAGGATAGAGGGGTATGGAAGCATCACAGATGGGAAGTATGTTATCAAGCAGGTGAGGTTTGTGAGGGGTTTGGCATACAACATGTTCAGCTCCAGCCAGTTTTGTGATAATGGCTTCTGGTGCAAACAATTCATTTACGGAGCTACTGTGAACACTGAAGATGAAACTTCCGTTCTAATTGCACGAAGAACTGGGAATCTGTACACGGCCGTCTTTAAGTGCATTCCCCAAACGCATCCACAGTTTGAAGATCTATTACATCCAGAAAACAAGATCTGTTTGCTCGCAAAAGCTACCAAGGCAGACAGTTGGTTATGGCATCAAAGGCTATGTCATCAAAACTTCAAAGACATGAACAAGCTGGTTTCCAGAGGCTTGGTCAGTGGACTTCCCGAGACACGACTCTCCAAGGACACACTTTGTTCTGCATGTGAGTTAGGAAAAATGAAGAGAAGTTCCCATCCTCCAAAGTTGGAAACTAACTGTCGAAGTCCACTCGACATGATTCACATGGATCTATGTGGACCGATGAGGATTGAAAGTATAGCCAGAAAGAAGTACATGCTAGTCCTTGTAGACGAATTCTCTCGATTCACTTGGCTTGAATTTCTTCGGGCCAAATCTGATGCTGCTGACAGAATCATTGCCTTCATCAAACGGATTCAAGTTACATTGAATCTCAAGGTGAAGAAGTTGAGAAGTGACAACGGAACCGAATTTCGTAATACGAAGTTACATTCCTTTCTTGAAGATGTGGGAATTTCTCACAACTTCTCTGCAGTTCGTACTCCCCAACAAAACAGGGTAGTAGAAAGGAAGAACCGGACGTTGGTCGAGGCAGCGAGATCCATGATGGCTCACTCAGGCGTACCCAAATCATTCTGGGCCGAAGCTGTTGCAACGGCATGCTACACGCAAAACCGCACTCTCATTGTAAAGCGAACCGGAAAGACCGCTTATGAGATGATTGAGAAGCGTAAGCCTGACATCAAGCATCTACGGGTATTTGGTTGTAAGTGTTATATACTGAATGACCGGGACGATTTGGGAAAGTTTGATCCCAAGGCCGATGAGTCTATCTTCATAGGATACTCACCACACTCAAAGGCCTATCGGGTTTACAACAAACGATCCCAAACCATCCTGGAAAGTACTAATGTAGATTTCTCTGAAACCGAAACTCTCTCTGATGCTAGCTCTAGTAATCCTGATGCTATTCTGCCTGACTTGTCTAATGCACCACCGAGCACAGATTTTAGACCTAACACCTTTGATTCAGATTTTATAGATCCTTCAGACTATGATTTGCCGATCTTAACTGGTCCGATCATCGTACCTGCTGCACCTGGAAACTCCACGACGTCTGTATCGTCCGATGCTTTCGTGATGGAAAGCACCTCTGAGGCTACTACTTCCGCTCAGAATACGACTACAGAACCAGTGGTCTCACCACCTCAGAATTCATCAAACGAACAACCTTCAGGCGCTTCATCAGAACCCGTTGTAGCACAGCATTCAACCCCTGTTCGTGCTCCGGTCACTGAAGCCGCCCCGCTACCATCTCCGAGCACCTCTCAAAGATCGTATGCTCAAGTGGTTCGGGAGCCTAGACTGGAAGTTGTTCTGAATATTGAGCCACTGGGAAGGGCTACAAGTGGTCCTTCCGGAGGAGTCCAGTCAAGAAACTTCGTCGTGCAAGATAAGAACGACACAACAAACAACCAAGAGTCCTACGTCACTTTTCCTCATTCAAGAAAGTGGTCAAGAAGTCATCCTCCATCCCAGATCATCGGGAGTCCATCTCGGAATGTCCAGACTCGATCATCAAAGAAATCCGACAACTTAGGTCTCTTCGCATGCTTCCTAAGCGAATTTGAGCCGTCGGAAATCAATCAAGCTCTGTCAGACCCGGACTGGGTAAGAGCCATGCAAGATGAATTGGCAGAGTTTGAAAGGAACAAGGTTTGGCGCCTGGTAAAACGATCATGGGGGAAGTCCATCATCGGCTTAAAATGGATCTTCCGGAACAAAAAGGATGAAAACAACCTTGTTATTCGCAACAAGGCTCGTTTGGTCGCCAAGGGGTTTCGCCAACAAGAGGGTATCGATTACGACGAGACGTTTGCGCCGATTGCAAGGATAGAAGCCATACGGATTTTTCTCGCGTACGCCGCTCACAAGAATATGGTGGTTTACCAGATGGATGTCAAGTGTGCGTTCCTGAATGGTGTCCTTCATGAGGAGGTGTATGTTGAACAACCCGAAGGGTTTGTAGATCCGAGGTTTCCCGACCATGTCTATGCGTTAGACAAGGCACTTTACGGTCTCAAGCAAGCTCCACGAGCATGGTATGAAACTCTTACTATCTACTTGCTAGGAGCTGGCTACAAGAAAGGTACAATCGACCCCACCTTATTCCTTCGTAAATCAGGTGATGATTTAATTATCGTACAGATATACGTGGATGACATCATCTTTGCATCTACAAAGCCTGAGTTGTGCAAAGAGTTTGAGCACACTATGAAATCACAATTTCAAATGAGTATGATGGGTGAATTGACATTCTTTTTGGGACTTCAAGTCCGTCAATGCCCTGAAGGCATTTTCATAAACCAATCAAAATATGTTCACGATTTATTAAAACGTTTTGATGTGGTTGGCTCAAACTCCGCTGCTACACCAATGTCCAGATCATTTCAAATGGACGCCGACTTGTCTAGCAAACCGGTAGATCTAAAGAAATATCGGGCAATGATTGGTTCTTTGCTATACCTCACGGCCAGTAGACCTGACATTGTATTCTCCACGGGTGTCTGTGCTCGTTATCAGTGCGAACCGCGTGATTCACACCTTAAGGCTGTGAAGAGAATCCTTAGGTACCTGAAGGGCACGCCAGACTTTAGCCTTTGGTACCCAAAGGGTTCTAGTTTTGAGCTAATTGGCTACACAGATTCTGATCATGCAGGTTGCAAGTTGGACAGGAAGAGCACTTTCGGAGCCTGCCAGTTCCTCGGGAACAAGTTGGTGAGTTGGTCGTCACGTAAACAGAACTGTGTGTCATTATCCACGGCCGAAGCTGAATACATTGCTGCCGCGTGTTGTTGCTCACAAGTTCTATGGATGAAAACCCAACTAGCGGATTTCGGATACACCATGACCCAGATTCCAATCTACTGCGACTCTCAAAGTGCCATTCAGATCACCGCAAATCCAGTTCAGCACTCCAAAACAAAGCATATCGACATCCGATACCACTTCATCAAGGATCATGTCGAAAAAGGTAATATTGAACTATATTTTGTGGAAAGTGATCTTCAGCTTGCTGATTTGTTCACTAAGGCCTTTGATGAGAAACGTCATTTCTTCCTTCTAAGCAAGCTAGGAATGTTAGATCTCCCGCCTAAAGTCTAGGGGGAGTTGGGGATCTGTTAGGATGTATGTGTGTAGGGGGAGACTTGGATGTATAGCATCTTTCGAGGGGGAGTGTCTATATAATCATATGTTTGTTTGTGCTAATGTTCTCGGATCCACACTACAATGGATACCATCCTGGACTTTATTTTGTAGGTGTGGACAATAACAACGACTTCTGATTATATCAGATCAGGACTCGCACAGAATCCGATACCGGGGTTACACAGTTAATACCCGAAGAAAACTATCCAGGTTAGTCATTACGTAGAGGTCAAGGGGCTGAACTTGTGCATTTTTGTGAACTTGCAAGTTCAGGGGGTGGATGTGACAAGTTTCTGAACTTTCAGGTTCGGGGACTAAATCTGTCATCTCCTGATACTTAAGTTCAGGGGCTGATTTGTAAATTTTCCAAAACTCAAGTTCAGGGACTCGTTTTGCCAATTGGGTGAAACTTGTACTCCAGGGGGTGTCTGTGTCATTGTTGGAAGTTGAGAGTGATAAGTGGGTTCACTTATCCTTAAACTGATAAGTTGACCTCAGAATTATAAAAAGAACATTTTGTCCTTTTCTAAGTTTATGCTTAAAGAAAATTCAGTTTTCAAAATTTTCAATCATCTCTCTCTCTCTCTCTCTCTCTCCGACGAACAAAACCGACGCCACCACCCCGGTTCCGGCCACTTTTCCGGCGTTTCCGACCTCCGTTCTTCGATCCGACTAGTCCTAAACGATCACGGTAAGATTACGAACACTTTGGTATGATCTATAACATGTTTAGATTTCGTTTTCTTAGCCGAATCGAAGCCTAAAGCTTCTTGAACAAACCCGAAACCCAAACTCTTTGGAATGGGTTTTTGGGACGTTCAATCGGTCGTTTTATGTTTGTAAACTAGTTTAGAACTTAAATGTAGCATAATGTACTAGTTTGCATCGTCGAAATCAAGTTTTTTTGATCGATTTGAAGTCGAGAAAACCGACAGTCGCGTTTTACCCGATTCGGGTATTCATATTCCCCGAATCGGGGTTCTTGAATGTTCTTCGTGATTCAAAAGTCCCGATTCGGGAAACCTAATAACCCGATTCGGGTATTCGGGTTTCCCGCATCGATCCTTCACGGAACCCTTGTTTTCTATTTTCAAAAATCCCGATCCGAGAAACATGGATAACCCGATTCGGGTATCCGAGTTTCCCGCATCCGTCTTAAGGGTGGACATTTTGAACTCGTTTTTCAAAACTTTTGATAAGTGTTTTACCATCTTTACCGATTCGGGTATACCCAAAACCCGAATCGGGTTTCTGTAGGAAATTCAAAAATTGATTCCAAGTATTTACCATCTTTACCGATTCGGGTATACCCAATTCCCGAATCGGGTTTCTTGAGGAAATACATATGTTTAAGTGATCTCAATTCCCGACTCGGGAAACTGAGTAACCCGATTCGGGTACTCGTGTTTCTCGACTCGCGTTGAGTCGAGCTCATGCCAAAATTTTTCCACAAGTGTTTGAGAGTTTGTAGGAGACGGGTATATTGTTTTTACCCGATTCGGGTTTGTGACTATCCCGATTCGGGTTTTGCCAAAACCCGAATCGGGTGTGGTACTTTTTCCCTCTCCACTTCTTTCTCAACACTTGATGAATCGTTGAGTGTTCTAACTTGTTAAACTTGTTGTATCTAAACAGAAATGGCTCTCAACATTGCTGCTGACCGCGCACTGATCTCCGAGGAGGATCTCAGGCCCATTACTCAGAACAACGAGTACGTGGATCTGAACAACTTTCCAGCTCAGGAACTAGTCATCTTGGAAATCCTGAAGGTGCACCCTCTGGCCTATGCTCTCGAGGCCACTGCTGAGGTGCCAATGATCTACCTCCAACAATTCTGGAATACATCCAGGATTGTTCATCATGCTGGAGGCCGAACCCTCGTTGGCCGAGTAGACCAGACAGAGCTGTCAGTCAACCTTGATGACTTCCGTCGCATCTTACACCTTCCGACTGACTCCGTCGAGGCTCCATTCGAACCTGTCATTGACATACCGATCCTTTTCAGCGAGATCCTCGCCATCGGTGTCATGGCAAACCCTGGTCAACGGCTCAACGGCATCTCTCAGGTCACCAACAACATGTTGCCACCACTGTGGGCGACTCTGTTCAGTGTTATGAACAGATGCCTGTCTGCCAAAGTCAAGGGCATAGACAAGGCCTCGACACAACTATGGCACATTATCCACTCCGTAATCTACGGGCGCCGGATTGACACAGCGGCACAACTCTGGATCGACATCACACGGGATGTGGACCCGAACGACCAACGAACCAAGCACTCGTCCATCCCGTGGATGCGGTTCTTCGCTTTGATGATTCGCGATCATATGACCAGACATCCTGAAGTCAATCGCCGATCTCGTCACCCGCTCTTCAAGAGCAAGCAGCTCTCCAGGTCCAAGATTCGGGAACTCAAGCCCGGTCAAGAGGAGATGCCGATACCTCGCCACGTGTTGGATACCGCCGATAGGGAAGCAACGAGCGTAGGACTATATAGGGCGTCCATAGGTTTAGACGACACATCCACGGACTCCTCAAAGCCGAGGAGCCCTGCCCAGGATGTGCAAACCGTCCGTCACTCGGCTCGGGCCCTAGGTGCCAAGCCCCGGGGTTCCACTGGGGGAGCTTCCGGTTCAGGGGTTATGAGAGTGGACGTGAGGGGGGAGCCGGGTAGAATAGTCAGCACATCCGCGGTTCCACACGTGCCTCAAGTCCGTCCAAGCGCTCTCTACCAACAAGTCCGACAAGCAAGGGGTCGCCGCACTCAACGACAATTGGTTGATGAGGAAGAACACTCGGCAGAGTACTACATCAGATCCAGAACGAAGCAGTACACCGGTACACAGAGGTACTCGCCACCGTCACCCTTTCATGATGAAGAACGGGAGCCGTCACCAGCTCAATCACTCGAGAGTTAAGGTGAAGACGTGGAAGCTTCTCCACAAGAACAAGCACACGTTTTTCACCTCCCCAGACTGACGCTGCTCCCGGACCACAAGGTGATCCCCACGGCGAACCTTCTGGAGACGATTCAGATGGTGATTCTGACCATGGTGAAGGCAAGGACACATCCACCTCCGAGCACACTCCGTCCGATCGACAGGTCGTTGATGTTGAGGCCACCGAGTCCGAACAAGTGGACTTCGGTGATGGTTCTTCCGAGGAGGTGGACAACCTCAAGAGCGGTAAAGCTCAAAGAGATGAAGATGAGGTCACGTCATCTTTCAACGGAGACGACTCCGTGGACATCCTCAAACAGGATGACGTTGATTCAGATGGCCGTACTGACGGTCTTGGAGGTGATGAAGATGAAGTGGGATCGGCGGTGGAGAAACAAGGTGATGAAGACCTTGAGGGTGCTGGTGAGGGTTTGAGGAAAGAGACCGAAGATGAAGAGGTCCACTTAGACGAATAGTGGCTTAGGATAGAAGAACAGGGAGGAGATGAAGAACCCACTAGGTTAGACACCCTAGGACTCCCGTCTACCCCGAGTCACTCCCCCACAGAGGCAACCCACATTCAGACCGGTCACGTGATGACGACGGGTCAAGACGCTGGCAGCCAACCAGCGCATTTGCACACCCAAGCCACCCACTCGGCCATCTCTCAACAGATGGTCGTTTCATCTTCTCACGGGGATTTAGCACAACTTCCATTGACCACTCACTCGGAGTCGGTCAATGTTGAGATAAGAGAGGAACTGCCCCACCTCTCGACTTCTTTCCGTGCACCAAGTGTCTTAGATCCACTTCCCGAGACGTATCACGTCATTCATTTGGGTAGGACACAGTTTGGAGCATCATCCGCCCGCCCGAGTGGCCTGGCCGGAACGGGGAGAGTCGGTGCGTCTGATGACGCCCTTCGAGGATCCGCCGGAAGCCCTGACACCGTCAACATCATACCAGCGGTGACGTCAGGCCGAGAGAGCACCTCAGTAGGACTCTTCTCGACAACTGGAGCCCAAGTGGCATCAGGTGTTGTACTACCGGGACCGGGTCCGACAGACTCGAGCAAAGTCTTTAAAGACGCTCACGCACCACCGAGGCTCTTAGGCCTGACGGATTCGGACGACATCCTAAAAGTCGTCCAAACCAGATTCGCGGAGCTCGACCGCGCCGAGGCCTCTCGGAATGCCAAACTTGAGGCATTCGAGAGTGCTCTCAACGAGCAAAGAGGAGAGATAGAGACCTTGAAGTCTCGGGACGCTGATCGAGAGGCCGAACTACAAGAGCTACGACGCCAAGCAAAAGGCAAGTCTACTGAACTTCAACATCATCAATCCGTGGCTCCTCCTCTCCGCACCGAGCCAATCCTCCGTCTACAACCTCCTCAACCAACTGCTCAAGAAGCCATCCCGGGCTACGTACTTGAAGCCGAGTTCAACATGACAGTCTCCGCGCTCACTACTCAGAACGACAAGCTTTCGGCTAAACTCAAGCGAGCGGAGGAACTACTAGCCGCCAGGGATGCACAGTTGGCAGATCAAGAAGCGCAGTTGGAGGCCGCCAACCGCCGTATCCGCTAACTCGAGGCAGCGTGCCGGCCTCAGGCTCAGTCCTCAAAACGGGGACATGATGACACTGACCCGGGCGCAGGTCCTCATGAGGGGGAGATGCAGGGAGTCAAGAGACTTCGCATCGGCCTTGCTCAAGCCTTGGGTTCCGCGCCTGCATCAGCTTCAGCGCCGCAAACTGCTCCGTCAGGGCATCAACACTTCATGGAGTATCCCGACGAAGAGCCCCTCGACGTCGAGCAGTTCGCCTATCAGTCGATACCGTTGGATGAGGTAATCCAATTTCCTCAGTCCGAGCCTACTGTCGAGGTCGATATGGTAGTCCCCGAGTCGGCGCCGATGGATCCGAATGAGCTTCACATCTCGGAAGAAGCCAGAAGACTCCTTGCCCGACTTGCACAAAGCCTCAGGATCTACAAGAAGGGGGACACCATAGTCAGCGCAACCGACTACGACACATTCCTCCCAACGGTACAGTTCCCGGAAACGGAAGAGCCTCCCACCATCACGACGACAGTTCCAGACGCTCCAGCTCCCGTTATCATCCAGCTTAACTGGAACCACACGGTAATCTTCCGACCTTTCTTGGAGGAGTCCTTCTCAAGGATTTTCCAACAAGAAAAGGTCCATCAGTGGTCCAGAAAGGTGTTCTTTGGAGTCTCTCATTACAAGAAGAAGCGCCGCCAGACAGCCTACGCCCACCAGCCTACGCCCACCAGCGCATCTGCAATTGGTACACTCATGGGAAGACCAGACTCAGACGCCGTTTTGTGAAGGTAACAGATGTGAGGCCTTACAGACACGGCAGCAGCATGTTCTTGGAGTTCTCGGTCACCATGTACGGAAGTGGGAACGTCAGGTTGAATGGCGAGCTCCTGAAGTGGACATTCACAGAAGCTGACTTGGATCGGATTCATCTTGAAGACATCCTCGTGCTGATGAAGTATCTCCAAGGTCCGATCCTCCGCCCCGACTACTACAACTCCGGCCTCGAGGTGCTCAAAAGGTACGTCCGTCACACCATTGCTCTATCACATATGACCGACTACCAGATGGCAATCGAGAGTCGACAGCCGAAAGTGAACCTCCTTCGTCCGAATCTGCAAGTCCCAGCAATCGAATCTTATCAGCTCTACGTGCCGACGAGCATCCCAGAACACGGTATTGTCTACTGCACGCTAAAGAAGAGGGAACGCAAGTTCATGAGATTCAGTGAATTCTCTCATTTCTGCGACGGTACCATTCTGTATGTCATCCAAGGCATAGAGAGCCGACTGAAGACGGACCAGATTCCGAAGACGAGGCACTTAGACAACAAGTCAAGGTTCTTCGAGGCATTGGACAAGCTTGAAGGGAAACTGAAGGAGAGACTCATGTACCGGAGAGTCGAAGGTGCCTTGAAGCTGCGAACGAGGATCATAGGAGAATGGGACGAGTATCGTCAACTGTCCAAGTGGGAGCCTGCACTGAAGTATCCGCCACCCTTCTGACTTCTTCCCAAAGGGGGAGATTGTTAGACCCTACTTTGAGGGTTGTGAAGAAGTCAAGGGTCTATCTAGTATTTTCCTATTCCTAGTATTTGCTTTAGATTTATGTTTGCCCTCTTTTGTAAAGAGTCATAGACTCTAAGGGCCTTTCTTCTAATTCCCTATTACCTAGTGCTATGAATACAATGCTATAGCCTAGGGTTTTGTGTAGAATTGGTAGCCTACTATTTTAGATGAGAAGCAATCCCAAGAAGTTGTTTATTCTCTTGTCTTTTCAACTACATTCTACCACATTCTCATAACTAGATGTTCATCAATGCTTAATCATTTCCTCTAGTTTTCTCTCCATCATTCATTCTCTATTGTTTGGGATTCACATGACTAATCACTCATTTATCTTATTTAAGCATCAGTGTTTTTTGTTTTTATTAGCTATGTTATTGGTTTTTTAACATAGAATAACCTACATCCCAATCTCTTCATCTAACACATGTTCTCTTACTAAACTTATATTGTTTAAAGATCGATCTTTTGTTTTGAGTAATATTTTTTTTTGCCTTTAGTTAATTTTTTTATTTAGATACATGAGTGTTGAAGGTTATTGAGGTTGTACAATGAAACTGCTGTTGAAGTTGTCTTATTGGTTAAAAAAATTTGAGTTTTAGTTATTTTTCTTACTCATATTTCTGATGTGGCTATTGAAGTTGTAACATAAATGGTTGCATTTTTTAGTTGTTAAAAAAGATTTGAGGATAGTTTAGTTGTGAGTTTTCAATCAGGTGGTCCAGTTTATTAAATTATTACACTGATAGATTGAAATTAGTAGTTTTAAGTTTTAACAAAGTATTGTTCTTATCGATTATAAGGGTAATGATTCAATTGGTATGATGAAGTGACTGGTATAACTAAGGTTGGTGTCATAAAGTTAACTTATTGAAATTAACACTTGAATAATTTCTTCACATTTAATTTTGTGTAATGCATGCAAATAAAATTAAAAACTTCACGAATTTCATATATATATATATATATATATAAAACTAAGAATTAAAATAACTATTTCTTAAACAGTTCAAATACATTGTTAATCACATTTTATTAGTTATCGATTGATAATTTATGTTTAACTTTAACTGACTTTTTATATAAAAAAACAAAACTTTAACTTACTTGCAATTCTCCTTATCATATATTTTTTATGCCAAGAAACCTATTTATCTTTTTTCTCAATTTTTTGATTTTTTTTAAATGTTGGATATGTAAAAGACTTTTTCGCCCCTATATGAATGTTGATCCAGCTCTCCTAAGACCTGATGAAATGATAATGATCCTGATACTTTACTTAGTGAATAGGTCTTTACATATAGTTATAGCTTGAGGAATTATCACTGAGATTGTTCAGTGTTATTCTGTATTAAAAATGCTGTAACTTGTACTTATAATCATCAGGATCAGTAGATGAACGAGTCTGTTCTGAAGTCTACTGATCCTGACCATCGAAGTTAAGACCTCCTGAAGACATTAAGATCATACTCAAGAACCATGAGCGAAGTCAAAGAATTAGCTGATGACAGGAACAGCGTGCTCGTGATCTGAAGACGGAACTCAGTGATAGCAGGCTGCTCAATTTCGTATGACATCTTGAAGACTCATCAGGATACAGTGACCCCTGATCAACATCAGTATCAGGGCATTCCTCACTGATCAGTATCCCGATCCTGAAGTATTAGTGTAATGTCTTAATCTAATGCACAAAAGGATTATACGTCTTTACTGACACAAAAAGTACTCAAGGACAGTCTCTTTTCTGTTCCCTCCGTACTTATCAGACCTCAAGGCAACTGTTTATATAAGCCCTCTTTTGCACACCATACAAAAGATATTTGTTTATAGTAAATAGTACATAGGACCACTTAAAATGTGACACGTACACAAAAGTGTGTCTGCATGCATTTAATGCATGGGGTATAAATAGGACTTGAAGAGAGGTTCTCCATACCTCTTCTTCACCTTACTTATCACCCAAATCCTTTCTTTCTTTATCCTTCTATTTCTTATCTTTTCTAGTCTTCTCACTCTAGTGCATAGTGAAAGAAACTTAGATTGTTTAGTTTAGACTTTAGTCTTTTCTATTTCCGCAACAATCTGTAAATTCAAAGTGTTAATACAACATAGAATTTAAAAGTGACATTTGGTGTGATTATATTCAATCCCCCCTTCTATAATCTCATACACTATCCTTACTTGAAGGTCACCCCCTTGGGACCAACAAGTGGTATCAGAGCATATTCAAGCTCTCTTCTTTTCAAGAAAAATCTTGTGATCCTCTCTCTCTCTAATCCATGGCTCTTCAAGCTAAGGATAACTACTTTGATACCGGCTTTCCAAAAAATCTTTTCAACCTCATCCCGTATAAGTGCTTGAGAAACTTGCTTGAAAAACCCTGCTACGACCCTTGACTTCATTCCTTTTGGAATCTTCTTGTAATACTTAACCAAGAAGCTTTTAACAACCGGACTGGGAGGTTTAGATGATTCCTTTTTTGGTTTATCAGAAACCATAGCCACATCGTGCTTATCAGAACGCCCAATTTCTTCAGCTTTTGGCTTATTCTCTTCAACATGGAGAGGCAATTCCTTATTCTCATTAGACAAACGCCCAATTTCTCCAACTTTTGGCTTATTCTCTTCAACATGGAGAGGCAATTCCTTAATCTCATCAGACAAACGCCCATTTTCTCCAACTTTTGGCTTATTCTCTTCAACATCAGCAGGCCATTCTTTAATCTCATCAGACAAACGCCCTTTTTGTTTCACATATGGCTGATCATCTGGCTTATCACGAGGAGATTCTTTAATCTCAACAGACATACGACCATTCTCTTCAACATTTAGTTTATCAGGAGGCACAACAGACAAACGCCCATTTTCTTTATTATCATTGGACAAACGCCCATCTTCTTCAAGATGCATTTTCTTTTTACTTTCATCATCATCAGGAATGGCTAGCTTCTTGCCCATAGAATATAACAGACTCAATTCCCCTTGGAATTTGTCAGTAGAACCACCCTTTCCGAAGACAATCGGAGAAGTGATGCACTCGGCCGGTTTCCCGTCGTCTGTTACACCGGACATAAGATCATAAGAAAATAAGAGAGTGGGTGTAAAAAATCTCTAGATTTGAAGAACTTTTTAAAAATGATTATCATAAGAAAGAAATCACTTTTTATTTTATTACACCAATAAGAATTTTTAAATGAAATATTTATAAGAAAGAAATAATATTTTATTAGATATATGTAATAGTTTAATAATATAAGTATGATGTTATCTCCAAAATAAAAAGGACTATCTTCATCAAAATGTATCCAACTATACTCATATTCCTATTGTGTGTATCCAACTTCAAAATGTGTTATTGTGTGTACTAAACTTTCAAAATGGTTTATTGTATGTAACATTTTACCTGGTAACCTGTTTATGCTGATGTGTATCAGGTAATTGCTATGTGGCATCCTACATGGCATCCAATGTGGCCTCATCTTCTTCATCAAAATTAGGGTTTCAAATTTACCCATTTTTTAGGGTTCAAAAATATTGAATATTCTTGTTTCGGGATGGATTCATGAAATTGATATGGGGTTTGGGATCAATTTCTTATGTTTAATCATTATCTATAATCATTTTTTAGCATTTAATTTCTGGATTAGTTCGATTTTGGGTTTTTTGGTCGAAAAGTTGGTTTTGGCCGAAATTAGGGTTCTTGATTTGGAGGAGAAGAAGATGAGTGGATTTCATGTTTTTGGGTTTTGTTCATCTCCAGATCTGGGTTTAAATGTTCATCATCATCAAATTGACACCTTACCAAATCTGACCAAAAAGTCTACCAAAACCAAATTTTCGAGCAAAACCCGCAATACACGAATCAAACTACGGGTTTGAACAAAATCAATGATAGAATGATGATAATCTATCATAAACGACCTCAAACCACTATCCCCACACTTGATTTAAGGTCTAAAATCTCACAAATGAAGGAAAACGACCATAAATAAGTTTGAACAAAAACCTACAAATACGCCCTAAATCTCAAATATGCGACAAAATTGAATACAGAAGAAGATTAAGCATTGGATTTCGACCAAGATCCATCATCAATTGCAGAAATCCATTGAGAAATAAGAATTAGGGTTCTATCTTATTAGGGTTTGTTCTTCTTCAAAGTTAGGGTTTATCTTCATGAAGGAGAAGAAGATGACTGGGATGGAATTATCCCACATGGCATCCACATGGCATCTATGTGGCATCCATGTCAGCGATTTTAAATAGAGGTGACCGGCTAAGGGTTGAAAAGGTTAAATGATGCATACAATAGAACTTTTTAAAACTATATTACACACAATAACACATTTTAAAGTTGGATACACACAATAGGAATACGGGTATAGTTGGATACATTTTGGTGAAGATAGTCCAAATAAAAAATATGTTGTAGTTGAATACATTTTTCTTTGGATATTTTAAACTTTAAATCTCCATTTTGAAGAATATTTAAAAAAGTTGTTACAGATGCTCTAAGCTAGCTATTTTCGAGGTACACGTTTGGATGACCATAAGTTGAATCTCGAAGTAGCGTTTCAGTAGGTTTGTGTGATTTTTTTAAAAAAAAAATTTAACCGCAAAACGAGAACGAGCAGGGGAGAGAGCTTCAACGTAGCCATCACCCTTCCCAAGCCCGCGAAATTCTTTTCCGTTTTTTTCAATTACACCCCTTATTTACTAATTAATAAATATTAATAATTAATAATTATTTGATGTTAATAAATATTATTTTATAGTGATTGAAATTAATAATTAATTATTAATTATAACAATTATTATTTAATATGTTTACTCACACAAAAAAAAATATAACAATCATTTTTAATGTTTATGTAAGTTATACAAAATCAAAGCTATCTTTGTTAGGCTATCCTTAACCGTACCCCTCATACCCCTCATTTCTGCTGCCACATCAGCTGCCACATCAGCTTTCCACTATCTTTACCACTACGCTACCAATTCCATACTTTTCATCCTTAACCATACCCCTCATATCCCTCATTTTATTTTTTTATTTCTAAAATATATTAAAATAATTTACTCAAAGTTAAAATAACTAAAATTCAAATTAAAATTAAAATTAAAATTAAAATTAAAATTACATTTTATTAAAACTAAAAAATACAATAAAACTAATTATTGGCCATAGAGTCCCACACGTGTTGAGATAAATCTTGGCAAAGGTTGACGTGCCTCTCTCGGTTTTTCACTAGGTTGACGTTTCTTATCCGGTCTGCTTCGGAGATATTTGTTTCAATATCTTCCGTTAAAACCTCCGTATGATCAAAAGGATAATCTAAAATGCCTTCGTACGAATCATGTTGTGTAAAATTATACACGTGTACATGATTTCTTGTAGCTTCGTTCGTGTCCATACTCGCGCCGGTCTTTTTACCATGTGCCATTTACTTTGAAGCGTGGCGAATGTCCGTTCGATGTCTTTCCTAGCCGATTCTTGACGTTCCTTGAACTGGGCCCGTCTCTCGTCATGTGGATACCTAAATGCTTTGACGAAAGTCGTCCACTCCTGATATATCCCGTCGGCAAGATAATACCCGTGATTGTAGTGTGTGCCATTCACTACAAATGAACTATCGGGTGCTTTATCTTCGAATAAATCGTTGAAAACCGGTGATTGATTGACAACGATTATATCGTTCGTCGCACCCGGAACCCCGAAGAATGCGTGCCAGATCCATTCATCATATGATGCGACCGCTTCTAGAATTACCGTCGGTCCAGCATGATCACCTCTATGGAATTGACCCTCCATGCGACGGGGCAATTTTTCCAGCTCCAATGCATACAGTCAATGCTACCAAGCATGCCGGGCAAGCCGTGGACTTGTTCATGCATTGCGTAGATTCGTTGAATATCGCTAGCAGTAGGCTTTCGTAAATATTGTCGTATATATAGGTAAATAATACCTTTGCAAAAATTCTCAAGGCAATCCCTTGACGTCGTTTCGCTCATCCTCAAGTACTCGTCGGAAGCATCCGCAGCAGACCCGTACGCCAATTGTCGAATAGCGGACATACACTTTTGAAGCGCGGAAAACCTTTTCATGCCTCTTGCATCCCAATGTTGCTTGAAATATTCGACCTCTCTTTCTAGATCGTTAACTATCCTTAAGAATAGTCGTCGACTCATACGAAACCGCCGCTTAAAGTCTTCGTCGTTGTACACCGGGTTATCAGAAAAGTAGTCGGTGATAAGTTTATCGTGTCCCTCTTCCCGACCTCTTTCTTTATTCGGCCCTCTCGGTCTTTTATTTGACGGACCTTCTCCATTGTTTTGCAATACCCCGGTAGCCACAAGTTTACCGACCAACTCAGCAGCTTGAAGGTTGGCAAGAAGAACTTGATCTATCATGAGATCAAAATCATCATCGGAATCCGACATTTTTTTTGTGGATAGGAGATAAGAGGAGAAAAATAAGAAGATTAAGAGAAGAATAAGAAATGAATTAGAAGAGAATTGGAGGAGATGTGGAGTTGTTGGTTGTGAATAGGTATGTATATATATATAGAGATAAAAGGACTTTTTTTTAAAAGAAAGTAGCCGTTAAAGAGCCGTTGGCGGGGAGGGGGGGGGGGTTCACGCGTTTTTTGGGCCGGTGTGGGGGTACCGGCCATCGCCACTGCCGATACCCTACCGGTCACCCGCGACGGTGTTACCGCCGGTGCCGGTAGCGGTACCGGCCCCCTACCGTATGGGCTAAGGATGGCCTTAAGAGATAGCTTTGATAAGAGGTAAACAAACAATTCCTAAATTGAATTGATTGAATGTCTCATCACTTTTAATTAGTCATTCATCCTTAACCGGTGCAAAATTTTATTTATTTAAAATAGTGCTCAAAATCAGATAAATCATGTCTAACTCGGTTGGCCTTCCTAAGCGCGTTAACATCCTAAGAGGGGAAAGAGGGTGTGGATGGGAGGATCCCAGTCTACCCGGATTCGATCAAGGGAGTGATCAATTGGTCATTAGGCTGGTCCAGTTATATATCGGGCTCTTCCCCCAGCCCAGTAAAACACTGTGGTTAGGATCTAGGTTTAGCGTAAACTAGGCCGATACATCGACAAATTAGTGGACTGTTCGTAGATGTCCGATACCATCGGGGAGTATGTGTGCACGCATGTGTTCTTGATAGTCGTTCGTTGGTTTGATGACGCCATGTATTTCAAAAAAGGGCTAAAAATCAAAAAGCTTGTTGTTTTTTTTTTTCAAAATCTTCATATGTTTACAATCATAACTTGATACATGTCATTTCTACGGGCTATTGATCGGGTGTCGAATCCGTCAAAAATAATAATAGTTGTTTTTCCTATTACCTCGAATTACAAAATAAATTGCAACAGTGGTAAGTAGGGTCGATTCCACAGGGACTGGATGTGATCGTAGTCAATGTTTACGCTTTAAATAAAAGGGGGGGGGGGGGTTCATTGGTGATTACAACTAATTTGAACATGTAAGGAAAAGACGTTTAAACAAGATGATAACAATTCTAGTGATGAGTGTTCGGTAGTTTCAATGTTTGGATAATATATTGTTAACTCGATTAATATCATTTATAGAATTCAAAATGGAAAGAGACATGAAACGCTTCGATATCTCACTTGTTTCCGAAAGTTTTGATTATCGCGAGAACGCTCGACGAAAAATCCCTAATCAATATAATGATTTTAGTCAAGAACATAAAATCAATAATTAATCGCATTAAGAACCAAAACCATATCTAACCAGCAATTGGACGCCAACTATTTAGATTAGACCAGGTAATCCTATATTACATTCAAAACACCTATCCTGTAAATTGAAGTAATATTTGCTACTAAGATTAAGCTAAGAACGATTACGTATTCAAAGTTTAATCTAGCAATTCAAACTTAAGTTAAAGAAAAAGACTGATCAGATCAAGATTTTAACAAAAGATGAAAAACACAGTTTATGAAGATTGCCATGGTTGAATATAAATAAACGATACTAACATTAAGTTTCAATATATCCAAACCGAAATTACTTAATTACTCATCACTAGAAATAAGGAAACTAGCCACTTATTATATAAATTGAAAGCATTAACATACTTACGAAGATGAAACTTAAGAAATTCGAACTCGCCGAAAAACGACTCGCCAGAAATTTACTTATATGAAATAAAAACTAACAAATAAGAAAAGCATATATATATATATATATATATATATATATACATATTATCTATATAAGTGGCTCTCTTCAAAGACTGAAATCAGCCCCATATTTATAGCCTTCAAACAGATAAGAACTTCGTCGCATTAACATACTTACGAAGATGAAACTTAAGAAATTCGAACTCGCCGAAAAACGACTCGCCAGAAATTTACTTATATGAAATAAAAACTAACAAATAAGAAAAGCATATATATATATATACATATTATCTATAAAAGTGGCTTTCTCAAATGAAACCAGCCCCATCTTATTTATAGGCTTCAAAATTTCGTCACTTGCAATCCACTTGCCTTATCCTCTGCATAAACCCACTTGGCCTTCGTCATATGTGCATGAATCTGAATGATTTTCATCCCCGCGACCTTAACCCGCGGGAATGGGTCGCGCGTGTCCATTTTCAGGCCGAACTCAAAACTACAAAGTTGTAGTCCCGTCTGTTAGCTTTCCGGAACATCTTGAATCGCGTCAATCGGAGGTCGGACGAGTGAGATATGGCCAAAACGCCACAGCCGCGCAAAGCTGTCAGAATTATTTCTTTTTGCTCTTTTTCTTCTGAAAGAGTTCCGAACCATAATAAAACGACATCATCAACAAAGCGGTATTTTAAGCATTAAACTAACATTGATTGTTAGGTAAATTTGACATAAAAGTGCATATAAAATATCACTTAGCAGCTATATAGAAGAATAGTTTGTTACGATCTTAATAAGTAAAGAAAATTTATTTGATCAAATAATGTTTATGAGAAATTATATTTTCTATATTTTTTTATGTCTATTTATCCTTCTATTCATGTGAAAAGAATATTTATTATCTGTTTATCATTTCCATCATATTTTATTTAATATACCTATAAAAAAAATGATAAGTGTTTTTCCAACACGAGTAGAAGGATGGATAGGATTTTTTTTATTAAATTACCAAAACATAAACTCAATTTACAAAGTTGCTTTAACAAAATTTGTTGAGATCAAGAGCTGTGTCACCGTGTGACGTTTCAGCAACCAAGAAATTTGTTGCATGGGCGGCTATCGTTTCCAAAGCGGATCGACCGGCTAATTATAAGACCATCCAGCATCCACCTTTACCTTTCACAAGAGAAAATGGCTTCACCTCATCAACATCCAACTACGATAGAGAACCTCCCCGGCGAACTTTTATGGGAAATACTCATCCGGATACCGGCGAAACCGCTTGCTCGAATGAGGTGCGTTTCCAAGCCCTGGAATGCTCTCTTATCTAAACCCTCTTTTATAAAATCCCATCGTCATTGTTCTATCGAAATCAACGATGAAACTCTTTTGGTCTTAACCGATGGAGATTTGCATAACCCATTCTCTGTGATGGCACACTTCTCTGAATCTGATCTTGATATCGCTAGGTCCGTCATACTCCCGGTAGCTATTTCTACGTCTGAATCTCTAACTGTCAAATTTCTAGGTTCTGTCAACGGCTTAATATGTTTTTGTTACCGACCAGATAGTGATCATTTTGACTTTAATAAGTTGATCATTCAGATTTGGAACCCTTCTCTTTCGAACGTATTAACTCTCCCGCCCTGTCAATTGCCGTACTGGTGTATCAATTTCAATGTTTTGCATTTTAGGTTCGGGTATGATCCTAAAACGGATGATTACAAACTTGTTAAGCTTATGAGAGGTGTTAAAGATTGGCTACAAGTAGAGGTGTATAGTTTGAGGAAGGATTCATGGGGATTAATCACTCAAAGTTTTCCGTCGCATGTTACTGAAATATTCAACGAAGACGGGGTTTATGTTGACGGATGTGATGGTCGTCTGCATTGGCTTGGTTCTGTTGGTGAGGGACGGAAGCTTCAAACTATAGTTGCGTTTGATTTGGGTATGGAGAGTTTTAGCGAGATATCTCTTCCAAAATCTGTTAAAGATCATAAAGAAAGTTGTTGGCATAGTCTTGGAGTTCTGGCTGGAAAGCTCTGTGTGAGGTCGTCAAGCAATAAACCTTTTGAGTGTGAAGTGTGGGTTATGAATGAGTATGGTGTGGCTGAATCATGGGTGAAGCACATTGTTGTTTCGGTGTTTAGGGGTCTTCTTGTTCCGTATGAATTAAAATTAAGCATCAAGTTTCTATCTGCAATTTCATTCCAAATGCAACGCATGGCTAGGCAACATCGGATGGTCAAAGTTGTTAGGTATGTCGAGAGTCTTGTTTGGATAGCACCGGTTAGGGGTGGTTGCAGCAAGGCTCGATCATTGCAAGCTTGAAATGTAGGATGGATTGGAAGTTTAACAAGGGTGTACTTTCAGTTTTTATTATTAAACTTAATTATGTCAAACATGTATTCAAATTTACTTTTGTGTTACTACAGAAGGTATGCTGTCAAGTGTTATGATTTTCCTATTTTACCTCATTTACATTTTGGCATGTTCTTTGAAATTAGCTTCTAAAGTAGTTTTGGCGGTCGAATTAAACTAGTTCATCTACTAATTAGGGGCTACAAAAGTTGCTTGTAAGGAATTCGTTGAATAACCAAAAAAGACATTAAAAGTTAAACCATTTAAACATTTCATATGTATTTAAAAGAAGTAAACTTTATTTTTAGCCTATAATGGATTGTCAATTTCATCACACTGGTTGCGGGATTTTGGCACCTATACCCATGAAGGTACCCCCACCTTTAACCTTATACCCGTCTCCTCTCCCTTTTTGACCAACCCCGTTACAATGGTATAACGGACCGTTACACCATTTTCTTTGTCATCTTTATAAAAGACCGTTTTAACGGCTCTTATAACAGTTTTTTGGGGGTATGGTTTGCAAAGAGGGAGAGAAAATGGGTATAAAGTCAATAGTGGGGTGCCTTCATGGGCATAGGTGCCAAAATCCCCACTGGTTGCACTTAAACAGTACGTCGGGATGTAAATTTTGAATAAATATAAGCGGACGTATGTATCACAGTTTTTGATAGATATATGCCTACCTGTAGCATTTGGAATTGCATGTCTCTATTAACTTACATTATAATTGTCCTAGCAAAAGCTAAGGCAAATGAACAACTGTTTTTCTTCTTCGGCTGAGTTGGAACATGTATTATTCAACAGAAAATAAATGAATGTTTACTAAAATATTTTCTTGCCAAAATATTGACAAGCGAAGCTTGTTTGAGTTCAATAAGCGATCCAAGTAGATGAACTAGTTAATAAAGAAAGATACGAAATTAACTCTTTTTTTTTTTTAGTGTTTTAAAATGATTTTGATGATATTCTTTTAATGGTTGGATAGAATCCCCAGATTTAAAAGATTAACTTAATTTGTTTTTGTTACCGACCAGATAGTGATCATTTTGACTTTAATAAGTTGATCATTCAGATTTGGAACCCTTCTCTCTCGAACGTATTACCTCTCCCGCCCTGTCAATTGCCATACCGGTGTATTGATTTCAATGTTTTGCATTTAAGGTTCGGGTATGATCTTAAAATGGATGATTACAAACTTGTTAAGCTTATGAGAGGTGTTAAAGATTGGCTACAAGTAGAGGTGTATAGTTTGAGGAAGGATTCATGGGCATTAATCAATCAAGGGTTTCCGTCGCATGTTACTGAAATTTTCAACGAAAACAGGGTTTATGTTGACGGTTGTGATGGCCGTCTGCATTGGCTTGGTTCGGTTGGTGAGGGACGGAAGCTTCAAACTATAGTTGCGTTTGATTTGGGTACGGAGAGTTTTAGCGAGATATCTCTTCCAAAATCTGTTAAAGATCATAAAGAAAGTTGTTGTTGGCATAGTCTTGGAGTTATGGCTGGAAAGCTCTGTGTGAGGTCGTCAAGCAATAAAACTTTGGAGTGTGAAGTGTGGGTTATGAATGAGTATGGTGTGGCTGAATCATGGGTGAAGCACATTGTTGTTTCGATGTTTACGGGTGTTCTTATTCCGTATGGATTCAAATTAAGCATCAAGTTTCTATCTGCAATTTCAGTCGGTATGCAACTCATGGCTAGGCAACATCGGATGGTCAAAGTTGTTAGGTACGTCGAGAGTCTTGTTTGGATAGCACCGGTTAGGAGTGGTTGCATCAAGGTTCAATCGTTGCAAACTTGAAATGTAGGATGGATTGGAAGTTTATCACGGGTGTTTAGTGTCATCTTTTCTTTTTATTATTAAGCTTAATTATGTCAAATATGTATTTAAATTTACTTTTGTTTTGCTACAGAAGGTATGCTGTCAAGTGTCATGATTTTCCTATTTTACTTTATTTTATATTTTGGCATCTTCTTGCAAATTAACTTATAAACTACTCTCTGATTATGACTTAAGAGCATGTAAAATGACTAAAAAGAATATCTTGTGGTGGTATATAAGTTTATATTAATGAAGGTGTAGTTGGAAAAAGCTACAAAAAGATTTTAAAACGCTACTTCAACTAATTAATGTGTCAATAAGCTAACTTATGATCCATCCAAACATGTACTAGCTTATAACCTAGTTTATTTTTGCCAGACACGATCTTAAACTAGCTGATCAACTAATTAGGGGTGACAAAAGTTGCTCATAAGGTTGTTAAGAGGGTGTTTGGGATTGCTTTTTGAGGTTCAAAAATGTTTTTGGTCAAAAGTGTTAATTGATTTATGGTGGAAAAATGAGTTTTTTAAAAAATTGTTTGGATTAGCTTATCAACGTTTTGATAAGGGTTTGTGACTTTGTGTTAATAAGTCAATAAGTCAGGTAAAAGTTATGTGAATTTCAAACAATAGAGAATGAATGATGGAGAGAAAATTAGTAGAAGAGATGAAACAATGATAATCACTACTAATGAGAATGGTAGAATGTAGATGAAATACAAAGAGAATGTTGGTGTTCTTGGGAATGTTTCTCATCCATAAAAAGTAGGCTACCAATCTACACAAAACCCTAGGCTATAGCATTGTATTTATAGCACTAGGTAATAGGGAATTACAAGAAAGGCCCTTAGAGTCTATGGCTCTTTACAAAAGAGGGCAAACATAAAGCTAAAGCAAATACTAGGAATAGGAAAATACTAGATAAACCCTTGACTTCTTCACAACCCTCAAAGTAGGGTCTAACAATCTCCCCCTTTGGGAAGAAGTAAGAAGGGTGGCGGAAGCTCCAGTGCCGGCTCCCACTTTGACATCTGCAGGAATTCATCCCATTCTCCAATGGTCCTCGCTCTCATCTGCATCGCCGCTTCTACACGTCGGTGCATCAACCTCTCCTTGAGCTTTCTCTCGATCAAGTTCATGGCCTCCAGTATCTTTCCCTTTCCGTCAATAAACTTCCGCTGCGGTATCTGATCAGCCAAAAGTCTACTCTGCATCCCGTTGTAGACGTAGAGAAGGGTCCCGTCGCAGAACTTTGCAAGCTCACCAAAGCGCATAAATCTGCGTTCCCTCTTCTTCTGTGTCACATAGAGAACCCCGTGCTCCGGTATCCTGGTTGGCATGTACGGAAGATAAGCATTAATACCAGGTACGAGCAGGTTGACCTTCGGCTGGCGGCTCTCGATCGCAAGCTGGTAGTCCGTCACCCGCGCAAGAGTGATCGCGTGGCGAATGTACTTCTTCAGAATCTCGGTGCCGTCTCTGTAGTGTTCAGGTCGGAGAATTGGACCCTGGAGGTACTTGATGAGCGTGAGAAGATCTTCCAAATGCACCCGATCCAGATCTGCTTCCGTGAACGACCAGTCCTGTAACTCACCTCGTGGAACGCCGGTCCCGTACATGCGGACGTCGTACTCAAGGAACAACTGATGTCCATGTTTGTAAGGGCGCATAGCAGTTACCTTGATGAAACGACGTCTGATTCTTTGACGTCCGTGGGTGGCCCAGTTGCACATCCTCTGGTGCACATAAGCAGTCCTTCTTCTTTTTGTCTTGATGTGCGAGATCCCGAAGTAGACCTTTCGAGACCATACGTGCAGTTTCTCCTGCTGGAAGATACGGGAGAAGGACTCCTCAAGGAATGGTTGGAAGATGACTGAATGGTTCCAGTTGAGCTGGATGACTGATGGAGCGGAGGACTCTGGATCTGTCGAGTGGATGGTCCGAGGAGCTTCTGGAGTAGGAAACTCGAATGCAGATAGAAGGCTGGTGTAGTCTGAGTCCCGGACGATGTCGTCCCCCCTCTAGAAAATCCTGAGGCTCTGAGCAAGCGACCGAAGAATCTTCCGGGCTTCCTCCGGAATCTGAACATCTGATAAATCTGTCGGCGCTGCTTCTGGGGGAACTACGTCAATCTGCGCCGTATCTGTCATTTGAGGAAACTGAACTGTCTCCCCTGCCGGGATTGGCTCGTAGTGCCAACTCCCCATGTCAGGAATCTCCTCCGTGTCTGAATCGACATAGGGAGCGTCGGTGGCAGCGGACTCTGATGGGAGCAGTCGAGGGGGCGGCCGTGGAAGCTGGAGCGGATGTAGAACCGGAACCCGAGGCTTGAGCGAGGCCGATGCGAAGTCTCTTGGCTCCCTGCATCTCCCCCTCATGAGGACCTGCTCCCGGGTCAGTGTCATCATGTCCCCGTTTTGAGGACTGAGCCTGAGGCCGGCACGCTGCCTCGAGTTCGCGTATACGGCGGTTGGCAGCTTCCAACTGTGCTT
Organism: Centaurea solstitialis; assembly: GCA_030169165.1. Taxonomy (NCBI): domain Eukaryota; kingdom Viridiplantae; phylum Streptophyta; class Magnoliopsida; order Asterales; family Asteraceae; genus Centaurea; species Centaurea solstitialis. Next base: position 84,319,191 of record CM058043.1, read on the forward strand.
CTCGATCTGCCAACTGTGCATCCCTGGCGGCTAGTAGTTCCTCCGCTCGCTTGAGTTTAGCCGAAAGCTTGTCGTTCTGAGTAGTGAGCGCGGAGACTGTCATGTTGAACTCAGCTTCAAGTACGTAGCCCGGGATGGCTTCTTGAGCAGTTGGTTGAGGAGGTTGTAGACGGAGGATTGGCTCGGTGCGGAGAGGAGGAGCCACGGATTGATGCTGTTGAAGTTCAGTAGACTTGCCTTTTGCTTGACGTCGTAGCTCTTGTAGTTCGGCCTCTCGATCAGCATCCCGAGACTTCAAGGTCTCAATCTCTCCTCTTTGCTCGTTGAGAGCACTCTCGAATGCCTCAAGTTTGGCATTCCGAGAGGCCTCGGCGCGGTCGAGCTCCGCGAATCTGGTTTGGACGACTTTTAGGATGTCGTCCGAATCCGTCAGGCCTAAGAGCCTCGGTGGTGCGTGAGCGTCTTTAAAGACTTCGCTCGAGTCTGTCGGACCCGGTCCCGGTAGTACAACACCCGGTGCCACGTGGGCTCCAGTTGTCGAGAAGAGTCCTACGGAGGTGCTCTCTCGGCCTGACGTCACCGCTGGTATGATGTTGACGGTGTCAGGGCTTCCGGCGGATCCTCGAAGGGCGTCATCAGACGCACCGACTCTCCCCGTTCCGGCCAGGCCACTCGGGCGGGCGGATGATGCTCCAAACTGTGTCCTACCCAAATGAATGACGTGATACGTCTCGGGAAGTGGATCTAAGACACTTGGTGCACGGAAAGAAGTCGAGAGGTGGGGCAGTTCCTCTCTTATCTCAACATTGACCGACTCCGAGTGAGTGGTCAATGGAAGTTGTGCTAAATCCCCGTGAGAAGATGAAACGACCCACTGTTGAGAGATGGCCGAGTGGGTGGCTTGGGTGTGCAAATGCGCTGGTTGGCTGCCAGCGTCTTGACCCAACGTCATCAAGTGACCGGTCTGAGTGCGGGTTGCCTCTGTGGGGGAATGACTCGGGGTAGACGGGAGTCCTAGGGTGTCTAACCTAGTGGGTTCTTCATCTCCTCCCTGTTCTACTATCCTAAGCCACTCTTCGTCTAAGTGGACCTTTTCATCTTCGGTCTCTTTTCTCAGACCCTCACCAGCACCCTCAAGGTCTTCATCACCTTGTTTCTCCACCGCCGATCCTACTTCATCTTCATCACCATCACGACCGTCAGTTCGGCCATCTGAATCAACGTCATCCTGTTTGAGGATGTCCACGGAGTCGTCTCCGTTGAAAGATGACGTGACTTCATCTTCATCTCTTTGAGCTTTACCGCTCTTGAGGTTGTCCACCTCCTCGGAAGAACCATCACCGAAGTCCACTTGTTCGGACTCGGTGGCCTCAACATCAACGACCTGTCGATCGGACGGAGTGTGCTCGGAGGTGGATGCGTCTTTGCCTTCACCATGGTCAGAATCACCATCAGAATCGTCTCCAGAAGGTTCGCCGTGGGGATCACCTTGTGGTCCGGGAGCAGCGTTAGTCTGTGGAGGCGAAAGAGCGTGTGCTTGTTCTTGTGGAGAAGCTTCCACGTCTTCGCCTTGTCTCTCGAGTGATTGTGCTGGTGACGGCTCCCGTTCTTCATCATGGAAGGGCGACGGTGGCGAGTACCTCTGAGTACCGGTGTACTGCTTGGTTCTGGATCTGATGTAGTACTCTGCCGAGTGTTCTTCCTCATCAACCAATCGTCGTTGACTACGGCGACCCCTTGCTTGTCGGACTTGTTGGTAGAGAGCGCTCGGGTGGACTTGAGGCACGTGTGGAACCGCGGATGTGCTGACTATTCTACCCGGCTCCCCCCTCACGTCCACTCTCATAACCCCTGAACCGGAGGCTCCCCCAGTGGAACCCCGGGGCTCGGCACCTAGGGCCCGAGCCGAGTGACGGACGGCTTGCACATCCTGGGCAGGGCTCCTCGGCTCTGAGGAGTCCGTGGATGTGTCTACTATACCTATGGACGCCCTATAAAGTCCTACGCTCGTTGCTTCCCTATCGGCGGTATCCAACACGTGGCGAGGTATCGGCATCTCCACTTGCCCTGGCTTGAGCGTTCGATACTTGGATCTGGAGAGTTCCTTGCTCTTGAAGGTTGGATGACGAGATCGGCGATCGACTTCTGGATGGCGGTCCATGTGATCCCGGATCATCAGGGCAAAGAAGCGCATCCACGGGATGGACGAGTGTTTGGTGCGCTGGTCGTTCGGGTCCACATCCCGTGTGATATCAATCCATAGCTGAGCCGCTACGTTAATCCTACGTCCGTAGATCACGGAGTGGATGACCTGCCACAGTTGTGTCGAGGCCTTGTCAATGCCCTTGACTTTGGCAGACAGGCTTCGGTTCATGATACTGAACAATGTCGCCCAGAGAGGTGGCAGCATGCTGTTGGTGACCTGCGAAATCCCGTTCAGTCGTTGGCCGGGGTTGTTCATCACGCCAATGGCCAGGATCTCACTGAAAAGTAGTGGAACGTCAAGCACTGGCTCAAAGGGGGCCTCAGCAGAGTCGGCCGGAAGGTGCAGAATGCGTCTAAAATCAGCAAGAGTGACGGTGAGATCTGTCTGGTCGACACGGCCTACGAGGACTCTGGCTCCGTCGCGGTTGATGATCCTGGAGGTGTGCCAGAATTGTTGCAAATATATCATGGGCACAGAGGTGGTCGCCTGTAAGGAGTAGGCGATCGGATGCACCTTCAGTATCTCCAAGATCACAGGTTCCTGAGCCGGGAAGCTGTTCAGATCCACATACTCGTTGTTTTGAGTTATGGGCTTGAGATCTTCCACGGAAATCAGTGCGCGGTCAGCAGCTGCATTGATTGGTTGAGCCATTTCTGTTCAAAGATAAAAATTTAACAAGTTAGCACAGATGAAGAACCACTAAGTGTTAAAAAAATTGTGGAGAGGGAAGGTGCAAAACCCGATTCGGGTTTTGGCAAAACCCGACTCGGGATTGTTACAAACCCGAATCGGGTAAAAGACTTACCCGAATCCATCAATCTTTCAAACACTTGTAAAAATTTTGGCATGACCTCGACTCAACGTGAGTCGAGAAACACGAGTACCCGAATCGGGTTACTCAGTTTCCCGAGTCGGGAATTGAGATCACTTAAACATATGAATTTTCTCAAGAAACCCGATTCGGGAATAGGTATACCCGAATCGGTAAAGATGATGCAACATTTAGAATTTAATTTTTGGATTTCCTACAGAAACCCGATTCGGGTTTTGGGTATACCCGAATCGGTAAAGAGGGTAAAAACACTTAGAGAAATTTTGAAAACGAGTTCAAAAAGTCCACCCTAACGCTGGATGCGGGAAACTCGAATGCCCAAATCGGGTTATCCATGTTCCCCGGATCGGGTTTTTGTGAAAACAAGAACAAGGGTTCTGCTGAGAGAATTATGCTACCCTCTTTTTAGTGAATAAGGAGTGTGTGCAATAATCTGTGAACTGTGAGATTCAGCTGGAAAATAGAACCAGGCGCAAGTATACACCTTGAACTACTGTCGTCTCGTAACAAGTAATAATGGTAAGTGAATACCAGATATCGATCCTCAGGGAAGGTTTTGTGAAAAAGTCTCTTTGTAAAAAGTTAAGTTTGTAAAAAATGATTTCAGATGGCGAATTCGAGGATTTTAAAATGAATTGATTTGAAATGGTGTTTGGTAAAATCTGTGTGTTAAAAAAAACATGGGGTGCAAGGGTCTGGTGAGACAACAGGTGATTTAGAAATAATCTTATGCTTAATGATGGTCCAACTACTGGTTTGATCGGCCTCCCAGAAGTACACAAAGGTCAACGTGTTATCGATATAAGTCTACTTAAAGTCTCATGAATCCTAACACAACACAGTGTTACCTATCTTACCAGATGAGTATAGTCCCGAGGAACTAAAGCTACTTTTAGCTTTCTCACGTTTATTACAAAATATCTAGCATAAGTCCTAACTCTGAAAGCTAGTGCATTTTCATGTACTAAATTGGTCGTCAGTCAATTCGGTACAATCTTCAATGAAACGCTAAATACCTGCAACAAACAGTTAGAGTACAACAATTAAAGCATAGGATAATTCCTTCACACCGAGAATGGTCTCAACATTTCGTCACACCCCAAGCCAAGGAAATTAGCCCATCATGGCTTGGATTCTTCTTGCGAAATATTTAAATAACTGTAATGTGAACACTGGATAATGACCAATAAGGATGAGAAAGTAAATTGCTGAAATTAAAGCAAATTGGTAGTTAATACACAATACGTTCTCTTCGATGAGGGAAACAGAGTGTATATAACTCCAAGAAAATAAAAGCAGGTAAATTGCTGTAATGTAAATAACTGAAAAGTAAACACTGGATGAGATGACCAGTAAGAGAGCAATAATGTAAATACTGGAAATATGACCAGTAAAATTGCGGGAAAGTAAAATGCGAATAATTAAACACTGGAAAGATGATCAGTAAGATTACTGAATAATAAGCGGAATTTCAATAATAAGAAATGAAGAAGAATTGGTAAATATTACACAATACGTTCTGCAACATTGAAAATAAATTCAACGTGAAAAACAGGGTGTAATAGATTCCAAGTAAACAGAAACAGTTAATAACTAACAACTGATATATATATATATATATATATGAAACTTCCAACGAAAGCAACAATTGAAATATTAAACTAAAGAAACTTGTAAAAGAAGTTTTGAATAAAATATCTTTTATAAATAGCAGCTTGTCAAACAAGCTTCAAGATGAGTAGCTTACCGAACAAGTTTCGAGATATAACTAGTTACTTTTCGTGTAAGTTTCAAACAAACAAGTTAAAACAACGAACTTTTGATTACGATGACCTTGAAATTATAGAAAGATTATTTTATAAAGATCCAAAACTTTCAAATTTATAAAAACCGAAAAGTCTTGTTTGTAACTTCGAGAAATTGGGTAACGGTAAAATATCACGAGTGATAAAAATCGAACCTGTAAAACACTTACTTGAACTTCGAAGGTGAGAATAACGTATGAAATAACGAGAACCTGATGATCAATAATAACTGAGAACTTGAAACCGATATATAACCAGGAATGATTCGATCGTAATATTATAACGAGAACGTAACAACAAGTGAAAAGATGCTAAGAAACCGAAAGGATTCTAAGCATAATCTAACTTGAAACTGTTTTCCAAAAGACTATCGAACTGATCGAACTAGTAACTAAACACGAGACTAAAACGTAACATCGAACTGAAAGTGTTAACTAGTTGATTTTTACAAATGAAACCAAACACCTATTTATAGCCAAAATGAAACTTATGGACTAAGATATCAGCAAATGGGCTTGGGCCTCCAAGCCCAAAAACCGGCCCAAAAGTGATGAGGGACCAAAAATCAGCAGCCTTCTTCAAAAGTCGGAAATAGTCTTCAAAAGTCAACAAAAATCTGCAATAGTCTGTTGTATAACGTTATTTCTGCAAAACAGCAAATATAAAAACTAATTTAGACCAATATTTAATAATAATTTCCACAAAAGTCATGATCACTAAATATACTAAAAACACAGATAAACTAGACTCAAATGACACTATTGGGCAAAATAAGAAACTAAAAAGACACTAAAAAGATACAATAAGTGGTCAATAATGAACACTTATCACAACCTCAAACTTAAACTGTTGTTTGTCCCCAAACAACTAAAAGGACAAATTAAAGACTCCAGTTCTAAAATTTTAACTAAAAATCAATAACTTTGGATTTTCATGAGTATGTACACAACAGATCTTTCCAGACAAATAAATGGTGTGAAACAGATAGCCCTTCATAAACTTAGGTTCTTTTCCTGATTTCAAGATGCAACACATACTCAATCCTAAGTCTATTGTCAAGCTACCTAGAGTCATCAAAGCATTCATGTTTGGAATGGGAATGCATGTTGGCTTTTCTTTCTTTGAATGCTAAGCCTTTTCCCACACAACTCTCAAAAACACTCAATGGTATGATTTTGTTACCATTCTTCTCATATTGAGGTATTTTTGGACCTTTAGATCTCTTTTAAGCCTATTGTGTTTTTTTAACACAACTTTGCACTAAAAAATTTAGTGGTATTTTGGCTTTGGCTTTTAGTGGCTTAATTGATGTGTTTGGCTTAATGAGGTGAGAAAAGGGGGTCAGTGTATGTGCAAGGCATTCTCCCCACCTCAAACTTGTGGGATGCAATGTCCCAATTGTATCAAAGAAAGGTCTTTCGGGCTTAAAATATATGAGTGAAAGCCCAAGAATGGCATGCCATATGATGACTCAACCTAGCTTTCTAACAAACTGTTGGGACCATTTCTGTGTTGTCAATCATCTTTCAAAAAGATCACACATTGTGTAATAACCTGAATTCTAGGTTAGACTATCGGTTAACTTTAACTGTGACTTTGTGTGTAAGGCTTTTTGAGTGGAGGGGCTAATTGTGTAAGTTCTTGGAAAGTTGTTGTGTTTGTTGGGTTTTAAGCTTGTTAATGGGCTTGGCCTTGTAAGTCCAGAGTATTTAAAGGAGGAAAAACTAGGGTTTTGTCATTTTGGGGAATGAAGCAAGTGTGTGAAGTGTGTGTTTTTGGGAGAGAAGGCTCCATCATCATCTTCATCAATTTCTCTCATCATCACCATCATCAAGGTTTTTCTTCACAATCAAGGTAAGATCTATGGTTTTAAGCTTTAAATTAATTGTGTTATGATCGTGATATAAGATAAAACCATTTCGGGGCTTTTGGATCGAATTGAGGGCTGTAAGGATCGATTTTGGTCACTTTTTGGCAAAGTTTTGGGGTATTCATGTTACCCGAATCGGGTATTCATGTTACCCGAGTCGGGTATTCCGGATTCCCGAACCGGGAGGTCTTGCGATGTTCAAATGCCTTTCCGAATTGGAAATCATGATTTCCGAATCGGGATTTGGCCTTCCTTAGATGAGATGCTTTTCGTTTTGGAAATGGAGTTTCCCTCATTGGGTTTCCCTCATTGAGTTTCCCTCATTGAGTTTCCCTCATTGAGTTTCCCTCATTGGGTTTATTTGTGGAGTTTCCCTCATTGAGTTTACTAATGGAGTTTCCCTCATTGAGTTTCCCTCATTGAGTTTACTTATGGAGTTTCCCTCATTGGGTTTCCCTCATTGAGTTTCCCTCGTTGGGTTTCCCTCATTGAGTTTCCCTCATTGGGTTTATTTGTGGAGTTTCCCTCATTGAGTTTACTTATGGAGTTTCCCTCATTGAGTTTCCCTCATTGAGTTTACTTATGGAGTTTCCCTCATTGGGTTTCCCTCATTGAGTTTCCCTCATTGGGTTTATTTGTGGAGTTTCCCTCATTGAGTTTACTTATGGAGTTTCCCTCATTGAGTTTCCCTCATTGAGTTTACTTATGGAGTTTCTTGGGTTTCCCTCATTGGGTTTATTTGTGGAGTTTCCCTCATTGAGTTTACTAATGGAGTTTCCCTCATTGAGTTTCCCTCATTGAGTTTACTTATGGAGTTTCCCTCATTGGGTTTATTTGTTGAGTTTCCCTCATTGGATTTACTCATTGAGTTTCCCTTATTGGGTTTCCTTGTTGAGTTTCCCTCGTTGGGTTTCCTTGTTGAGTTTCCCTCATTGGGTTTATTTGTTGAGTTTCCCTCATTGGATTTACTTGTTGAGTTTCCCTCATTGGGTTCCCCCCTCATTGTTTCTATCATTCCATGCAACCCTTGCTACCTTGTTATCATTTCATGTGGGAGCAATTGGCATATCGGGTGTCATTTCATGTAACCATAGCCTTACCATTTTATGTGAAATCGGCTATCGTCTTGAGTAGGCTTGGTTATCGTTTCAGGCTGTCATTTCTTGTGAATCTGTTCCGCATCACGAGTGAGTTTGCGTATCATTTTAGGTGATGTTGATCTATCATGCCGTGTATCATCTCTTGAGGCCGTGGTACCTTGTCGTCATTTCTTGAGATATCAGTTCGTGGGAAAAGCCTAATCGTATTCATTTCTTGAAAACCCTAGTTGGATTGCCGAGAAACCCTAGTCTGTTATTCCATGTTGATTCGGGTCGGATGATGATGAGAGCTAAGATTTGGTAACTAGGAAAGAGTCTTCCTAGTGAGTTAGTATGATCTGATTGAGATTTGTGTTGTAGGTGCGGATAAGGCAGAGCGTAGCTCAGTTGGGGTGGGATCAGGTGAGTTCCCTTACCTGAAAATGAATGGATCGTTTTATCGCTTTCAAATATATCCATTCGAATTTGCAAAATGACATGGTGTTGATATTAAAGTGATTTTATGAACTTGACTGGAAATTACTGCTTTGCAAATGTTGTTGTGAAAATTGTTTAATGACTGAGAATGCTATACTGATGATCATCATATACATGCTGTTTTAATATTTCGGAACTGCATCGTGAGTAATGTGTACCATGGGACCGTACATCCCTGGGAGGTTTAGTGGTGTGAGGCACGGACCATGTCCGTCACTCCTTAAATGAGAATCGGGGAGATCCGGCCACGTAAGGTTGATTGTGGGATGGTGCGAGGCACGGACTACGTCCGTCACTCCTTAATTGAGTATCCGGGGGATCCGGCCATCCGGTTTGTTGTGTTGTGACTTTATTACTCATGATGCTTTCCTGATTATTTGTGATAACTGATTTTACGGCCAGCGGGCCGGGACTGTTGTTTAAACTGTTTTGAGGGAATTCACTAGACCTTTCGGTCTAACCCTCGTTTTCAAAATCTAAAACCTTTTCAGGGAAAGATCGAGTTGCTAGAGGCAAAGATATGTTGAGCGCTTAGAGTAGCGTGGTCAGTTAGGAGTTATGATTCTTATCCTTTTAGAAATCTCAGCTGTGGAGGGTTTGTTCCGCATGCACTCTTATCTATTGTACCTTTTGAGAAAAAGAGATTTTTTTTATGTTGTTGCGAATTAGATCACTGGGATTTATTATTGTTATGTTGGTTTTTATTGCCTGGGTTTCGGGGTGTTACAAATTGGTATCAGAGCATTAGTTTAAGTGAATTAGGTGACAAGGATTGGGCCTAGTCTTAAACTGTAGGATTGGGAACACAGCTGAGATTGTAGGACTCTAGGATTTTGCCTAGAGAGTCGTGTTTGGTATGAAAGTGCGAGGACTAGTGTGTATCGCGAGTTAGTGACTTCTTGAGAATTTGGGCACTGTCTGTGATTGGGTCGTTTAGAGTAGTCTAATCTTCAGGTTGCTATTTTAGAGCTTGATGCATTAGGAAAGAGTTTGTTTGTGTTTATGACTTATGTCATGGTTTCGGGTAAGGAGAGGTTAGTTGTGCGAGATGTCGAGTTGTATGGAATACCCTGAGGTGTTTCTGGTCGATCTAGATAGTCTACCGCCTGATCGAGAGACCGAGCTTCAGATTTGCTTAAATGGTCGGAGCGACGCCTATCGCCAGAGCATCGTATCGGCTGGCACCGGCGGAGATGAAATTGATGACGACGCGGCTGCGAGGACCGGTTAGCCAGGGATTTATTAGCCCTAGCTCTTCACCTTGGGAGCGCTAGTTCTGTTCGTGAGAAGGAGAGTCGACACCATGTGGATGTGCATCGACTAACGAGAGAGTTCAACAGACTTACCGTCAGAGACGAGTAGCCATTGCTGAGGATTTACAACTTATTTGACCAATTGCGAGGTGCCAAATGCTTCTCAAAGATTGGTATGCGATCGAGTTATCGTCAGCTCAAGATTATAGGGGAAGACGTCTTGAAGACGGCCTTTCGGACTTGTCATGGATAATGTGAATCTCTCGTAGTGACGTTCGGACTTACGAGCGTGCCGCCAACATTTATGGACTTGATGATTGAAGTGCGTAACACTATTTCTGGACGAGCTCATTTTAGTCTCCATCGACGACATCTTGAACTACTCGAGGACCGCGGAGGAACTATCCAACGCATGGCATGAGGTTAGCGGCTGTGGTTTTCGCACTAAAGATTTGGAGACAGTATCTTTACGAGACGAATTATCAGTCTACACCAACCATGAAGAGCCTTCCGTACCTGTTCAACAGGAAAGAGTTATCTTGAGGATTGGACGTTGCTGTGTAGTGGACTAACGTGGTACCGGACATTGGATCAAAGATCAAGGGACGTCAAGAAGAGACTTTAGATGAGCAACATCTAGAGTTGGAGCGGATGGTGGGAGCCTTGGGGACCCTCGGAGCGAGCATCAAAGGAGCTGTATTATTTTGGAAAGCTGTTATGACTTCCAAAGCTTGTGGGTATACATCAGAAGATTCTGAAGAATGTGCGCGCAAACCGAAGTACTCGGTTCGTCCCGGAGCAAATGAGATATACCGTGGCTTGAGTCAGCATATCGGCGACCGGGGATGAAGAAAGACATCGCTCATTTCGTTGAAAGATGCGTGGCGTGCTTTCAAGTGAAGATCGAACGCCAGCGACCGTGTGGCAACTGCAATAGTTACCGTTAGCAGTATGGACTTGGAAGCATATCGATGGTTTTCGTGACAAGACTTTCCCGTAGGCCTAAGGGCTTTGTTTTGCTGTGGGCTGTGGTCATTAGACTTTTGAAGTTAGCTTACTTCCTATAGTTGTAAGAGGCACCTTCTATCGCGAGGCTGCGTAGCGGAGATTGTACGACGACGCGACATTCCATTATCTACCGTGTCGGATCGAGATGCCAGATTGTACCTTGACGCTTGGCGGAGCTTTCAGCTGGACTTGGGGACGCGGGTCACCATAACTACCACGAATGGTCTGCATAGCGACGGACAAAGTGAGCGGTTCATCCAACTTTGGAAGATTCGTTGAGGACATGTGTTCTGGATTTCAGAGGTTCTTGGGGTAATCATCTACCGGTTGAGGCGAGTAGAATGCGCAGTACGTGTCACGTGACGAACATGATGGCTTGTATTGCAGAATCCGACCTGCGAACGAAGTACGTGTACCTGTTCAGCAAGTGAATTCCGGGCGGAATTCTTTTGAGGGGGAAGTGATGTAATAACCTGAATTCTAGGTTAGACTATCGGTTAACTTTAACTGTGACTTTGTGTGTAAGGCTTTTTGAGTGGAGGGGCTAATTGTGTAAGTTCTTGGAAAGTTGTTGTGTTTGTTGGGTTTTAAGCTTGTTAATGGGCTTGGCCTTGTAAGTCCAGAGTATTTAAAGGAGGAAAAACTAGGGTTTTGTCATTTTGGGGAATGAAGCAAGTGTGTGAAGTGTGTGTTTTTGGGAGAGAAGGCTCCATCATCATCTTCATCAATTTCTCTCATCATCACCATCATCAAGGTTTTTCTTCACAATCAAGGTAAGATCTATGGTTTTAAGCTTTAAATTAATTGTGTTATGATCGTGATATAAGACAAAACCATTTCGGGGCTTTTTGGATCGAATTGAGGGCTGTAAGGATCGATCTTGGTCACTTTTTGGCAAAGTTTTGGGGTATTCATGTTACCCGAATTGGGTATTCATGTTACCCGAATCGGGTATTCATGTTACCCGAATCGGGTATTCATGTTACCCGAATCGGGTATTCATGTTACCCGAGTCGGGTATTCCGGATTCCCGAACCGGGAGGTCTTACGATGTTCAAATGCCTTTCCGAATTGGAAATCATGATTTCCGAATCGGGATTTGGCCTTCCTTAGATGAGATGCTTTTCGTTTTGGAAATGGAGTTTCCCTCATTGGGTTTCCCTCATTGAGTTTCCCTAATTGGGTTTCCCTCATTGAGTTTCCCTCATTGGGTTTATTTGTGGAGTTTCCCTCATTGAGTTTACTAATGGAGTTTCCCTCATTGAGTTTACTTATGGAGTTTCCCTCATTGGGTTTCCCTCATTGAGTTTCCCTCATTGGGTTTCCCTCATTGAGTTTCCCTCATTGGGTTTATTTGTGGAGTTTCCTTCATTGAGTTTACTTATGGAGTTTCCCTCATTGAGTTTCCCTCATTGAGTTTACTTATGGAGTTTCCCTCATTGGGTTTCCCTCATTGAGTTTCCCTCATTGGGTTTATTTGTGGAGTTTCCCTCATTGAGTTTACTTATGGAGTTTCCCTCATTGAGTTTCCCTCATTGAGTTTACTTATGGAGTTTCCCTCATTGGGTTTCCCTCATTGAGTTTCCCTCATTGGGTTTCCCTCATTGAGTTTCCTTCATTGGGTTTATTTGTGGAGTTTCCCTCATTGAGTTTACTAATGGAGTTTCCCTCATTGAGTTTACTTATGGAGTTTCCCTCATTGAGTTTCCCTCATTGGGTTTATTTGTTGAGTTTCCCTCATTGGATTTACTCATTGAGTTTCCCTTATTGGGTTTCCTTGTTGAGTTTCCCTCGTTGGGTTTCCTTGTTGAGTTTCCCTCATTGGGTTTATTTGTTGAGTTTCCCTCATTGGATTTACTTGTTGAGTTTCCCTCATTGGGTTCCCCTCATTGTTGCTATCATTCCATGCAACCCTTGCTACCTTGTTATCATTTCATGTGGGAGCAATTGGCATATCGGGTGTCATTTCATGTAACCATAGCCTTACCATTTTATGTGAAATCGGCTATCGTCTTGAGTAGGCTTGGTTATCGTTTCAGGCTGTCATTTCTTGTGAATCTGTTCCGCATCACGAGTGAGTTTGCGTATCATTTTAGGTGATGTTGATCTATCATGCCGTGTATCATCTCTTGAGGCCGTGGTACCTTGTCGTCATTTCTTGAGATATCAGTTCGTGGGAAAAGCCTAATCGTATTCATTTCTTGAAAACCCTAGTTGGATTGCCGAGAAACCCTAGTCTGTTATTCCATGTTGATTCGGGTCGGATGATGATGAGAGCTAAGATTTGGTAACTAGGAAAGAGTCTTCCTAGTGAGTTAGTATGATCTAATTGAGATTTGTGTTGTAGGTGCGGATAAGGCAGAGCGTAGCTCAGTTGGGGCGGGATCAGGTGAGTTCCCTTACCTGAAAATGAATGGATCGTTTTATCGCTTTCAAATATATCCATTCGAATTTGCAAAATGACATGGTGTTGATATTAAAGTGATTTTATGAACTTGACTGGAAATTACTGCTTTGCAAATGTTGTTGTGAAAATTGTTTAATGACTGAGAATGCTATACTGATGATCATCATATACATGCTGTTTTAATATTTCGGAACTGCATCGTGAGTAATGTGTACCATGGGACCGTACATCCCTGGGAGGTTTAGTGGTGTGAGGCACGGACCATGTCCGTCACTCCTTAAATGAGAATCGGGGAGATCCGGCCACGTAAGGTTGATTGTGGGATGGTGCGAGGCACAAACTACGTCCGTCACTCCTTAATTGAGTATCCGGGGGATCCGGCCATCCGGTTTGTTGTGTTGTGACTTTATTACTCATGATGCTTTCCTGATTATTTGTGATAACTGATTTTACGGCCAGCGGGCCGGGACTGTTGTTTAAACTGTTTTGAGGGAATTCACTAGACCTTTCGGTCTAACCCTCGTTTTCAAAATCTAAAACCTTTTCAGGGAAAGATCGAGTTGCTAGAGGCAAAGAGATGTTGAGCGCTTAGAGTAGCGTGGTCAGTCAGGAGTTATGATTCTTATCCTTTTAGAAATCTCAGCTGTGGAGGGTTTGTTCCGCATGCACTCTTATCTATTGTACCTTTTGAGAAAAAGAGATTTTTTTTATGTTGTTGCGAATTAGATCACTGGGATTTATTATTGTTATGTTGGTTTTTATTGCCTGGGTTTCGGGGTGTTACACATTGGTTTATTATGGCTATAAGATCATTTGGATTTTAAAGAGCATGTCAAATCAGATCATGGTGTACAAACAGATAAACAAATCCATAAAATCAGTTCCCAATTTTGAAAAAGAAAAGAAAAGATGAGAATTGGACTGGTTCCATTTCATCAATTGCAAGACACAAAAAAAAAATTGACTCAATGTTTACACTATCATGACTTAGTGACTCAAATTACCTAAAATTCAGCAACTTATCCAAACAAATCAGTGATTAAACACTAATCATGGATTAAGACTCAATGTTAACAAACTAAAATTCCTACTTTGAAATAGAAAAGCAAAGAGGAGAATGGACCCCAAAGGGTCACATTGTCATCAATTCTACTAACCTAAAAATAACAACCTCAAACTTGTGTTGTACACCATTTAAGTTTGAAAATCATCAAAAAGATAATAAAGAAAGCAACCTCAAACTTGTTTAAGACAAAGTTTGGAACTAAGACTCAATAAACTTCCTAAAATGTAGCAAAGCATAATAAAAGACTCAAAAAGTAACAACCTCAAACTTAGTTTAAGACTAAGTTTGAAACTAAGAAAAGACTTAAATTACCTAAAATGCAGCAAATTTCCCGAAAATGGGTTTATAAGTAAGCATGCCATGGGATAAGTTATACTAATAATGTCCACAATGCACCATATAGTTGAATGAGATATGAAGGTAGAGGGACTGCCTCTAAGTGAATTAATTTTAATTTCACCAAGGGTCACAAAGGGACTGCCTTTGTGATAAGTGAATCTCAGTTCAACCAAGTGAGAAAGAGGGACTGCCTCTACTCATTGTGAACCACAGTTTAGCCAAGTGCAATAGAGGGACTGCCTCTATATGTAAACTGTGTCTGAGTGCAAGAGTGTATAAAAACAGAAAATTTAAAACAAATAAACAGATATATACATAAACATGCAGAGAGTAGACTTTTATTTTTTTTATTTTTTTTTGAAATCTTTTATATCTAGACTAAAAAAAATTAATTTTTTTTTGACTATTTATATAACCTAAAAAAAATATTAGATACTATAATTACTAAAACTAATACAAATATAAATATAAATTAAGGAAATAAGAGAGTTTTTTTTTAAAGATCTTTTTGTATTTTTCTTTGCCAACGGAGAGTTTGTTCTATCTTTGGATCTAGTTCAAAAAATTCTCCGTGGACTTTTTTTGGCATAAGCCTTTGTTTCAAAAAGGTGGTAGAAAAATCAAATTTTAAAAGTTTTACTTAAAACAAAAAAGAACTCTTAGCTACCTTCCCCGGCAACGGCGCCAAAAACTTGCTGAGAGAATTATGCTACCCCCTTTTAGTGAATAAGGAGTATATGCAATAATCTGTGAACTGTGAGATTCAACTGGAAAATAGAACCAGGCGCAAGTATACACCTTGAACTACTATCGTCTCATAACAAGTAATAATGGTAAGTGAATACCAGATATCGATCCTCAGGGAAGGTTTTGTGAAAAAGTCTCTTTGTAGAAAGTCTAGTTCGTAAAAGATGATTTCAGATGGCGAATTCGAGGATTTTAAAATGAATTGATTTGAAATGGTGTTTGGTAAAATCTGTGTGTTAAAAAAAACATGGGGTGCAAGGGTCTGGTGAGACAACAGGTGATTTAGAAATAATCTTATGCTTAATGATGGTCCAACTACTGGTTTGATCGGCCTCCCAGAAGTACACAAAGGTCAACGTGTTATCGATATGAGTCTACTTAAAGTCTCATGAATCCTAACACAACACAGTGTTACCTATCTTACCAGATGAGTATAGTCCCGAGGAACTAAAGCTACTTTTAGCTTTCTCACGTTTATTACAAAATATCTAGCATAAGTCCTAACTCTGAAAGCTAGTGCATTTTCATGTACTAAATTGGTCGTCAGTCAATTCGGTACAATCTTCAATGAAACGCTAAATACCTGCAACAAACAGTTAGAGTACAACAATTAAAGCATAGGATAATTCCTTCACACCGAGAATGGTCTCAACATTTCCTCACACCCCAAGCCAAGGAAATTAGCCCATCATGGCTTGGATTCTTCTTGCGAA
This sequence comes from Centaurea solstitialis, assembly GCA_030169165.1. NCBI lineage: Eukaryota > Viridiplantae > Streptophyta > Magnoliopsida > Asterales > Asteraceae > Centaurea > Centaurea solstitialis. The sequence goes on from CM058043.1 coordinate 84,335,014, forward strand.
ATATTTAAATAACTGTAATGTAAACACTGGATAATGACCAGTAAGGATGAGAAAGTAAATTGCTGAAATTAAAGCAAATTGGTAGTTAATACACAATACGTTCTCTTCGATGAGGGAAACAGAGTGTATATAACTCCAAGAAAATAAAAGCAGGTAAATTGCTGTAATGTAAATAACTGAAAAGTAAACACTGGATGAGATGACCAGTAAGAGAGCAATAATGTAAATACTGGAAATATGACCAGTAAAATTGCGGGAAAGTAAAATGCGAATAATTAAACACTGGAAAGATGATCAGTAAGATTACTAAATAATAAGCGGAATTTCAATAATAAGAAATGAAGAAGAATTGGTAAATATTACACAATACATTCTGCAACATTGAAAATAAATTCAACGTGAAAAACAAGGTGTAATAGATTCCAAGTAAACAGAAACAGTTAATAACTAACAACTGATATATATATATATATATAATATATATGAAACTTCCAACGAAAGCAACAATTGAAATATTAAACTAAAGAAACTTGTAAAAGAAGTTTTGAATAAAATATCTTTTATAAATAGCAGCTTGTCAAACAAGCTTCAAGATGAGTAGCTTACCGAACAAGTTTCGAGATATAACTAGTTACTTTTCGTGTAAGTTTCAAACAAACAAGTTAAAACAACGAACTTTTGATTACCATGACCTTGAAATTATAGAAAGATTATTTTATAAAGATCCAAAACTTTCAAATTTATAAAAACCGAAAAGTCTTGTTTGTAACTTCGAGAAATTGGGTAACGGTAAAATATCACGAGTGATAAAAATCGAACCTGTAAAACACTTACTTGAACTTCGAAGGTGAGAATAACGTATGAAATAACGAGAACCTGATGATCAATAATAACTGAGAACTTGAAACCGATATATAACTAGGAATGATTCGATCGTAATATTATAACGAGAACGTAACAACAAGTGAAAAGATGCTAAGAAACCGAAAGGATTCTAAGCATAATCTAACTTGAAACTGTTTTCCAAAAGACTATCGAACTGATCGAACTAGTAACTAAACACGAGACTAAAACGTAACATCGAACTGAAAGTGTTAACTAGTTGATTTTTACAAATGAAACGAAACACCTATTTATAGCCAAAATGAAACTTATGGACTAAGATATCAGCAAATGGGCTTGGCCTCCAAGCCCAAAAACCGGCCCAAAAGTGATGAGGGACCAAAAATCAGCAGCCTTCTTCAAAAGTCGGAAACAGTCTTCAAAAGTCAACAAAAATCTGCAATAGTCTGTTGTATAACGTTATTTCTGCAAAACAACAAATATAAAAACTAATTTAGACCAATATTTAATAATAATTTCCACAAAAGTCATGATCACTAAATATACTAAAAACACAGATAAACTAGACTCAAATGACCCTATTGGGCAAAATAAGAAACTAAAAAGACACTAAAAAGATACAATAAGTGGTCAATAATGAACACTTATCAGGTTCCATGATGGATCGATGCGGGAAACCCGAATACCCGAATCGGGTTATTAGGTTTCCCGAATCGGGACTTATGAACATGAAGAACATTCAAGATACCCGATTCGGGTATTATGAATACCCGATTCGGGGTTTTCGAAAAACCGACGACGGTTCGACTTTATCAACCTCAAATCGACTCAAAAACACGATCTACGAACTTGTAAACTAGTACATTATGATTTAAAACAGTTCTAAACAAGTTTGTAAGCAACAAACGACCAATTGGACGTCCCGAAAACCCATTCCAAGGAGTTTGGGTTTCGGGTTTATCCAAGAAGCTTTAGGCTTCGATTCGGACACTAAAACGATAAGTAAGCATGTTATAGATGGTACCAATGAGTTCGTAATCTTACCGTGATCGTTTAGGACTAGTCGGATCGAAGAACGGAGGTCGGGAGTCGCCGGAAAGTGGCCGGAAACGAGGGTGGTGGCGGTTCGTGTTCGTCGGAGCACAGTTGAGGGAGAGAGAAGTTTGAAAAGATTTGAAATTCTGATGAGTTGTAAAGAAAATAAGGAAAGGACAAGGTTTCCTTTTTATATTTCTGAGGTCAACTTATCAGTTTAAGGATAAGTGAACCTCCTTTTCACTCTCAACTTCCAACAATGACACAAACACCCCCTGGACTACTATTTCGCGAAAGTGGCAAAACGAGTCCCTGAACTTGAGTTTTAGAAAATTTTCAAAAACATCCCCTGAACTTAAGTTTCATTAGATGACAGATATAGTCCCTGAACTTGAAAGTTCAGAAACTTGTCACTACCACCCCCTGAACTTGCAAGTTTGCAAAAATGCACAAGTTCAGCCCCTAGACCTCTACGTAACGACTAACCTGGGTAGTTTTCGTCGGGTATTAACTGTGTAACCCGGGTATCGGATTCTGTGCGAGTCCTGATCTGATATAATCAGAAGTCGTTGTGATTGTCCACACCTACAAAATAAAGTCCAGGATGGTATCCATTGTAGTGTGGATCCGAGAACATTAGTACAAACAAACATATGATAATATAGACACTCCCCCTCGTAAGATGCTATACACCCAAGTCTCCCCTTGCACACATGCATCCTAACAGATCCCCAACTCCCCCTAGACTTTAGGCGGGAGGTCTAACATTCCTAGCTTGCTTAGTAGGAAGAAATGGCGTTTCTCATCAAAGGCCTTAGTGAACAAGTCAGCAAGCTGAAGATCACTTTCCACAAAATACAGTTCAATATTACCTTTTTCGACATGATCCTTGATGAAGTGGTATTGGATGTCGATGTGCTTTGTTTTGGAGTGCTGAACTGGATTAGCAGTGATCTGAATGGCGCTTTGAGAGTCGCAGTAGATTGGAATCTGGTTCATGGTGTATCCGAAATCCGCTAGTTGGGTTTTCATCCATAGAACTTGTGAGCAACAACACGCGGCAGCAATGTATTCAGCTTCGGTCGTGGATAATGACACACAGTTCTGTTTACGTGACGACCAACTCACCAACTTGTTCCCGAGGAACTGGCAGGCTCCGGAAGTGCTCTTCCTGTCCAACTTGCAACCTGCATGATCAGAATCTGTGTAGCCAATTAGCTCAAAACTAGAACCCTTTGGGTACCAAAGGCCAAAGTCTGGCGTGCCCTTTAGGTACCTAAGGATTCTCTTCACAGCCTTAAGGTGTGAATCACGCGGGTCGCACTGATAACGAGCACAGACACCCGTGGAGAATACAATGTCAGGTCTACTGGCCGTGAGGTATAGCAAAGAACCAATCATTGCCCGATATTTCTTTAGGTCTACCGGCTTGCCAGACAAGTCGGCGTCCATTTGAAATGATCTGGACATTGGTGTAGCAACGGAGTTTGAGCCAACCACATCAAAACGTTTTAATAAATCATGAACATATTTTGATTGGTTTATGAAAATGCCTTCAGGGCATTGACGGACTTGAAGTCCCAAAAAGAATGTCAATTCACCCATCATACTCATTTGAAATTGTGATTTCATAGTGTGCTCGAACTCTTTGCACAACTCAGGCTTTGTAGATGCAAAGATGATGTCATCCACGTATATCTGTACGATAATTAAATCATCACCTGATTTACGAAGGAATAAGGTGGGGTCGATTGTACCTTTCTTGTAGCCAGCTCCTAGCAAGTAGATAGTAAGAGTTTCATACCATGCTCGTGGAGCTTGCTTGAGACCGTAAAGTGCCTTGTCTAACGCATAGACATGGTCGGGAAGCCTCGGATCTACAAACCCTTCGGGTTGTTCAACATACACCTCCTCGTGAAGGACACCATTCAGGAACGCACACTTGACGTCCATCTGGTAAACCATCATATTCTTGTGAGCGGCGTACGCGAGAAAAATCCATATGGCTTCTATCCTTGCAACCGGCGCAAACGTCTCGTCGTAATCGATACCCTCTTGTTGGCGAAACCCCTTGGCGACCAAACGAGCCTTGTTGCGAATAACAAGGTTGTTTTCATCCTTTTTGTTCCGAAAGATCCATTTTAAGCCGACGATGGACTTCCCCCATGGTCGTTTTACCAGGCGCCAAACCTTGTTCCTTTCAAACTCTGCCAATTCATCTTGCATGGCTCTTACCCAGTCCGGGTCTGATAGAGCTTGATTGATTTCCGACGGCTCAAATTCGCTTAGGAAGCATGCGAAGAGACCTAAGTTGTCGGATTTCTTTGATGATCGAGTCTGGACATTCCGAGATGGACTCCCGATGATCTGGGATGGAGGATGACTTCTTGACCACTTTCTTGAATGAGGAAGAGTGACGTAGGACTCTTGGTTGTTTGTTGTGTCGTTCTCATCTTGCACGACGAAGTTTCTTGACTGGACTCCTCCGGAAGGACCACTTGTAGCCCTTCCCAGTGGCTCAATATTCAGAACAACTTCCAGTCTAGGCTCCCGAACCACTTGAGCATACGATCTTTGAGAGGTGCTCGGAGATGGTAGCGGGGCGCTTCAGTGACTGGAGCATGAACAGGGGTTGAATGCTGTGCTACAACGGGTTCTGATGGAGCTCCTGAAGGTTGTTCGTTTGATGAATTCTGAGGTGGTGAGACCACTGGTTCTGTAGTCGTATTCTGAGCGGAAGTAGTAGCCTCAGAGGTGCTTTCCGTCACGAAGGCATCGAACGATACAGACGTCGTGGAGTTTCCAGGTGCAGCAGGTACGATGATCGGACCAGTTAAGATCGGCAAATCATAGTCTGAAGGATCTATAAAATCTGAATCAAAAGTGTTAGGTCTAAAATCTGTACTCGGTGGTGCATTAGGCAAGTCAGGCAGAATAGCATCAGGATTACTAGAGCTAGCATCAGAGAGAGTTTCGGTTTCAGAGAAATCTACATTAGTACTTTCCAGGATGGTTTGGGATCGTTTGTTGTAAACCCGATAGGCCTTTGAGTGTGGTGAGTATCCTATGAAGATAGACTCATCAGCCTTGGGATCAAACTTTCCCAAATCGTCCCGGTCATTCAGTATATAACACTTACAACCAAATACCCGTAGATGCTTGATGTCAGGCTTACGCTTCTCAATCATCTCATAAGCGGTCTTTCCGGTTCGCTTTACGATGAGAGTGCGATTTTGCGTATAGCATGCCGTTGCAACTGCTTCGGCCCAGAATGATTTAGGTACGCCTGAGTGAGCCATCATGGATCTCGCTGCCTCGACCAACGTCTGGTTCTTCCTTTCTACTACCCCGTTTTGTTGAGGGGTACGCATCGCTGAAAAGTTGTGAGAGATTCCCACATGTTCAAGGAAGGTTTGTAATTTCGTATTACGAAATTCGGTTCCATTGTCGCTTCTCAACTTCTTCACCTTGAGATTCAGTGAAACTTGAATCCGTTTGATGAAGGCAATGATTCTGTCAGCAGCATCAGATTTGGCCCGAAGAAATTCAAGCCAAGTGAACCGAGAGAATTCGTCTACAAGGACTAGCATGAACTTCTTTCTGGCTAGACTTTCAATCCTCATTGGTCCACATAGATCCATGTGAATCATGTCGAGTGGACTTCGACAGTTAGTTTCCAACTTTGGAGGATGGGAACTTCTCTTCATTTTTCCTAACTCACACGCAGAACAAAGTGTGTCCTTGGAGAGTCGTGTCTCGGGAAGTCCACTGACCAAGCCTCTGGAAACCAGCTTGTTCATGTCTTTGAAGTTTTGATGACATAGCCTTTGATGCCATAACCAACTGTCTGCCTTGGTAGCTTTCGCGAGCAAACAGATCTTGTTATCTGGATGTGATAGATCTTCAAACTGAGGATGTGTTTGGGGAATGCACTTAAAGACGGTTGTGTACAGGTTCCCATTTTTTCGTGCAATTAGAACGGGATCTTCATCTTCAGTGTTCACCGTAGCCCCGTACATAAATTGTTTACACCAGAAGCCATTATCACAAAATTGGCTGGAGCTAAACATGTTGTACGCCAAACCCCTCACATACCTCACCTGCTTGATTATATACTTCCCATCTGTGATGCTTCCATACCCCTCTATCCTTTTAGGTCTTGAATCAGCCATCTTGACGTATCCCTCAAACTTTTCAACAAAGTCAAAAAGGAAGGATCGATGACCAGTCATGTGTCGATGGGCTCCTGAATCTATGTACCACACATGACTGACCTGCAAAAAAGGATCAAGCTTGTTTAGGGACCCATTGCCCAATGGGTTCCTTAGGGTTAGATGAAGCAGGTAAAACACTCGGTGCAGTCTCCTTTTCGGATTTCTCCTTAGGCATAGGGGACTGTACTGAGGAGGAGGTTTTAGAGTTTCCTCTTCGCCTCCTTCGTCTCTTATGAGACTTGGCATTCAAATTATGAGCATTTAAAGAACTAGCCACACCAAAGCGCAGGAGATTGTCAAACATAGTACACATGTCATTCCTAAAAGTAGCAAAAACAGTGTTCAAATTCCCATTACGGGTTACAGACAGGTTTGAATCAAATCCTACACTAGGTGGGGCATGGCCTAAATTCGCACGAACAGGACCACGCCTCTTAGGGAAAGCAAAAATGGGGTTGTTCCTTCCTTGATTCTCTCGAGGTGGCTTCACATTATGTCCACCATCTTCCTTCCTCCCAACTGCATTAGAAGCAATGTGTGAGTAAGAGGACGGTTTGTGTGAAATGGATTTACCACCTTTTCCAGATGTTTGTTTTTGAAAATTAGGTTTTGTGGAATTGAGAGGTTGTTTTTGATTAGGTTTGTCCCGAGAGTTCTCACCCACTTCAAATGTACTAGAGACGAGCTCAAGACTTTTGATGGGTTTGGCTGGAACACAAACATCAACAGATTTGGAATTCTTGTTCTGGAGTCCTTTGGGTGCGTGAGGCTTAACTGACTTCCCTCTGTCAGTACCGACACATTTTTCACCCTCAGGTTTACTGATCTCAGAACTGGATGCAAGTGTAACAGGAGGCTCATCAGGTTTGGAAGGAACACTTTTGATTTTCTTGGGAAAGAAACCGGAAGGATCATCCCCATCATCCAAAAACACCTTCAGATCATATTCGATATTTGGATCAAGGACAGTCTTGGGTTCAGCTATCCTGTGGTGTGAATTGGGTGGTTCATCATCATCCGAGACTAAGGTGTAATAGTTCTCAACATCTACGACAGGTTTGGATTGGGAATTGGCTACCTGATGGTTAGGGATTGGAGCAGTCTCATCATCAACTGAGTCTGAAAAGCACCGTTTTTCAAGATTCATAACTTTTTTTTTCAAAATGGAGTTAGAAACACGTTGGTTGGTTAAAGCTTGGCGATACATTATCCTTTCATCGTGATCAAGTTCTTTTAAAAGTTCAAAATGGATATGTAGGAGTATGTATCGAGTTTGAAGATTCGCAACCTTGATTTGGAAATCAGTAAAAGCTAAGGTTGCGGTCTCACACTCTGAAGAGAGTCTAATTCTCTCGGCATTAGCCTCGAGCAAGTCTTTTTCCAGAGTGCGAACCAAGGTGTCTTTCTCTGAAACAATTACTTTCAGATTCAAGATCTGATGTTGACATGCATCCAAATCCATGGCTTTTAACCTAAGATCAAACATCTCCCTTTCCAGCTTGAGAAGGTCGGGACTCTTAGTTGCGGAAACATCATTTGGAGGGATAACTAAGACATCCTCAGATAATTCTATCTCCCTAGTGTCATAGCTTGAGTTAAGGTTGGAATAGTCAATGGGAGGCATTGCTACCTTAGGAGTTCTGGCTTTGATGCCTTCCCAATCTGAGTTGGTATTCCTAGGGTCCTTAGCTGGAGTAAAGATAGGACCTATGGGAGTGGGACTAGTGGGAGGACTACTGGAGGTGTTATCTGACAGACTGGTGGTCCTAGTTATGACTTCTCCGTTAATGACTTCACTAAAGGTCACAGACTGTCTAACAAATTCCTCAGTGGTGAGTCCTCCTACAAAAGCAGGTTTAGGCTTGGATGCGGACATGTTCTCATAGGTGTATAGATTGGATGGTGCTTTGTCTAGGACGTGGATCTCTGAGTGTCCTAGTCCGGGTTTAGCATGATAGAAAGGATTATTATTGGCATGAGCAGTGAGAATGTTCAGAGTCTGTTCAGATTGACCTCTCTTGAGATTGTTGTCCTCAAGCTCTTTGATTTTCGAGAAAAGTCTTGTTCTTTCTTCCGAAAGCAACTTAAATTTGAGCTCGAGTTCTCCGTGACAACTTTTCAGTTCATCATGAGAAGAAGTAAGAGACAACAGTTTGTTCTCAAGATTGGTCTCTCTAATGCTAGACCCAAGAGTTTCACGATTATAACTTGTCAACAAGTCCTCGTAAGAGCTCTTATAAACGGCACTGTCGGTTCTAAATTTCGTGACGAGAGCTCTTTCCGTTTGGAGATCGCTCTCAAGTGCACAAATTTTAGATTCCAGCATGGCTGTGCAATCTGATATATCGGGAATAGTAGATACCTCGAAAACGTCGTTGTTGTACTGCAAGCCGGCTTCAGCCTTGAAGTCTACAACTTCAGTGTTGTTACCGTCTGGCGCCTCGAAGTCAGCCATTAAACATGGACCACCGACCATATGATCCTCTTCATCTGAGCTTTCTGCCTCACAAACCCAGTTCTCTTCATCCACCAGCAAGGCCACGCCCTTCTCTTTCTTTCTCATGAGAGCGGCCTTCTTCTCAAAGTAAGCAGCATCTTTGTATACCGCTTTGCAGTCCTTAGCATAATGGCCAGGCGCCCCGCATTTGAAGCAGGTGGGCCCGTGGCCATTGGTCTTTCCTTGAGAGGATGACGTGGGTTGAGGATTCTGAACTTGAGTACTGCTTGCGCCCAACTGTTGTTCGCTGATCTGAACGCCTTTGCCATGTGGAGGTTGCTTGGGGTGACTTCGACCATTGAAGTTTCCACCATGATTGTTCAGATCTCCTCCACCAATCCTTCCTTGATCATAGCTTCCTGAATGATGGTTGAATCTTCCATCATCATATCCAACACCGGTCTTTCCTTCATAACCTTGCCCAGAGAAGGTTTGCCCGTATCCACTGCCTTGATTGTTGTAGTTTGAACCATGCTGATTGTCTCCAGATCCCTGATAGTTGCCTTGATAGTTGCTTCCATTTCCCGAGCTTCCTTGGTAGTCCAAGTACGTGCTGTCACGCCTGAAGTTGTTCCCAAACCTTCCACGACCACCTCTTCCACGATCAGATGACTGATATATCCCTCCTTGTGAGTAATGACCTCTCCCTTGATCAAATGACTGATGTCCACTTCTTCCCGGACCAAAACGGCTCCCACCATGAGAGCTTGAACGGTTGAATCCCCGATTCGCAGTCAGTCGCTGCATCTTGTGTGTGATCAATGCAAGGGATTCATTCATGTTGTGTAGTTCCTCATCAGTGACAGTGATGATCGTCGGATCATTAAAGTTGTCACTGTGCTGGTAGTAGTCTTGGCTCACATCATAGTGGTAGTCTTGGTAGTATTCTTCCGGGTAAGGATTCACCGACAAATTTGATCCTCCATGGTGCACGACAGCTAGTGCAAGAGGGTCAACAGCTTTCTTTGGTTTGTTGCCGGTGATGAATTCTTCATGCTGGACCATCATACTGAATAGGTCGTGAAGTCCCATTTGTCTAAGGTTCCTACTCAACTGAATGTTAATGGCCAAGTTTCGCCATTCTGGGTTTAAGTTCTTCAAGAACTTCACGTTCACCTCGTAACGCGACTTCTCAACCTTCAGTCGTCGAAGATCGTTGACTAGGGAGTTCAAGCGTTGGTATGAGTCGTGCAACAGTTCGCCTTCTCTTGCATGAAACCCTTCGTAGGCATTCATGGCAGATTCCTTTTGGAACTCTGAAGCAGTGTCTCCCCCTTGCATTTGTTGTTCTATTTCAATCCAGATATCCCGAGCATTGTCGAAGCTGTCGACACGGGAATACATGTCATTTGGGAGAGACATGATGAGAAGAGACATTGCACGTTTGTCAATTTCATGACGTTCGCGTTGTTCTTGGTTGTACGAGTGATACGGTTTCTCCACTGTGTACGAGGGTAAGAGCGGACAGGTGTCGGTTTCAGGTACTTCAGCAATGGTGACGGTAGGTCTTACGGGACCTTCTCTGATAGATTTCATCAGATTTCGGTCAAGCTGATCTAGGAAATGGATCATTCTTAGTTTCCATTGGGCATACTCTCCCATAACGAGCACTGGGGGACGAGATTCAGACCCCATGCTAACGATTTCTCTCGATATCATATCCTCAAAAAAAAAGATCCCCTTCGAGTGGATAACTTGGTTTTGAAAAAGCTTTTGAAAAAGACTGTTTAGGCGAGCACTCGTGACACGAATAGCCTTGAGAATTTGAAAATTTAAGAAAAATGGCTAAGTGTCGGATTTGAAACGAAAATTGAAAATTTCCGGGTCAAAGAGTGCGAGACCCGATTCGGGATCGTGAGATTCCCGATTCGGATCTGGCCGAGAAACCCGGTTCGGGTATATGCAAAACCCGACTCGGGTGAACAGTGCAATCCCGATTCGGGTAAGTGGTAAACCCGACTCGGAACAAATTTGAGCAACCCGGTTCGGGAAACTCGTTACCCGATTCGGGAAACCGAAGTTTTCCTGATTCGGGGAACGTGTATACCCGATTCGGGTTTTGGTACACTTGCCCGATTCGGGTTTTCTGAGCTGATGAATCAGTTAAAAAATCCCGATTCGGGTAAACAGACCAGAAGCTCCGAAAAACAGCTCAAAAACATCAAAAACCACTTCTTAAATCAGTGAAAAGTGACTCAAATGATGCAAAACAATTGTAAAAACCTCTAGGAATCACTTATCACTTAAAACCAATAAGAGAAGAGTAGATTTGAGGCTCAAAATGAGTAAAAGATGGTAAAACACAAGTTTTTCAAAACAAGCTTTTCAAACCATTTTGTAATGCAAAAACCTACAAGAAATCCACCAAAGGTTTAGCTCTGATACCAAATGTGAATCCCAAACAATAGAGAATGAATGACGGAGAGAAAATTAGTAGAAGAGATGAAACAATGATAATCACTACTAATGAGAATGGTAGAATGTAGATGAAATACAAAGAGAATGTTGGTGTTCTTGGGAATGTTTCTCATCCATAAAAAGTAGGCTACCAATCTACACAAAACCCTAGGCTATAGCATTGTATTTATAGCACTAGGTAATAGGGAATTACAAGAAAGGCCCTTAGAGTCTATGACTCTTTACAAAAGAGGGCAAACATAAAGCTAAAGCAAATACTAGGAATAGGAAAATACTAGATAGACCCTTGACTTCTTCACAACCCTCAAAGTAGGGTCTAACAAGTTATTTTTCAAAATCTCCATTTCTTGCCTTCTCAAAATAGAGTTTTAAAAGTGCTTTTACATTATCCAAACATGCTTTAAATACCAAAAAGACATTAAAAGTTAGCCTATTTAAATATTTCATATGTATTTAAAACAAGTAATAATATGATATGTTACTTAAATAAAGTAAGCTTTTACTTTTAGTCTATAATGTTTTTCAATTTCAGCACACTAGTTGTGCAATTAGATAATGCAACGAAATGTAAAATTTGAATAAATATAAGCAAACATACATGTTACAATTTATGATCGATAAATACCTAGCTACCCATGGCCCATGAAGACCAAAAATTGCTATATGTGTGTGTGTGTGCGCGTTTGTGTTTGGCTAGCTACAAAAGAACACCAACATTATCTTGTTTTGTAGCTTCTTAGTTACACTATTACAAATACTCTCTAATGCTAGTTGAACTAGGAAACAAAAACCAAGTGGACGACCCTACAGCTAGATGATTACGAGAGGTAAACCTTCCACGAATCAGATCACCAAGAAAACCAAATACAAAGTTTCACCCAATAGCCAACACCCAAAACAGAATTCAACAAGGCTAAAAGCAATACCGAGCAAAGCTGAACCAAAAGGGCAAAGCTAAAGCAGACGAAAGATCGAAAGCGCCGATAAAAAAAAGGCGAAGCTACAGGGTGGATTACGAGGAATAAGCCAGCCTCCTACAACAGAAAAACGGCCAACGAGACCCTGGTCTACTGCCAAAACTGAGTAGGCCCAAAATTCACCCGAAAACGATCCCCGGAGATGTTAGAACCGCAATAATACGCGATGTACTGTGCGATATACAACCGCCGAACTTCTTCCTTCTAATTGCTTCGTCCTGTGATCTCAGGTGCGAGTCAGCAATTGTTTCCCTTTTCTTCCCTTAATAGTGATCCCGAACCAGCTCCCACAGCGAGAGCAACATCTTTTTTGGCTAAACCCCAAATGGGTTAGTTAGCCACGAACCGAAATGGATCACTATCTCATTATCCCTCCGGGTCACTCATTCATGGGTTTTGAGTTGAAAATCAAAGAACGAGTCCACAACTTCACCCTTTTCATTTTCTAAGTTTTTATTGGTAGGTTTTTCATTGAACCTGATCCAAATAACATATATTCATAAAAAGTTCTTGCCACAAAAGTTTCACGTTTTTTCTTTAAAAACCGAAACAATACCAAATTAGCAACCAACATGTACATGTCCAAACATACTTAAAAGAAGTAAAATTTATAAGCATTCTTTGTAACAAAAAGCAACTCCAAACCCAAGTACATCATGCTAACAAAAGATTATTAACTGAAAGTTGACCCATGAAAAAAAAAACCTAATCAAACAGTAAATGCAACCCAAAAGAAGCTATGGAAATAGTTGATGTTGATAACAAAATAAAGTCTATGATAGTTTTACCTAATTCCCAGTTCGGCATTTATCTTTCTATTTGAGATATTTCAGCAACTGGTTGGATTAATTAGCAGGTGCTACCCAAACAAGACTCTCGACGTAACGAACAATCTTGGTCCAGATACGCATTCTAAGAGTCCCAAAAGATCTAACTGTGTCTGCATCCGGATCGTAAAGGTTCAGTTGATCATAATTGTAACTACATAGCCAACCACCACTGCCACTCCTTGTTAAAACAGAAACTTGTTACTTCTTGTGAATCCATATGGCTCTATATTATCTCCAAAATCAGAAAATACACGGAGCTTCGTCCATGACTCGGCCACACCATACTCATTCATAACCCACACCTCAAAGCCATATGGCTCTATATCATTCACGACCCAAATCATTTTCAAACTATTTAACGGAAAAGTTAACGGAAATAATTAAAAGTAACCAATGCAGCGGAAATTTGTTCAAAAAGGTAATTTTTAAAAGATAAAGGTGTAGTATTTCATTCAAAAGATATTAAACCAAAATCCTCAAAACGAGGTTCACCGTTCACAAATGTAATCAAAACTACAATTCAATGTTCAACAAAACTATCCATCACTTCTTTGAACTGAACTGAGCCTTTGGAGCGACCGGAACTTCAAGCTTTGACCTTCCCATTAACCTCTCACTAGAAACCTGCATCTGAGGGGGAAACCACGATGGGTTAAGCTTTTGCTTAGTGAGCACAAACCACATACACACAACATTATATCACAAACCACAACGTAACGAGGACTAGGCATGCTAACACATATGTCCTTAAGGGTCACTCCGTTAAGGATCACCCATTCTGATATCAGATTCACACACTACCAATACTCACGGTGGCCACAACCACTACAATGAGCACGACTTCACATAAACATGCTAGTCTCGTAACCACATACGCATTCCAAGTAATTTGCACATAAGCCACGTATAAGGGTTAATGTACTCACCTTGATCACGTCACGATTCACAGTATCGATACACCACACACGTTTGTAACAAAGCACCTATAATAAGATGCATAAACACATAAACAAACATTCAACATTACACCTTAACACTCAACACCGAAACCCATGTCTTAGCCGTAGCTAGACCATCCCAATTTGTCCCAAACTCTACCAAAGGCCTTATACTAAGTCCCAAAGGAAAGGCCGCACAAGAAAACCCCAAACGAGGCTCGACCGAAAAAGTCAAAAACCCAAACAGACCCAACTTCGCGTTCGCCAAGCTTCAGGCTTCGCAGCGCGAAGTTTCACAGCCAAGCCTCGCGGCGCGAGGCTATACTGCTCGCGGCGCGAGCCACCTGCAGACCCAAAATTCGACCTTCGATGGGATTCCGTTCCAAGGTCCGAAAATCTCAATCCCGGCATTGATTTCACGCATAAAACTCAGTTGATGATTACCAAACCATCCCCAAACATTTGACAACAACCCAACGATGATTTAACACACAAAAACACCCTATTTGATCATCAATTGGTCGAATTCCCAAACAATATAAACCCTAACCCTTAACCATCTCATAACACCAACAACTAACAATAACACAAATAAACACATACCTTGGGTTAGGAACGCGATAACAATTGTACCCCGATAATCAATTTCACCAAGAAATCCCAATCTCCCTTCCAATTGCTCCAAACCCTCAAGAACACACACACATTCTTTCTTTTCTTCTCCTGGAAATCGTCCATCACAAATGAAAGGGATTTGGGGCTTCCAAACTCCTTATACACACGACCACAACAACCCCCAAACTTTCACAAATGACATCCAAGTCCCATGGGTAGAACTCCCCCACTTGGAGTTCGGATCTCCAATCGTTGACTTTCACAGTCAAAACGAGTCTATAACAATCGAACCAAAACATACTGACCACCACACCAATTTCTCCCAAATGGAATAGGGGTGAGGTCCACGCGAAACTTCATCCCTTCCAATCTCATACACTTCCTTCTTACACACCACTAACCAACGGTATTCTCGTCCGCCATTCAACTTCTAACGGACTCTCCACTGTACTCTTACAAAATTCCCGAAGTTCGCTTCAGGATCGACACAACAATACATCTTAACTGCTCAATTGCCAGAATAAAGTGCAACGAGCGGCCATTCCCACAAACAAGTCGGTGATTTTATTCACCGGCTTCGTTGTGTAAGCCAATAATAAAACTCACCCGCGAGTCGCCCCACCTCAAACCGCGACACTAACTGCTCCCAGAACAGCTTCTGGATTTGCTCCCAAGTCATAGCATTGACTTGCTTCTCCATCCGAGATTGAACTCTCAGATTCCACCAATCATTGTCGTCTCCCCTTGCGGTTTCGTCACGAAATGAATCCTCCCTTCCTCTGAACAGAAGCTGGTGCAGGATGCACCCTCTACCACAACTATCCAGCAAGTGCTGGTCACTGAGGACCTTCTACCCCTCAAACTGCAGCGGCTGACAAGCCGAGAGATCACTGTAATTTGCCACCCTCGACTGCCCGCCTTGCGCCCCTCTTGAACTGCTGGCCTGCTGGCCATGGCTGCCTCCACTCAAATGTGGATCTCGATTACCAACTCTTACTTCACCTGGGGTGCTAACACCCGGAAACACGTCAAGCAGAACCTTGTCGATCCAAATACTATCTATATAGGCCAATACTAACTTGTAGTGAGCCTACACAACCCTCTAGTCCTTATCGGTAACTCAGGATTCCTCATGATTCCGTCAAAAAAATCAAATTTGTACTGGTGTTTCTAAACAACTCACATGTGAGAATCGTGTTTCGAACCCCTCAGCAACAACCAAACAAGGACATGCCAAAGAGTTCTCTACAAGATTCTCGCCCATCGAT
The DNA here is from genome assembly GCA_030169165.1 of Centaurea solstitialis. Classification (NCBI taxonomy): domain Eukaryota; kingdom Viridiplantae; phylum Streptophyta; class Magnoliopsida; order Asterales; family Asteraceae; genus Centaurea; species Centaurea solstitialis. Next base: position 84,350,649 of record CM058043.1, read on the forward strand.
ACAAACTTGATCTTAACTTCATCATTGGTATCCTGAATACAAATTCACCGGCTAACTCTACTGAAAGAAGACATGTAGTCTGAATATACAGTCGTAACACTTTTCCACATAACGAGGACATCCTTTTGTCCACAACCCATAATACCCCAAATGACATCACACTTCAGATGACCACTTTCGTTCTCATTCGTCCACAAAGTCCGGGTCAACGACCCTCACTACACCTTACCCCTCCTATCATACTACTGAGTGGTCTAACTATCCTTTTCGAGGACACACACACGTACATCCTATCACTTGATTTCTAGCATGCCCTTACACAATCCATCACGCATCCAACCCAACTAAGGTTTATACAACCTATCTTAGCATGCTACTAACCCTTCCCAACTTAGTCGGTTCATAGATACCCTTTATAACTTCGTCAAGTCCGAACATGCACAATATAATTATGATGATATGGGCCCTTATATCATCATAATTATACCCTACATGTCTAGGCTCTACGTTGTCACCAAAGGTTCTAATCCCCAATTTCGGTTACACCACATAAGCAATTTACACACATAAGGTAACATCCTACCTAGCTCAATGAGAGTTACCTCTACACATTTCTAGCCACTAGAGTGTTCGCATATGCATAACAACATCGAACATCTATCATGGCACCACATCACACATTACATGAACACATTAATCGCACTATACGTCACATTGAGTAATTAACATAAAAACCATTGTTTCTAGCATATATTCATATCATAAACATGCTAGTACTTTATCACTATTTACATTCTCATAACATACTATCACAATTAATCATATAGTATGTCAGCCACAATCACATCGTGCTAATACACCACTATGATATCACCTTAACCACAATTAATTCACAACATACCATGGATGGACACATCCAATCATGCTAATACGCCACTACGATAACATGTCAGTCACAATTTAAATTAACAGTAATAATAATGTGATATAAACAACTTGTGCTCACCCGTCTTGACGTTCCGATCCTTGGCTCAGTTCACTTCCCACTTACACGAAAATCAAAGTTCAAGCACTTAGGTTAAGTTCAAGCACTCACCCCTCGTGAATGCCCGAATTTCTTAAACCAAGGCTCTGATACCAATTGTAACGACCCAAATCATTTTCAAACTATTTAACGGAAAAGTTAACGGAAATAATTAAAAGTAACCAATTCAGCGGAAATTTGTTCAAAAAGGTAATTTTTAAAAGATAAAGGTGTAGTATGTCATTCAAAAGATATTAAACCAAAATCCTCAAAACGAGGTTCACCGTTCACAAATGTAATCAAAACTACAATTCAATGTTCAACAAAACTATCCATCACTTCTTTGAACTGAACTGAGCCTTTGGAGCGACCGGAACTTCAAGCTTTGACCTTCCCATTAACCTCTCACTAGAAACCTGCATCTGAGGGGGAAACCATGATGGGTTAAGCTTTTGCTTAGTGAGCACAAACCACAACGTAACGAGGACTAGGCATGCTAACACATATGTCCTTAAGGGTCACTCCGTTAAGGATCACCCATTCTGATATCAGATTCACACACTACCAATACTCACGGTAGCCACCACCACTACAATGAGCACGGCTTCACATAAACATGCTAGTCTCGTAACCACATACGCATTCCAAGTAATTTGCACATAAGCCGCGTATAAGGGTTAATGTACTCACCTTGATCACGTCACGATTCACAGTATCGATACACCACACACGTTTGTAACAAAGCACCTATAATAAGATGCATAAACACATAAACAAACATTCAACATTACACGTTAACACTCAACACCGAAACCCGTGTCTTAGCCGTAGCTAGACCATCCTAATTTGTCCCAAACTCTACCAAAGGCCTTATACTAAGTCCCAAAGGAAAGGCCGTGATAACACCAAAACTATACATGTTTTGGTTTAACGTAATTGTATGACTTTACCCCATTTCTCACCCATTTCTGATCATTTCATGCACTAGATGAGCTTATTATTGTTTGTGAAGGATTTGGAGGCCGTGGAACGGAAAAGTACGAAAAAAGACGAGAAAACGTGAAAAATGCACAAAGTCAAAACAGTAGCTGTTTGGCGTTCGCGAGATTCTCAATTTGGCGCCGCCAGATTCGACTGAATTGAAGACCAGGGTTGACCTAAGTGTCTGGCGTCGCCAAACCTGCAGTCTGGCGATCGCCAGATGGCCCCTGGACGTTTTCTTTTAAATACCAGCCTTCTCCTTCAGTTCAGAACACACGTTTCGCATTATTTTTGGTACGGGATACGAGGAGGAACAAGAGTGAGAGTACGAAAGGTGTCGATACGCTGCGGGAGTCGATCTTCGATCATCCGTCGTTGTACTATCGGTATCATGTCGATGTCTAATTTTGTTTTCGTTTTCATTTTGATTAGTGAGTAGTTTTTAGTAGTAGTGCTTGTCATGGTCGATGAACCTTTATGGATGATACTTTTGTGATTAATGATTACTGGTTTGTTTTGATTAATTGAATGTTTATTATGGTTCTTTTCTGATTGATAGTGGTTTGGCAATTTGAATTCAATTGGTTGGGTGTATTTGTTAGACCAAAGCAGATAGACTCCGAAAGGATAATCAACCTACCTTAGCCTAACTTTGGACCAAGAGGTTGTGTTAAGGGGTTACTTGGACCAAGAGTGACCAGATAGTAGAAGAGCCATTGCAATATTAATTAGGATTGGTTTACCGATTCTAGATTGTGGACCAAACGATTTAGGATTGGAATTAGGAGGATCGTGTCCTAGTTTCTAACCATAATCTTCACATGTTATGGTGTCCCAGACTTAAATTCCTACAATAGTCAAAACAACCAAACCTTCAACCTATTCATATCATCCATTTTGGGGATTCACTTTACCATGATAAGTACTGTAGTTTTTCCTTAATATAATCTTAAATCAGTATTTTAATTGTTTTCTTAGTTTTTACTTAGTTAATTGTCTTTTTAAGTATTCAAACCTTTTTCATACAAAACCCCCCTTTAGGTTAATTAAACCGATTTAGACTTTAGTCTACAATAACTTGACCGTTCCCAATGGTAGATACGATACCTGGACTTTCCTACACTATATTACTCACGATCAGGTACGCTTGTTGTATATGTGGTAAGACAGTGGCTAGGCATTAGAGGTTAAAACTTGTTACGCTTTTTATATACGTTAATTACCGCATCAAGTTTTTTGCACCGCTGCCGGGGAACGGTAGTTGTTAGATTTTAGTCTTAATTAGTTTTGTTAATCGATCCTTGTGAGGGATTATTTCCCTTGCAAGTTTTTCGCTTTCTAGTTTAATTAGTTAGTTTTATTTTTATTTTTATTTTATCTCTTTGTTTCCCGCAAGTTGCCCGCAATCGTTTGTTGAGTTGTTAGGATGGCAGATGATCAACCCATGTGGGATAAGCGATCTGGGGTCCAGTTTACTCCGAGATCCGCAATCAAAAAGATAGATGGTAAAATGGTGGAAATCAATAAAGGACTCATCAAAATGATCAACACCATTTCATTTGACGGAGAACCAAGTGGAAATCCTTACCAAACCTTGAAGCGTTCGAGGACATCTGTGATTTAGTCAACACCAAAGAGGATGAGGTAAAACTTCGAGTATTCCCTTTTACTTTGACAAATAAGGCAAAAGACCGGTTTAAAAACTGCTCCCGGGATCCATCACAACCTGGGACGATTTGAAATCTGCCTTTTTGTCAAGGTACTTTCCCATTTCCAAGGCTAACAAAATAAGAGCTGAAATTCGAAACTTTAAACAAGGAAAAGATAGCCTTGTGAAAGCTTGGGGAAGGTATAAGGATTTATTCTTAATATTTCCAAACCATGGTATTGATGATAGAGAAATGATAGATGTTTTTATAATGGATTGACTAATGATTCTCGGTTAAGGTTGGATTCATCTTGTGAAGGTATTTTTCCGTATAAGACAATGAAAGAAGCGCGTAAACTCTTGGACGACATGGAAGCACACTATCTGGATTGGTCTATCGACGAGGAACAAGAGGAGACCCAACCAGCACATCTAAATGTAGTGTCATCGTCCGATGAGCACATCCACGCAACTAAGGACTCCACCGAGACGCCAAACCCTCTTTCAAAGCCATATGGCGGGGTAATCGAACAATTGTTCCATCAGTTCTCCCAAGAACAAGGAAAGATGGGTGCGGATGCCGAACAGAAAATGCAGGGGTTTGTAAACTTTATTGCAGGATTACATCGAGGCACAAATCAATTCCTCCGAGACGTCAAGGAAACATTTCCTCATATGGAGGCAGGAGCACAGGCTGAAGTGTTCACAACCACGAGAGGAGGTAAGGTAGTTGTAGGACCACCTATGCCTCAAACTAACCAAATTCCTAATATGCAGGTTGTTGAACCTGAGGTAGAATTACCATCACGACCAACAAAAGAGGTCAGGGAAGAAGCAGTCAGACCAAGGGAATCTGCAACACCACATGTGCCTACACGAGTACCATACCCTGCACGACTGCGGAAAGAAAAGAAAGAGGCCCAATATCGTAAGTTTATTGACTTGATTAAACGAGTGGATATTAATGTGCCTCTTGTGGATTTAATTGCAGGTGTGCCGAGTTACGCAAGATTTCTCAAGGAGTTGGTGGGTAATAATGCAAGGATGGGAACAGAAGAAATAGCCTTTCTAAATGCCGAATACTCAGCTACACTTTCAGACACCCTCAAAAAGGGTGATCCAGGAAGTTTCATTATCCCTTGTTATTTTGGTAAAAGTGTTTCATGTAGAGCCCTAGCAGACTTAGGAGCCAGTATAAACCTAATGCCATTATCCTTTTATCAAAAACTGGGACTAAATGATCTAAAAAGCACAAGAATGACCATCCAACTAGCTGATAGATCCATAAAATACCTTGTAGGAATAGCTGAGGATGTCATAGTTCGGGTAGACAGATTTGATTTCCCCGCCGACTTTGTGATCTTGGACATAAAGGACGAGGTTAAAGTGCCTCTAATCCTTGGTCGTCCATTCCTCAACACGGCCAGTGCCGTTATTCATGTAGCCGAAAGAGAACTTAGTCTAGGAATTGGTGAAGATCGAATCACACTTTCCATTGACGGGATTCCAGACTATAATGAGTCTATAAATACTCTAGACGGTCTAGATGACTTCACCAAACCATTTGAATCAGAGCCTAATGATTATCTTTTTGAATAAGGTGAATTGGAAGAAAGCCTCGTTGTTGAGAAAAGATGGGATGAAACCGTGGAAGAAGAAGAAGAGGACTTCGAGGAGCTAAAGCAGGAAGACAAGGTTAGAGTGAAGACTTCTTTGGAGGAACCACCAGATTTGGAGTTAAAGGACCTTCCCGAGCACCTCGAGTACCAATTTCTTGAAGGTAACAATTCTCTCCCGGTGATTATTTCTTCCCTGCTAACAGCCAATGAAAAAGATAGACTTATTGAGGTTTTAAAAAGACACAAAAAGGCTTTAGCTTGGAAAATTTCGGACATTCCCGGAATAAGCCCTTCATTTTGTACACACAAAATTTTAATGGAAGACAATTTTAAGCCATGTGTGCAAAAACAAAGGAGGCTTAATCCGAAAATGCAGGAAGTTGTGAAAAAGGAGGTTATCAAACTGCTTGATACTGGGATCATTTACCTCATTTCTGATAGCCCATGGGTAAGTCCTGTTCAAGTAGTCCCCAAAAAGGGAGGACTCACAGTTGTCACAAATGATAACAACGAGTTAGTTCCCACCCGTACTGTCACCGGGTGGAGAGTCTGCATAGACTATAGGAAGCTTAACGATGCCACTAGAAAAGACCATTTCCCCTTACCCTTCATTGATCAAATGCTTGAACGATTGGCGGGAAATGAATACTATTGCTTCCTAGATGGATTTTCGGGATATTTCCAAATCCCCATTGATCCTGAGGACCAAGAGAAAATGACTTTTACCTGTCCCTTTGGAACATTCGCCTATAGGCGTATGCCTTTTGGGTTGTGCAATGCACCCGCTACATTTCAGCGATACATGACAGCCATTTTTCAGGACATGATAGAGAATTGTATGGAGGTCTTTATGGATGATTTCTCTGTTTTTGGTAACTTTTGATGATTGTCTAAGCAGTCTAGACAGGGTTTTAGCTCGATGCGAGGAATCTCATCTGGTTCTCAACTGGGAAAAGTGTCACTTTATGGTAAGGGAAGGTATAGCTCTTGGACACAAAATCTCAAAAGATGGTTTGGAAGTGGATAAAGCTAAGATAGACACCATATCGAAGCTTCCTCCACCTACAAACATAAAAGGGGTCAGAAGTTTCTTAGGTCATGCCGGGTTTTATAGGAGGTTTATACAAGATTTTTCGAAAATATCTCGACCTCTAACCAAACTTCTTGAAAAAGATGCACCTTTCATTTTTGATGAAAAGTGCATCTCTGCGTTTGAAACTTTGAAACGGCATTTGACCAATGCCCCTATTATGGTTCCACTTGATTGGGATCAACCTTTTGAGATTATGTGTGATGCAAGCGATTATGCCGTCGGTGCAGTTCTTGGGCAACGTAAAAACAATCACTCCCAACCGATTTGTTATGCAAGTCGAACTCTGAACGACGCCCAAGAAAACTACACCACGACTGAAAAAGAGCTCCTAGCGGTAGTTTTTGCCATTGAAAAGTTTAGGTCTTATCTTGTGCTGTCCAAAATCATAGTATACACGGATCACTCTGCCCTTAAATATCTCTTTGCTAAGCCTGATGCTAAGCCCAGACTCATACGATGGATACTTCTGTTGCAAGAGTTTGATATAGAGATAAGAGATAAGAGAGGCGCTGAAAATTTAGCTGCCGATCATTTATCTCGTCTGGAAAATCCATACATGGATTCCGGAGGCATAGAAGTCATCAGGGATAAATTCCCCGATGAGGGCCTCAACATGATTAAGACCATAGGAGAGGACCCTATACCTTGGTATGCAGATTTTGCAAACTATCTGGCCGCTGGTGTTCTTGTCAAAGGTATGACTTATCAACAAAAAGGTAAGTTTTTCTCGGACTTAAAGTATTATTTTTGGTCTAAACCTTATCTGTTCAGAATAGGACCTGATAGGATTCACCGTCGATGTGTCTCCGGCCCTACTGCTTGGGACATTCTCACTAACTGTCACAAAGGCCCCATGGTAGGCCACTTTGGAGACAATTTGACTGCCAGAAAAGTCCTCGAGTCCGGATTTTATTGGCCTACGATTTTTAAGGATGCTCACACTTTAATAAAATCTTGTGACGCTTGTCAAAGGGCAGGCAACATCACAAAGAAAGATGAGATGCCCCAACAGAGCATCTCCGTTAGCGAAGTGTTTGATGTTTGGGGAATCGATTTCATGGGACCTTTTCCCGACTCCAGAGGAAACAAATACATCCTTGTGGCGGTTGATTATGTTTCCAAATGGGCCGAAGCTAAGGCTTCACCTACGAATGACGCTAAAGTGGTTGTTGACTTCGTGAAATCTCTTGTGTGTAGGTACGGATGTCCAAAGGCGATCATCAGCGATAGAGGAACTTATTTTGCAAACTATCTTTTGGAAAAGACCTTAAAAAGGTATGGAGAGCATCTTCGATTCTCGACCGCCTACCATCCGCAAGCCAATGGACAAGCAGAAAACACCAACAGGGCGTTGAAACGAATCTTGGAAAAGACGGTCAATAACAACCCGAATATATGGTCGCAAAAGCTTGAAGATGCACTATGGGCATATCGTACAGCCCACAAAACACCAATTGGAAGCACTCCTTATCGAATGCTTTATGGGAAAGCGTGTCACCTTCCATTCGAGTTCGAGTATAAAGCACTATGGGCACTAAAGAAAGTTCACTTGGATGACATCGCAAGTGGAAGGGAAAGATTGATAAGCTTGCACGAATTGGAAGAGCTTAGATCTCTCGCTTATGAGAACTCGAAGATTTACAAGGAGCAGCGAAAGAAATGGTATGATGCGCATCTATAGGAAGTGAAGGTGTTCAGAGCGGGGGACAAGGTATTAATGTATCAAACTCGCTTTAAATTTTCCCTAGGTAAGTTAAAGTCACGTTGGATAGGTCCATATGTCATCCTAAAAGCTTATCCCTCGGGATATGTGGACTTAATGACCGAAAGAGGGTCATTTAAGGTAAATGGCCATAGACTGAAGCTTTACAATGAGAACGACCCTGTCAGAAATGGCGAGGTCTGCTTTCTTTCTGAAGAGCCAATTACTTAGTTGGTTCCTCGAGTCAGGCTCGTGACTCGTTACAAAAACAAGCGCTTCTCGGGAGGCAACCCGTGTTTTTCTTAGTTATTTTTGTTTTTGTTTATGATCTAATCAATTTTGCAGCATTAGCCAAAGGAAATTGCAACCCGATCAAATTTCAAAAACAGCCAAACAGTAGCCATTTCGCGATCGCGAAATTTCAAATTTCGCGTCGCGAAGTGAGTGGCCCAGGTAAGTTCGAGAGGAGAATTTTGAAAATAGTGAGCTGGTTACGACTTCGCGACGCGAAAACTTTTACTTCGCGACGCGAAGTTCGAGACGAGAGGGTTTTAACTGTTTTCTAAAACCCTATTTTCAATATTCCTCCTCTTTCCTTTTGTTTTTCTTTGCAATTCTCTTCTCATCCTGCAAATCCATGGCGTCAAAGGTATGTATTTTTCTTCTATTTGCTCTAATTTGAAAGATTCCTACAATCCCTAGTTGTTTAAACTTGTGTATGATCCTTAAAAAGGGGTTTTCTTGGGTAGGAAAGTCTTTAATGTTAGGAAGGGGGATGGTTATTGCTTTAATCTGCTTAGATTTACACACTTGAGTTTAGATCTATAAATGTTGTGATATGTTTCAACTCAAGTGTGGGGAAGAGAGGTTATGATTTTTGTGGTGATTAATGTATATGTTTGTTTGTAGAGAGCTTCATCTTCCCGCAATGTACAAGACCACCCATGCTTGTCTTTTGATTCCGATAACATCTTACGTAGCGAAAAGATGTCGTTGATGATTGAGCTTGATCGCCTGAAAAAGCGGGAGGTTGAAATTGGTTCGATTGTTGATTTGCACTTTGTCGAAGAGATTCGATTTGGGGATAGGCTTTCAAGCCTCTTGAGGAGAGAGTACCGCGATCATTTTGGTGTTCTTCGCTTTGTGAGCAACGATTGGGAGAAAGCACTGAAAACCCACGAGCCAATCTACTATGAGCTTGTGTTGGAATTTTTGGCTACATTTAGCTTTGATGTGGAGGCGTATGAAGAAGATAGAATTGATGCCCCTTGTATTCGATTCCGTTTGCTTGGAGAATGGTATGGGATCACACTACCACGCTTTGGAGTGTTGCTCGGATTTTTCACGGCGGCTCAGTCGAGATCCGAGTACTTTTCTCACTACTTCTTAACCGGTGCTTGTGAGCCTAGTGCCGAGTTTGTGGGCACGGATTTTTGGGCTACCATCGGATCGGGACCGTATCTCCAGTCCAACACCAAGGAAAGTTCTATCACTCTACCCGAGCATCGCCTTCTTCATCGGATGCTTGTTCACTCTTTTGCTTACCGGAGAGCTATTAAGGAAAAGGTTCCGGAAGGGGATATTTGGCTTCTTTCTCAATTGGTTAATCGGAATGCAATAACCAATCTTTCTTATGTGATGGCTAAGATGTTCCAAAACGCCGGAAAGGTGCATGATAAGGCCGGAACGGGCCTTTGTGGGGGACATTTCATTACGGTTATAACGGAGAAGTTGGGAACTCTTACACCGGACGTTTGCGAAACTCTCACCAAGTTGTCTCCTATGGGATTTCTCGATAAGGTCCTCTTTCGTTCTATGAAGTTGCTTGCACCGGGACCTCGGAGGGGTACTTTTGTGTGGATTGGGGATGCTACCCCCAATGAAGAGCCGGTTGGTATGGCTACTTCACCACCTCAACCAACCTTCCCGAGGCAATCGAGCAACCCTCCACCGGCAAATCAACATGGATCGGGATCTCTTCATGAAGCTATTCAAGGACTATCGGAACAGATGGGAGCAGAGCATCACGAGATGATGGAAATATTGGACCGGGTCTCATATGACATGTATGGTGTTCGGCGGGAGTTGTCTTGGGTCGCCGCATCGATGAGCGAGTACTTTGAGAGTGTGGGACATGCTCCCTCGGCTCCTCTTGAACCTCATCCCGTATGGCGTGATAGTGATGACGGTCCTGCTGGTTATTCCACCTACGATGAATGGGCTTTTGAAAACCGTAACTAAGCGGTTTTATTTGATTCGATTGGGTTGTACTCTACTTTGAACTTTAAACTGTGTGGTTTGGTTTGTTTGAACAATTTTTATTTGTTTGGTTTGCTTAGGATTTTTAGTAGCTTATTAATAGTTTGGTTTGGTTTATTTTTGCTAGTTCGTTTTTACTTTTTCTTTTTCTTTTTGTTGGTAGATACAGCGACCTATGATCTTTGATCGAGCACGATTTTTTTGGACCACTCTCAGATCAGAACAGATTTCGTCACATAACCCGGGAAGTTTCTCTTTTTCCCAATTACTCCTTAATTGTGTTATTTGTTGCATTGAGGACACTGCAAGCTTTAAGTGTGGGGGAGGGGGTTATGTAGACTTATCTGTTTAAATGGGTTCACTTTTTGCTTATGGATTGTCGTTTTTCAAATTTTTGAAAGCTTTGAGATTTGACCCCAATTTTTTTTCGAAATCTGAGATTGTTTTTGGGACTAAGTTGCTTGTATAGGAGAACACTGAATAGGATTAGTTGAGTAAAAGGATGCCTTGGAATACTGATTACCATGAGTGCCTCACCCAATTCCATTGAGAGTTTGAGCCTTAATTGTTATATCTGTTTATTTCGTGAGGAATACCGACTTTGACCCAAGGTAGAACTTGTCATTTGAATGCTTGTCGAGACCACATAAGAGAAGTATTTATCACCATTGCACTGATAGAGGCCTTCGTTTCTAACCCTTTTAGCCTTCGTCAAATAACCTCATCTTAAGGTTATTTGATTTGCCTAGCCTGTGATTGAAAAGTGTTCACTTTTAACACTTTATCCCTTGAAACCATTTTGAGCCTTAGCCTTTTCATTTGTTACCCACTATACCCTTTATCCTTGAGCCTAACTGTTTTATCTATCTTTTGGCCGTAACTTAAATTTGAATCTTGAGATGTTTTGATCCAGTTTTTCATATCTGACAGTTTTTATGGGATTGAGATTTAAAAGAGCCCAAAAGCAACATAGTTGCTGCTCTGAAAAAAAAAAGAAAAAAGAGAAAAGAAAGAGAAAATATTTGAGACTCAGAAAAGAAAAGAAATATCAAAAGAGTCGAGAATACAAAAAGAAAAGAATGAGAGCTGAAAAGATTGAAAAAGAATTTGTGCCCCAAATAAGCCATAGGCTTAGGCCAATTCTAAAAGAAAAGAGAGTAAATGCTCATCCCAAAAGTTTCATTGTTTGAAAGTCAGACTGTTTCACTGTTTGGATCATTACTGATTGAGTTTTCAAGTTTTTGTTGCAATAACCTTAGTCACTTATATATCCTTTATCCTACCCTTAACCCTTAGCCTAACATTATAACCCTAAAGTCCTCTTGACGGTTGACAACTTCTCATTGGTGGAGATTAGATTTGGTGACAAGCTTATGCATGCGGGAATTAGTCGAGTATTGGTGTGATCACTTACATATACACTTTTGCCCCCGAGAGATACACTTTATATTGTTATTCATATTATGTGAGGGTAAAAGGTTGGCCTTGGTATCCGATTGCTTGATGAGTCTTGTTTGTGTGTTCGATTATATGAGTATACTTGGTTCTCTTAGATGATCTTGGATGGAGATAATTTTGGAGTTATCTTTCTTATCTTTCAGTCTTTTGATTGAGGACAATCAAAGCTTAAGTGTGGGGATTTTGATAACACCAAAATTATACATGTTTTGGTTTAACATAATTGTATGACTTTACCCCATTTCTCACTCATTTCTGATCATTTCATGCACTAAATGAGCTTATTATTGTTTGTAAAGGATTTGGAGGCCGTGGAACGGAAAAGTACGAAAAAAGACGAGAAAACGTGAACCAAACGATTCTAGATTGTGGACCAAACGATTTAGGATTAGAATTAGGAGGATCGTGTCCTAGTTTCTAACCATAATCTCATGTTAGGGTGTCCCAGACTTAAATTCCTACAATAGTCAAAACAACCAAACCTTCGACCTATTCATATCATCCATTTTGGGGATTCACTTTACCATGATAAGTAGTGCTGTTTTTCCTTAATATAATCTTAAATCAGTATTTTAATTGCTTTCTTAGTTTTTACTTAGTTAATTGTCTTTTTAAGTATTCAAACCTTTTTCATACAAAACCCCCTTTAGGTTAATTAAACCGATTTAGACTTTAGTCTACAATAACTTGACCGTTCCCAATGGTAGATACGATACATGGACTTTCCTACACTATATTACTCACGATCAGGTACGCTTGCCTGTATATGTGGTAAGACAGTGGCTAGGCATTAGAGGTTAAAACTTGTTACGTTTTTTATATACGTTAATTACCGCATCAGGCCGCACAAGAAAACCCCAAACGAGGCTCGACCGAAAAAGTCAAAAACCCAAACAGACCCAACTTCGCGTTCGCCAAGCTTCAGGCTTCGCAGCGCGAAGTTTCACAGCCAAGCCTCGCGGCGCGAGGCTATACTGCTCGCGGCGCGAGCCACCTGCAGACCCAAAATTCGACCTTCGACGGGATTCCGTTCCAAGGTCCGAAAATCTCAATCCCGGCATCCATTTCACGCATAAAACTCAGTTGATGATTACCAAACCATCCCCAAACATTTGACAACAACCCAACAATGATTTAACACACAAAAACACCCTATTTAATCATCAATTGATCGAATTCCCAAACAATATAAACCCTAACCCTTAACCATCTCATAACACCAACAACTAACAATAACACAAATAAACACATACCTTGGGTTAGGAACGCGATAACAATCGTACCCCGATAATCAATTTCACCAAGAAATCCCAATCTCCCTTCCAATTGCTCCAAACCCTCAAGAACACACACACATTCTTTCTTTTCTTCTCCTGGAAATCGTCCATCACAAATGAAAGGGATTTGGGGCTTCCAAACTCCTTATACACACGACCACAACAACCCCCAAACTTTCACAAATGACATCCAAGTCCCATGGGTAGAACTCCCCCACTTGGAGTTCGGATCTCCAATCGTTGACTTTCACAGTCAAAACGAGTCTATAACAATCGAACCAAAACATACTGACCACCACACCAATTTCTCCCAAATTGAATAGGGGTGAGGTCCACGCGAAACTTCATCCCTTCCAATCTCATACACTTCCTTCTTACACACCACTAACCAACGGTATTCTCGTCCGCCATTCTACTTCTAACGGACTCTCCACTGTACTCTTACAAAATTCCCGAAGTTCGCTTCAGGATCGACACAACAATACATCTTAACTGCTCAATTGCCAGAATAAAGTGCAACGAGCGGCCATTCCCACAAACAAGTCGGTGATTTTATTCACCGGCTTCGTTGTGTAAGCCAATAATAAAACTCACCCGCGAGTCGCCCCACCTCAAACCGCGACACTAACTGCTCCCAGAACAGCTTCTGGATTTGCTCCCAAGTCATAGCATTGACTTGCTTCTCCATCCGAGATTGAACTCTCAGATTCCACCAATCATTGTCGTCTCCCCTTGCGGTTTCGTCACGAAATGAATCCTCCCTTCCTCTGAACAGAAGCTGGTGCAGGATGCACCCTCTACCACAACTATCCAGCAAGTGCTGGTCACTGAGGACCTTCTACCCCTCAAACTGCAGCGGCTGACAAGCCGAGAGATCACTGTAATTTGCCACCCTCGACTGCCCGCCTTGCGCCCCTCTTGAACTGCTGGCCTGCTGGCCACGGCTGCCTCCACTCAAATGTGGATCTCGATTACCAACTCTTACTTCACCTGGGGTGCTAACACCCGGAAACACGTCAAGCAGAACCTTGTCGATCCAAATACTATCTATATAGGCCAATACTAACTTGTAGTGAGCCTACACAACCCTCTAGTCCTTATCGGTAACTCAGGATTCCTCATGATTCCGTCAAAAAAATCAAATTTGTACCGGTGTTTCTAAACAACTCACATGTGAGAATCGTGTTTCGAACCCCTCAGCAACAACCAAACAAGGACATGCCAAAGAGTTCTCTACAAGATTCTCGCCCATCGATACAAACTTGATCTTAACTTCATCATTGGTATCCTGAATACAGATTCACCGACTAACTCTACTGAAAGAAGACATGTAGTCTGAATATACAGTCGTAACACTTTTCCACATAACGAGGACATCCTTTTGTCCACAACCCATAATACCCCAAATGACATCACACTTCAGATGACCACTTTCGTTCTCATTCGTCCACAAAGTCCGGGTCAACGACCCTCACTACACCTTACCCTTCCTATCATACTACTGAGTGGTCTAACTATCCTTTTCGAGGACACACACACGTACATCCTATCACTTGATTTCTAGCATGCCCTTACACAATCCATCACGCATGCAACCCAACTAAGGTTTATACAACCTATCTTAGCATGCTACTAACCCTTCCCAACTTAGTCGGTTCATAGATACCCTTTATAACTTCGTCAAGTCCGAACACGCACAATATAATTGTGATGATATGGGCCCTTATATCATCATAATTATACCCTACATGTCTAGGCTCTACGTTGTCACCAATAGAGGTGTGCAAAACCCGAATAATCCGAAATCCGAACCCGAATCCGAACCGAAAAATGACGTTTAAGCAAAACCCGAACACCCCGAAATCCGAAAAACCGAAATCCGACTTTTGTGTAGATATTTGGATTCGGGTTGGGTTTGATCATTGGTTACCCGACCCGTCCGAAAACCCGAAATAAGATACATATATATTTTAAATATTATATAAATATATTTATTTATTTAATTATCTATTAAAAATCGTCAAATCTAGTTGGTCAAAATGTTTTATATGTTTAAATTATTTTCGATTTCATCAAACAATTGAATTCTTCATCAAAATTAACTAAACATTTATATATTTTTGCGTTATAATAATACCCGAATCCGACCAAAATAAACCCGAAACCCGACCAACCCGAACCCGAAAAAACCGAAATCCGAAAAGCAAAAGTTTGGGTCTTGATTTTCATACCCGAAATCCGATCGGGTTTTTGATTTTCCCACCCGAACCCGCCCGACCCGCCCAATGCACACCCCTAGTCACCAAAGTTTCTAATCCCCAATTTCGGTTACACCACATAACCAATTTACACACATAAGGTAACATCCTACCTAGCTCAATGAGAGTTACCTCTACACATTTCTAGCCACTAGAGTGTTCGCATATGCATAACAACATCGAACATCTATCATGGCACCACATCACACATTACATGAACACATTAATCGCACTATACGTCACATTGAGTAATTAACATAAAAACCATTGTTTCTAGCATATATTCATATCATAAACATGCTAGTACTTTATCACTATTTACATTCTCATAACATACTATCACAATTAATCATATAGTATGTCAGCCACAATCACATCGTGCTAATACACCACTATGATATCACGTTAACCACAATTAATTCACAACATACCATGGATGGACACATCCAATCATGCTAATACGCCACTACGATAGCATGTCAGTCACAATTTAAATTAACAGTAATAATAATGTGATATAAACAACTTGTGCTCACCCGTCTTGACGTTCCGATCCTTGGCTCAGTTGACCTCCCACTTACACGAAAATCAAAGTTTAATTGGTTACTTGTTTTGAAAACACAAGCTCTTAGGTTTAAGTTCAAGCACTCACCCCTCGTGAATGCCCGAATTTCTTAAACCAAGGCTCTGATACCAATTGTAACGACCCAAATCATTTTCAAACTATTTAACGGGAAAGTTAACGGAAATAATTAAAAGTAACCAATGCAGCGGAAATTTGTTCAAAAAGGTAATTTTTAAAAGATAAAGGTGTAGTATTTCATTCAAAAGATATTAAACCAAAATCCTCAAAACGAGGTTCACCGTTCACAAATGTAATCAAAACTACAATTCAATGTTCAACAAAACTATCCATCACTTCTTTGAATTGAACTGAGCCTTTGGAGCGACCGGAACTTCAAGCTTTGACCTTCCCATTAACCTCTCACTAGAAACCTGCATCTGAGGGGGAAACCACGATGGGTTAAGCTTTTGCTTAGCGAGCACAAACCACATACACACAACATTATATCACAAACCACAACGTAACGAGGACTAGGCATGCTAACACATATGTCCTTAAGGGTCACTCCGTTAAGGATCACCCATTCTGATATCAGATTCATACACTACCAATACTCACGGTGGCCACCACCACTACAATGAGCACGGCTTCACATAAACATGCTAGTCTCGTAACCACATACGCATTCCAAGTAATTTGCACATAAGCCACGTATAAGGGTTAATGTACTCACCTTGATCACGTCACGATTCACAGTATCGATACACCACACACGTTTGTAACAAAGCACCTATAATAAGATGCATAAACACATAAACAAACATTCAACATTACACCTTAACACTCAACACCGAAACCCGTGTCTTAGCCGTAGCTAGACCATCCCAATTTGTCCCAAACTCTACCAAAGGCCTTATACTAAGTCCCAAAGGAAAGGCCGCACAAGAAAACCCCAAACGAGGCTCGACCGAAAAAGTCAAAAACCCAAACAGACCCAACTTCGCGTTCGCGAAGCTTCAGGCTTCGCAGCGCGAAGTTTCACAGCCAAGCCTCGCGACGCGAGGCTATACTGCTCGCGGCGCGAGCCACCTGCAGACCCAAAATTCGACCTTCGACGGGATTCCGTTCCAAGGTTCGAAAATCTCAATCCCGGCATCGATTTCATGCATAAAACTCAGTTGATGATTACCAAACCATCCCCAAACATTTGACAACAACCCAACAATGATTTAACACACAAAAACACCCTATTTGATCATCAATTGATCGAATTCCCAAACAATATAAACCCTAACCCTTAACCATCTCATAACACCAACAACTAACAATAACACAAATAAACACATACCTTGGGTTAGGAACGCGATAACAATCGTACCCCGATAATCAATTTCACCAAGAAATCCCAATCTCCCTTCCAATTGCTCCAAACCCTCAAGAACACACACACATTCTTTCTTCTCTTCTCCTGGAAATCGTCCATCACAAATGAAAGGGATTTAGGGGTTCCAAACTCCTTATAAACACGACCACAACAACCCCCAAACTTTCACAAATGACATCCAAGTCCCTGCACCTGAAGTTTCACAACCAATCCACATTAACTTAAAGTTTAACGTTTTCCGTTAAATAACTAACTTTGGAAAACGGGGCGTTTCAGATTAAGTAGAAGGGGGAGGCCTGGAAGAAATAAGGCTACCGCACCGGTTGGGAGGGTTGGAAGCAGGTTGGCCCGCCAGCTTCAAAAACACCCGGCGGGTTGGCTGCGCCCTTTCAATTGCCGACGGGATAGGATGGAGACGGCTTCTCCAACCCGCTATATTTTGTGTGTGTGTGTGTGTGTGTGTGTTGTGTGTGTGTGTTGTGTGTGAGAATGTTGAGAGGGTTGGGTAAGGGTTGTAGAGGGTTATGGGAGAGTAAAGAGATGGTTGGGAAAAAGCTGGTGTCAACTGATGTGGCATTAAAAAGTGAGAGGGTTGGGAGGGTTGAGGGTTAATAGCCTAAGAAGGTCCATGGATGGTTTTTGGGAAGACGTTCTCAAGGTCAAAAGGGTAGGCATGGCATTTTTCTGAATGGGGACAAGTGCCCCTCCGTGGTTGTGCGAAAAATCCAAGGGTTTTTTTAATAAGTCATAAGTAAACAAGTCTATATGGTTGTGCAAATAAGCTTATTAGACCATTAAACTCATTACGTTATAAGTAAACAACTCGTGAATGATTTAAAAAATGTTGTATAAATTGATAACTTGTAATATAATTGGTTCGTTGAAAAATAAATAAAATCATAAACATAAGAGCATCTCCAATGGAGGTTCTTACAAGAACCTCTTTTTTGCACTTTTTATTGACAACTCATTTCCACCTCATCAAATTAAAAATTCATGTAAAATGTCACAATGGTAGTTCTTATATGAACCTCTTTTGTGGGTCCCATATATTTTTTAAGCTTCTAACAAATATTATTATAGATATACATTTAATTTAAATACCAATTAGAAAAAGGAAAAGCAATAATATGTGATTTCATTCCAAACAACTAGGTAAGAACCAAGGTTCTTATTTAAGAACCTAAAGAAAGTTGGGTTCTTATAAGAACTCTTCACAATGGTAATTCTTACAAGCAACTACACTTTTTGCTTGTAAGAACCTTGCATTGGAGATGCTCTAAAAAGGTTAAAGGGTCGTACCCTCGTAAACATTGATTCGTTTAAAATCTCGTTAGTTCAACTAGCATTAAAAATATAAAAAATAATGTTTTTTATTGATATATGTGTTCAAATAAAAATAAAATATAGAATGAAAGATATTATTGATGGATAAGGGTCGTACCCAGCTACCAGCTGGGCAGCAGCTTATTAGGACAGATAGCCTGTTGATGACCTAGAGTCCTTTTCAATATGAATTAATCATTATTTGTTTGTAGGCTTTTCTTATTGGCCCGTGTAGTTTCCAAGGGGCATGTTCATTACGCTATGGGTAACGCGAAGCTGGGTTGAGCGGCTTAGTACTCATTGGGCTTAAAGAGCCAACAGGTTGAAGGTGAAAATGGCTTGGTGAAGCTGATAATTAAAGAGGGTTGTCTGTGAGTTGTGCGAGAGAGGTTGGATACTAAACAACAAGAGCATCCACAATGTACTTATTCAAAGGTTTTTTAGAGATTTTTCTAAAAGCAAAAACCTCATTTTGAGGTTTTTCACATAGTGTAAAGGTTTTTTAGATTAGGTTTTTCGTAGGTTTTTGCGTCATAGGTCGTAACTGCATCACCTGCTTTTTCAGAGGTTTTTCGTATTTAATCTATTTTAACTTTATAAAACTTTATAAAAATCTCGTATTAATCAGTTATATTTTTTATACATCGTTTTTAGATTTAAATTTTATTATATATTAATAAAAATATTAAATTAATATATATTTAAATAAATGTCTCAAAGTTAAGATTTTTATACAATTTTACGTATTTCTTAATAACCCAATGTTTCGATGGAATTCTACGGATTTCTTGATAATCTAAATTTTATACAACTAGGGGTGTAAATGAGCCGAGAGAACTCGGTCAAAACTAGACTCGAGATACTAATGACTTGACTCGAACTACATGATACTCGGCTCGACTCAAAACTCGACTCAAATAAAATTATATATTTGTATAATTTTATTTTATTTATTTTTATAAATAAAAATATAAATTATATTAAGTTAATATGGTGGGACCCTGAAAATTTGAAAAAACTTGGATGAGGTTTTTCACATAGTGGAAATATGTAAAGGTTTTTAGATTGTTGAGGTGGTAATAATGCGTAAGAAAAAAGCTGTGAAAAAGCTTGATAAAGAGCTCATACATTGTGGATGCTCTAAGGGTTCTAGAAGGTTGATGAGATGGTTAAAGAAAAGCGGATGTGACAATGAGGTTGAAGGGTTAGATAGTAATAGCCTTTAGTGATGAAAAATACAAGGAAAAAGCATTATTTTTGTATGTGTTATATTATTTTTATAAATAAAAATATATTAAATTGTTGAGTTATCGTTAGTGATAAAGTTCATAAATTTTTTTTTTCATAATTAAAAAAAAAAACATTAACTTATCTTATTTTAAATAGATAAATTATTAAACTATAGAATTCTAGTTATTAATTTATATTGTTTTGATAAAAATAAAAAGGCATCTGTAACCAAATAAGAATGTTAAAATAAAAATATAACTATTAGTTTAAATTAAAACAATATAAGTATACAAATTTATAAAAAAGTAAATTTAAAAAAATATATAAATATAAGTAATGTTTAGCAAAAATAAGCTAATTGTTAATTGATAAGTAGATGATAAGCTAGCTTATGAATAAATTATAAAAAAAAAATAGTTTATAAGTATGTTAAAAGACAAAAAAAAATATTTTTGAATTTAATAATTAATATTAATAAATGTATAATTGAAAAAGGTTACAAAAAGCTCACAAAAAGCTACTCTTGTTTGGTAAAAATAAGGTAACTTAGACCATCTTTAACGCGAGATCTGAGGGCTTCGGCTTGGCCATTGGGTGCTTCAATTCGACCGCTAACACCTGCCGTGGGGTCTTCGGGTCCTGCGGTCTCGGCTTCTCCATGCCGATGGTGAACAACCCCCACCCCCAAGGCCCCAACGGTCAAAAATATCGGCTAATATTTTTCTTTATTTTTTTACTTTTTAAAATACTATACATACTAAAGACTATTACTCATTTTACCTCACATCATCTCATTCATCTTTTCATATCTTATTCTCAATCTTTTCTCTACCCATATTAAAATATTAATCAGACTTAATCGTACCTTGTCACTTTAAAAAAAATTAAACTTATTAATACATTATAACATTCTCATATACCTTCCATACGAAACAAACACAAATTTACCTTAGTGTAATCGTTATAAAGCATATAAACTACAAGAATTATTAAACCATTCATTGAAAATCTACATGAGAAATCAAATATTGTATTAGCTTTAGAAAGTTATTTATGCATGCACCATTTATGAGAAATCAAATATTGTATTAGCTTTAGAAAGTTATTTAAGTAACATAATAAAAGAAGGTTTAAGAAAAAATCTTAAAAAATAGAATACTTAAAAACACCTTTATAAGCATTCATTTGAACTAAAATGCATTTATATATAGAAGTAACTAAATTATTATGTGGTTTTTATACATCTGTGATAATATATGACCCAAACGAAGGGCTACATAAGTTTTTCTATGTTTTTTATTTCCTAAGGTTTTATTTTACATGGTCCAAGTAACATATATCCATAAAAAGTTTTTGCTACAAAAGTTTGACAGATTTTTCTTTAAAGCAGAAACATCACCAAATTAGCAGCCATCATGTACATGTCCAAACATAACTAAAAGAAGGGATTTTGGCCATAATGCCCTTAGGGGCACCCCCGTTTATTTTTTTGCCCCTTCTCTCTCTCACTTTGCAGCATATACCCCCGTTGCGCATCTATAGGTGCGTTATAACGCACCTATAGCTAAAAGACATAAAAAAGAGAGTCTTTGACGAGTAAAAGTCAACAAAAAGGTGCGTTATGGCGCATCTTTAACGGCGGAGGCCAAAAATGCGTTATAACGCACCCATAACGATGTGAAGATGCGCTATAGATGCACATCTATATACATGTGTGAAGGTGCGTTATAGATGCGCTATAGATGCGCATCTATTTTTGTCTTTTAGCTGCAGGTGCGTTATAACGCACCTATAGATGCGCGACGGGGGTATATGCTGCAAAGTGAGAGAGAGAAGGGGCAAAAAAATAAATGGGGGTGCCCCTAAGGGCATTATGGCCAAAATCCCCTAAAAGAAGTAAAACTTATAAGCATTCTATGTAACAAAAAAGCAACTCCAAACCCAAGTACATCATGCTAACAAAAGATTATGAACTGAACAACAAATGCAACCCACTCTATAAATAGTAGATGATGATAACAAAATAAAGTCTTTGATGGTTCACCTTCCCAATTCGGCAGTTATCTTTCTATTTGAGATATTTCAGCAGCTGGTTGGATTAATTAGTAGGGGCTACCCAAACAAGACTGTCTACGTAACGAACAATCTTGGTCCCGACACCGTCGCTAGCATGGGTCTCAAAAGATTTAACCTCGTCTGCATCTGGATCGTAAATATTCAGTTGACCATACCTAGTGTTACGCCGCCGATCAGCACTATCACTAATACTTGAAAACAGAAACTTGTTACTTGTTGTGAATCCATGTGGATCTATATCATCCCCAAAATCAGAAAACATTCGGATCTTGGTCCATGATTCAGCCACACCATACTCATTCATAACCCATATTTCATAGTCATAACCTTTATTGAATGACATAACACAAAGCTTACCACCATAAACTCCCAAACCATTCCAATAACGGCCATTAAAACCAACTACAGAATCCGGAAGACAGATCTCACCAAAAGTCTCCAAACCCAAATCAAACGTCACTATCGTTTTTTTACTCGTGTTATCAGTACTACAAATCCAATGAAGGCGTCCATCATGGCCATCTGCACAAACTACATCTTCGTCGATAATAAACGTAACATGCGACGGTAACCTATTTTCGATTAGTTTCCAGGAACCATTCCTCATACTATACACCTCTACTTCCTCCACATCATTAACACTACTACAAAAATACATTTTTGCTTGTATAATATCGCGCATACCAGGTGAACAATCCATGGTTCGGATGGTAATGTATAGCTCATAAACTTGACAAGTTTGTAATCATCCGTCTCAGGATCATACCCGAACCTAAAATGCAACTCATGAGTAGTATCATCAATAAGAAACCAGTCTAGACCATTAAACGGAGGAAGAGTCAATACGGCAGAAAGAGAAGGGTTCCAGATCTGAATGACATAATCATCACGATGGGTTCGGAAAGCGTAACATATTAAGCCATTGATAGAACCGAAAAAGGTGACGCTACCTGGGTCAGTAGGAGGACTGTCCGGGAATTTGATGAAATCATGGAGCTCGAGATGGGGAGAACGAGACGGGTGTGCTGTGACAGAGAACAACTGATAATAATTTCCACTAATTAAGTTCAAAAGAACTTCATCTTCATCATTGTGGAGTGAACGATGAAGGTGGGATTTTATAAAGGAGGGTTTAGATAAGAAAGCGTTCATGGGTTTTGAAACAGACCTCATTTGAGCAAGCGATTTCGAGGGTACCCGAATCAGTATTTCCAATAAAAGTTCGCCGGGGAGGCACTCAATCGTCGTCCGGCGGCGGCGTAGTCGTCGTCGTGAGGGAGCCATTTTCTTGTTGCCAAGGAGTAAATTTAGGGTTAGTTTCATGGAAACCGCTATGGAGTAAATTTTCTTGGGTTAATTTTATACGTATGCTTCTCAAAATATCATATTAGTTAACGAGTGTTGCTATACTAGTGGGTCTCAAAAGTTACAATTTATTCTTTCGTTATTATATAATTTATTTTAAAGGTAAAGTTGAATTAATGAATTTATATTATGAAACAAAAAGTTAATTATAAGCCAACTTGATGGTTGATCTACTAATTACTTACGTTTGGCAAAAATTAAAGCTATGTTTGGCAACTAGCTTATAAGCTAGCTAGTAGATAATAAGTTAGCTTACGAATAAATTATATTTAATAAAAATTAGCTTATGTATATTGGGAATATAATAATTAGAAAAAAATAATTATTTTGCGTCATCTCATAAACCGGTTTTACTTCCTATCCTATTTTTCTTCCAAATTTACTATATCCCCCACCAGCCACTATCCGACAACCATATTAGCGACTCACGGCCAAAACCACTGACAAAGAAACTGATCGCTATAAAAAACATGCACCACTCAATTAACCCCTATTTGATAAAGAAATGGATCGCTATTTAGGGTTGTTATTTAGGGGTTGCCATTTAGTGCCAAAGAAATGGATCGCTAATTGGGTTTGCTATTTAAGGATGGCCATTTGGATAACAAAATTGGCCAGAGAGGTAGAGACCGCTAATAGCAGTGGGCCCGATATCGATGGTCGTCGAAAAATATCGTGAGCCGCTAATATGGGTCGTCGGATAGTGGCCGGTGGGGGTATATGGTGAATTTTGGAGAGAAATGGAGTAGGAGGTGAAACCTATTTATTAGACAGGGCAAAATAATTATTTCTCTAATAGGGTATAATGGAAAAAAACTACAAAAAGCTCAAAAAAAAATTACCTTCAAATAACTTTTCAAAACTAGCTTATAAACTACTTTTTATCCATAAAAAAATGTACACAAAAAACAAGCTAGTTTATGCTTTACGAAACAATGCCTAAGGCTATGTTTGGGAAACTAATTGATAAGCTAGCTCGTAGCTGATAAGCTAGCTTATTAACTAGTTATATTTGACCAAAACTAGTTCATGACCAAAAATGACATGTTTAATAAAATAATCAACTATAAGGCTGTGTTTGGCAAGCATAAGCTAGCTTATAAGCTAGCTGATAAGCTAGCTTATAAGCTAGTCCATCCAAACATGTACCAGGAAGCTAGCTTATCAGCTAGCTTTTTGAAACGTTACTTTGAGTAGCTTATGAGGAGCTTATTGTAGCTTTTCCAATTATACCCTTATTAATATTAATTATTAAATTTAAATATACCCTTTTTGGTCATTTTACATACTCATAAGCTAGTTTTTGCCAAACATAATTTGTTCAACAGCTAGCTTATCAGCTACTAGCAAGCTTATCAATCAACAGCTAGCTTATCAGCTATCCGCTAGCTTATCAGCTACCAGCTAGCTTATAAGCTACGCTTGCCAAACATAGCCTAAATATTTATATATAATTAAGACAAATCTAATAATATAATTAAAGTAAATCTCTAATAATATTATATGTAAAATAATATAAACAATAAAAATATTAAATAATAGAATATATTAAAATAATATAGAATTAATTATTATTATTATGTATACATATAAAGAGAAATGTAACGTCCCGTTTCCTATATTAAGATAACGGTATTTGGTTAAAGGATTTACTGAGTTAACCTTGTTTTGTAGGAGTTCAAGGACTAGAGTGTTGTTTTTGGAAGTAGGAGGTTTAGTGTAGCAGCTATTTAAGAGAAGTGAAACCCTAATACTCTCTCTTTATTCAGTTTACTCCAGAGATCGATTAAGAGAGAGAAGAGGGCGACGGTTTTGAGAGAGAGAAGAGGCAAGGGCTTCAATTAGAGGCTTGGAATCGAGTAATTGGTCGAATAGTTTTGTTTATTGCGTTAAGGTATGAATGCTACACTCGATTATAGTTTAATTGATGTTTATTTCGAGTCATGAGTTAGAGTTAGGGTTGGATTGTGGGTGAGTATTCATATGAACACCAAGTTGGTGTAATTGATTAGTGAATTGGTGAAATTGATTTTGAATGATGATTATAAAATCATCGATTTGTATGCTATGGGTTGATTTGGTTGTATACGATCGTTAGATATTGACCCCAGTTGGTGTAGAAACTTGGTCTTGGCTTTGTGAAGTCAGAATTGAGGTTTTGGGTGTTAATTTCGAAAAAAATCGCAAAAGGAGATGGTGCAATCAGGTTGGCGCTAATCTCCACGCTGATCTGATTAGCGCCAAGATCAGCGCCAAACCTGCTGATGAGTTCTGACCTGGTGTCGGCGTGACGTCGCACGTTGATCTGATTAGCGCCATGATTAGCACGGAGCAATTTTGCTTGGGCACTAATCTCCACGCTGATCTGATTAGCGCCAAGATCAGCGCCAAACCTGCTGTTGTGTTTTTGAGTTTTTGTGTGGCGATCTTTTGAGGTTCGCATTTATGACAATCTCTTAGGGATATTAAGAGATGATAATTGGTAGAATTTGAGATCCATCGAGATAGATATGCTATGTCTACGGCTCGAAGGTTGGGTACGATTATAGAGTCATATCAAAAGGTTATTTATATGTACGTTATATGTATGTTATAGGTGCGTGAACTCTTAAGTGTGATATATATCAAGTGTGTAGCTCTCAGACTTTAGTGACATGTGAGTACTCTACTTAACTCTCATTGTTATGTGTGTATGGTTACGATTGCATGTGTGATTATGTGTATGTGTTCCTTCGGGGACAATGGAGAGTACATATGGCGGTAGTAATACCCCTAGGGAAAATTGGAGAGGCCTGGTACCAGTGTCATAAAATCCTTTTTTGATGGTATTGAGTCGTAAGGAAGGTAAGAGTTTCCATGTATGTAGCTGCTATGTACTTGTAATTATGTGTGCATGATGGTAAGTAGATAAGTGTGTGCTCACTAAGCTTTATGCTTACCCCGTCGTTGTTTATTCTTTTTAGTGTCAGGTACGTTCCGAAAAAGGAAGGAGAAAGCCGCCGAGTGAGGCTCCCGGTCTACAGTTCAGTCATGGAGAAGTGAGGGGAAATGTGTTATGTTTTTAAAACTCCTTGTGGTTTGGAATGTAAATAATTTGCTGGTTTTTCTCAAACTTAATACTTTTGTTTTGGTAGCAAGAGCTTATGGTTAAGTTTAAACTGTTTGTTTTTGGACGAGCTTCCGCTATTTGTGAGACTCGATTACTTTTTCAGTTAAAGATGTCTGTTTGAATTATGGGTGTTATAAGAAAATTATTTATATAGCCAATTGCATAAATACATTTAACCTGCTACCTAATCTCGCTCAATATATATATATATATATGTGTGTGTGTGTGTGTGTGTGTGTGTGTGTATATATATACCATGGCTGTGGGTAGCGGGTGGAAAAACACAATATATATATATATATGTATGTATAGAGGAAAGTTCAAATGTGAACCACTTTTTGGTTGTGAGCGTGAGGACAGCCGAGAGCGCGACACGTGGCAGCTTTGAGTGTGGTCCCCCCCCCTCGTTAATTCAATGCCCTCCCATGAATCGCCCTAGTCATTCGACGTGGTCTTGACGTGGCGCCTAGTCATCCGCCACATGTCGCGCTCTCGGTTGTCCTCACGTTCACAACCAAAAAGTTGTTCACATTTAAACCCACCCCTATATATATAGCGGCTGGAAAGACTCATATATATATATACACATATAGGGGTGGGTTCAAATGTGAACCACTTTTTGGTTGTGAACGTGAGGACAACCAAGAGCGCGACACGTGGCGGATGACTAGGCGCCACGTCAAGTCCACGGCGGATGACTAGGCGCCACGTAAGATCCGCGGCGGATGACTAGGCGCCATGTAAGATCCGCGGCGGATGACTAGGCGCGATTCATGGGAGGGCATTGAATTAAAGAGGGGGACCACACTTAAAGTCGTCACGTGTCGCGCCTCTCGGTTGTCCTCACGTTCACAACCAAAAAGTGGTTCACATTTGAACTTTCCTCTACACATACATACCCATATATATATATGTGTGTATATATCATGGTTGTGGGTAGCTGGTGGAAAAACATATATATATATATATATATAGCGCTGGAAAGACTTATATACACACACAACACACACCCATATATATATGTGTGTGTGTGTGTGTGTGTTTTGGCCGGAAAAACATCGGGCCGCCAATAGCGGCTGTCGGACGCCGGTAGCGGTTGTCGAATAGCGACCGGTTGGGTATTTTGGATAGAATTGGAAGAGACTGGATAGGAGGTTAAATTTATTTATGTAATTGGCTATATAAATAATTTTCTCCATTATAAATTTATAATCTATTAAACAAATTTTAGAAAAAGATATACATTAATTTATAATTTAAATTACTATTAAATAAAACAAAAATATCATCTTCTTATGTCTTGAAATAATTAGTAATTTAAAAAATATAACTAAGAAGTATAATAATTTTTTTAATTAAACCTTACATATTTTAAATATATAAATATTTTAAGATTTTAATATTTATATTTATATAATTAAGTATATTAAAATAATATCTAATATAATTAATAACATTTAATATAAAATGCATAACCAAGTTTTAAATAATTAATTTCAATTATTAAAAACTAATACTTTGTTAATAACTATTAATTATTATTTAATAAACAATTAATATTTATTAATATTCAATATAATTTTAATTAATAATATTAATATTAATAAGAAGTAAAATTTATAAAAGTCACAAAAAGCTCCTCATAAGAAACTACATGTAGCTTATAAAAAAACTAGGTTATAAGCTACTTTTTGTCTTAGCAAACATGTACACAGAAAATAAGCAGTACAAGAAAAATGACTTTTAGAGAAGGTTTTCTTTTATATTTAGGCTATGTTTGGCAAGCGTAGCTGATAAGCTAGCTGTTGATTGATAAGCTTGCTAGTAGCTGATAAGCTAGCTGTTGAACAAATTATGTTTGGTAAAAACTAGCTTATGAGTATGTAAAATGACCAAAAAGGGTATCTTTAAATTTAATAATTAATATTAATAAGGATATAATTGGAAAAAGCTACAATAAGCTACTCAAAGTAGCGTTTCAAAAAGCTAGTTTATAAGCTAGCTTCCTGTTACATGTTTGGATGGACTAACTTATAAACTAGCTTATGCTTGCCAAACACAGCCTTAAAAGCTTGAAAAAACTTCTCGAAAGGTTTTAAAGAAGCGTTTACTTCCTTCAACAACATTCCCTATATAACGGTAGTAAAGGTTTTAGGGAGGGTTTTAAGTGTGTTTTATGGAGGACAAGCTTACATTTAGTTACCCTTATCAGATTTGTCATGTAATTACTTCTCTAAAAGTCACTTTTAGATATGTTTTAAAATCATTCTCTAAAACTTTCTTCTCTAAAATCTCTTTTCTTGTTGTGAAGGTAGTTTATTTTTACCAAACAGTGCCTAAATGATAAGCTTCAATGTTTCATGAAAGACTTAAAATTGTTGTAAAAGACATTAAAAATCTAGTCAATATAATCAGATTAGTGTTAACTTTGTTAAGCTGAGTATTTTTCGTCTTTTTAATACATTGTTACCGCATTACTTGAACATCTCTTTGGTTTAATTTTTGAGTTCGTTTAATTCATTACTAAAAAAGGTTATAACCGACGGACGAAACAGTTCGATAACAGTGGGAAATCGATTTTACCGACGATATTACGACGAAAAGGACGCCACTTAAAACCTACTTGGTAAAGGTAGCGACGGTTTTATCGACGGCTTTTCGACGATTTTCTAACTGTTTTTTACGGTTGTCGAAAAAATTAATAAAAAATATAAAATAAAAAAGAACAGTTGATAAACCTCAGAAAACAGTCGGAAATTTACGACAACTCTTTCCGTTAACGGCCGTTAATAATACATAATTTTTTAATAGTGATTGCATTATAAAATTTTTATATACCTTTTAATTTTGTATATTTATATTATTTTAGTCTAAATTAATATATTTATATTTTTACTTTAAACATTCTTCTTTTGTAACAGATGATTTGTCATCTAATTAAAACAATATAAATAACTAAAATTTTAAAATTTATTCATTTAAAATAAGATATTTAATGTTTTTTATTTATGAAAAAATAGTTTAAAAAATTTATCACTAAAAATAATATAAAACTAACTTAATAACATAACCATTTAAAAGAATAGTTAATCGGGGTTTTTAAATTTTCTCTTTAAAATATAAATTTTGTATGTCTCTTATAACTTAAAGTTTTGTTCAGTAACTAGTTGATAAGCCCGGGATTCGCATCATGTTCATAAACAGTAGCTACCGACACTTTAACATATTTCAGTTAATATACTGTATATGACTAAAACGTAAAATGAAATACAGAAAACTAAAAGATATAAAGTGAATAAATATTATAAGTTTAAGGGGTTAACATGAAAGTTTAAAGATGGTTATAGGATTCGGGTCGGTTGGAGCGTATATAATAAAATAAATACATGAAAAAATATTCAATATTAGGTTCGTTTCGATCTTATCTACGATATGATTATAATGATGCAGTTTGTTAACATTAAAACGTATTTTTAACATATTTTAGATCGTATCGACGATACGATTATAATGACGTAATTTGTTAAAATTAAAACGTATTTTTTTAACATGTTCCAACCAATATACGATATATGAGTAAAACGTAAAATGAAATATAGAAAAGTGAATAAATATTATAAGTTTAGGGGGCTAATATGTGAACTTGAAAATGAGTATAGAATTTGAGTCGGTTGGAGCATATATATAATATATAATAAAATAATTACATCAAAAATATTCAATATTAGGCACAGTTCGATCGTATCGATTATACTCTATATAATGGCGTAGGATAAGAATAGACTATTTTACGAATTTGTCATACACGGGTGTTCGTCATACAAATCTGTCATACACAATGCACGAGAATAGGATAAGAATAGACTATTATACGAACTTCAACATTTATCATCCTCATAATAACAGTTACTCAAACACTCGCGTACAACGCATTCATAGATCAGTAGCTAGGTGATTTATGAACTAATCATACATAAGCATTCTCGTCACCATCATCACAACTTTGAATAAACGTGAACTCGTAACCCTATCGCTCTCCCCACCTAAGACTTTACCCAAGGTACGTGATATGTCTAGTAGTGCACTAAGTTTAAGTCTAGGTATTCTATCGTCAACACCTAGTTCGCTTAAACTAAAGCTCTGATACCAACTTGTAACACCCTAAAAATCAGGACGAACAAAAACTTGCATTTGCACAAAAAGTGGTATACAAATTGTAACGCCATGGCGTGAGCTCTTCCCAAAATGGGGTATAAGTAATGTATAATTACAATGTTTGAAATCAAATGAAGAAATACAATAACCAAACTAGTCTAGTTCCGTCTAAGAAGAAGACTACAAAAAGGTTATCGTCAACCAATAAATCTCGCGGCCTAAAGGACCGGTCTCTCATCTTTCCCCCATGCTCACTCAAAGCCCGAAGCCTACTTGGGAGCGGCATCCCTAGTACCTGAGAGACACATCGACACCAAACAAGTGTTAGGCTAAAGGAGCCTAGTGAGTTGTACAAATAATATCATGCGCGTAGAGTGTAAAAGACATGCGAGATATACAGGATTATATTAGCAATACAACTAACATATTAAACCGGTTTATTATTATCTTCGGAAACAATGGGAGCGACCCATTTCCCCCAACCAGTACCCCATCATTTGTTACTTCCAAACACCTCGATGCCATATCTATCATGACACCATTAGAGGCCCGAGCACCAAGGAGCAACCCGAGGGCCGACGACATAGGGGCATTCCTATTTCAGAACCTCCCAAGACTGTTCGGTGAGGAAATACTGCGTTGGTTCGTCCATGTTATTTAGTTACAAACAACCCCGATGTCATATCTACCATGACACCATCAGAGGCATATACGTACTGTCTCAAAAGACTCATACATTTGTTTCCACCTATCATAGGCATAAATCGAGGGTCTCAAGCCCTTTGCTCATTTCATACGTGCCGACACGCACGGACGTCAAATCCCTTTCACATGGTTCCATAGCATACATAATTCCACATGTTTCGCATAAATACATTTCATGGATAATTCCTTGAACTAGACATAACAAGCATTTCATACTAGAAACATGTTCATCCACCAATCCAAGCAAGGGAGGTAAAATCATCAGGATGATGTGTTCTCAGTTTTAACAAAATAGTTTTAACAACTCACCTTAGGGTTGTTAGGATTGTGTGCGAGACAGTAACAGGGTTACCGTGTCCGATGTTATAAGGACTAGTAGGTCACACCGCTGCACACCAAAATGAGAACATTTGGATTACATGAGAAATAATTAATTGATTATTAATTATTTAATGAGAGAGTTAAAATAAATAGTTAGTTAACCTATTTATAAATTAATTAATTAGATGAATTAATTAATTATGGAAATTATATTTGGAGATAATTACCAAAGAATCTTATATGGAATAAAACTCTGCTAAGATTTATCCATATAAAAAGGGGTTTATCAAAGATTAACAATTAAGCTTTTAATCCTACAACTCAGAAAAAACTCTCTCTCTCTCTCTCTCACTCAAAACCGGTGCCAATTTCCAAGAGGAGGAGGTTCGCGTTCGTTTTTCCAGGTAATCCTTGGTGGTGGTCTAGCAACTATCTCAATCGGTGTCAGTAGCGGTGTATCCCCTACAAGCTTTCCGGAAGCTAATCGCATAAGGTAAACCATCAAACCTCGCTAAATTGTATCTGTAAAGGTTAGGATTGGATCCGTTCTTGGGAATTGATTTTTTGTTCTGTTTTCCGCTGCGTGTTTATACGCATCAATTCCCAACAGTGGTATCAGAGCCACTTCCTAAACCTACAGATCAGGATTAAATTGTTTGTTGGTTTAAATAGGTTTCATAAAAATCGTGTTTTTATTGTAAACCTAACGAATTGAAAAACCGTGGTGGAACGACGGAATCTAGCCGATCGAATCACCAGTCACCGGAGACCATAGTCGGCCGCACCACCGTTTGTAGTGGCGGCGTCGGCAGTCACGAACGCCGGCCGCACCACCCGATTGGTGGCTGCGGTGTCGGCTGTGGCTGAAGACCATCACCACACCACCGTTTGTGGTGGTGGTGTTTGGTTCTCGGTTTGGAATCGCAGATCGGCGGAGGTGGCAAAAGCTGCCGTCGTCGATCGCAGCGGTGGCCGCTGAAATCGAAAGCCGCACCACGATGCGTGGTGGTGGCGATCGATTGTTGTTGTTGCTGTGAGACGACCACAGCGGCGATGGTGGCGCTAAGCTATTGTCGTCGCCGGTGGATCGCCGGGGAACGGCGGCGGTGGTGGCGTTTTATTGCTGCTGTCGTCGAATCCCCACCACAGGCGGGTGGTGTCCGCCGCTGCCATCAATGATGGTGGTGGTGACGTTTCGTTCGCCGCACGACCAAGGCGGCAGTGGTGGTGCAAAACCGCTGCTGTTGCCGGTGGCAGCGGTGGTTGATTGCTGCCATAGCGCGGCGTAGGCCACGGCCCAAAACGACAGGCGGCGGTGGTGGCTCTTGAGCCGCTGCTGTCGCCGGCGATCCATGGTAGTCAATTGGTGTTCGGGTCCGACCGGTATCGGTGGTGATGATTTTGGTCGTTGCCATCGGTGCCGGATTTCGGAATCAATAAGTTTTTCAATCGTTTTTCGTTAATGGGTCCCGTGTGAGATCCGTTTCCGGAAAAGCTTTGTTGTGGAATTTTTTTTTAACCAGATAAGGTTTAAAACGGTTCAGAATTAAATTAATTTATTCGTTTTAAAATTAATTTTTAGTTTCATAATTATCCTATTAAAATCCAGTTGCATTTTAATTTATTTAATTATGATGAGTCATAGTCAAACCCTTTAGACCCGTGGTTGTCTTTTTATTTTATCCGTTTCTATAAGGGAGGCCTGCGTGCCATTTACAACCCATTTGTAATAGTTAGTTTTAATATTGAGACTTGAAGACGGAGCCAAGGAGACAGTCATGGAGCTTGGAGCCAGTGGGAGCGCCAAGAAGTTTTGTCCCTTAGGAATAAAGACCGTCGTTTTGTGTTGGCTCACAAAACGACAATAGTTAAGGGTTTTTGACTATGACAGGTTATGATGCATGATTGTTTATATTCATCAGTTATGATTGCGTGGTTGTTTTTTAGTTGCGTAATTTTAAGATATAAACAATTTTATAAGTTTTAAAAGTAAAATTGGATACAAATACAGTTTGTGTTTGGATCCAAAATTTTTGAAAACTGGCATTTTTGACCCTTGTTCAAATCATAGATTAGTAAGTGCAACCCACTTTGGGGGCACCTCCGGTGTAAGGTACATAGGGCGTTGTAAGTGCACACACTATGAACGCCCGTGTTCAAACCGAAACTGGAGGGTGATAAAACTCTGCGAATTATCTCCGGGTGGTACCGGCCAGAGTTTGTCCAGGTCCTAGGTGGTGCAGTCTATTTTGGTAATTATTTATTCACTGGGTGGTACCAGGCCAAAATGCACTAGAGGGACTAAATATGCACGGATTATATTTCCGATGTCCCGACGATCTAGAAGTCGTATTTTCGAATAAAAATACGATTGGTATAGTTTTACCTACCATAGATCGCATGAGTCAGTTTGACATGATCACATGCTTCCCGACACATGTGAAATATGGATTCTAGTCTAATAAATTTATTTTAAGGGTAATAATTTATTAGAATTTATATAATTATAAACTAAATTTGGAATTTGTTCTTAATTTGTAGATGTCAAAATCTGTAATTCCGTTTTATACCCCTGAGGAATCCCTAAGACTCATCAACTCAAAATGGAAACTTACAGGCCAAAATTTTCCAGTTTGGAAAATGCACCTTGACAATGTCCTGCGTGCACAAGGTAAGCTGTATGTTCTGGAAAAACCTGTTTCACGACCAGAGAGTAATTCTCCCGAGAGGGATTTTACTCAGTATTTCAAATATCTGGAAGATGAATCGGATGTAATGTCCATTCTGATTTTCTCAATATCACCCGAGTTCACGGGAGAGTTAAGAGTTAAATCATGTTACCAGGTTGTGAAAGATATAGAAGACCAGTTAGGTCTCTATAAGCATACAGGTAAACTTCTGATCATGCAAGAGATCTTTTCACTGAAGCTGAAAAGTGGTCAGTCAGTTAAAGACCATCTTATTGAAATAAGAAGGCTCTTTAAGTGTTTATCACGTTTGGGTACAAGATGATTCAGGAAGAGCTAGTGTACCTCATGTGGTTTTCCCTCACGAAAGAGATTCAAGACACAGCTAGTGCCTATATGAAGGAACCAAAGAAAGACGTGGATAAAATTTATGAAGATATTCTGGCCAGTTTAGAGCCAGTACCTGAACCTGCAGATCTCATGGACACTGATATAATTGATGAGCTGGGAGATCTAAGTTGCCCAGAGTACGGCAGCGAGGATATTTGCGAGCACTCGATGAATATCGACCAGATAGAGATCGGTTTACCCGATGCTCCAGGTATCTTTATGATAGATTGCTTAATCACTTCTTATGAATCATGGGTAATTGATACAGGCAGTGGTAACCACATTTGTAATCATTTACAGGGATTCACTAGAAGAAAGACTCTGAGGAAAGACCGTTCGAACCTACGAGTTGGCGAAGGCACTCCGCTGATAGCTGAAGTTGTAGGATCTTATAGTCTTAGTTTACCCTCGGGTCTAGTTTTGGAACTGGATAATTGTTATTATATTCCAAATATGATTAAGAATGTTTTGTCTTTTGATTTATTAGTAGACCAAGGATTTTATTATAAATATGATTATAAAATGATTTCAGTCTTTAAAGATAATATTTTCTATTTTAAAGCTACACCCGTGAATGGTCTATACACAGTAAATCTACACGACAACAGTAGTGAAATCTATCATATAAGTAAACGATCCAAGGATATTGAGGATCAGACTTACCTCTGGCATTGTCGTTTGGGCCACATAAACAAGAAACGCGTTGAACTACTCCTGAAAGGAGGTTTTCTTGGAACTTTCAATTACAAACCTTTTGATAATTGCGAGTCTTGTTTATCTGGAAAAATGACAAAGCAACCTTTCAACAAAGAAAATGAGAGGGCTACTGACTTATTAGAAATAATTCACACAGATGTGTGTGGACCTTTTAGTCATGTAGCAAGAGGAGGATACCGGTACTTCATTACCTTTACTGACGATTTCAGTAGGTATGGCTATGTCTATCTTATGAGACACAAATCTGAAAGCTTTGAAAGATTCAAAGAATTTCAGAATGAAGTACAGAATCAACTTGACAGAAAGATCAAGTTTTTACGGTCGGATCGCAGAGGCGAATATCTCAGTGACGAGTTTGACAATCATCTAATGGAGTGCGGGATTGTATCCCAACTCACACCTCCGTATACACCTCAGATGAATGGTGTATCAGAAAGAAGAAATCGTACTTTACTTGATATGGTACGAACGATGATGTGTCACTCTACGCTGCCAATGTCATTCTGGGGACATGCGCTCGAAACAGCAGCACACATACTGAACAGAGCGCCAACAAAGTCGGTAGAAAAGACTCCATACGAGTTATGGAAGGGTAAGAAACCCAACATGTCTTTTCTAAGAATTTGGGGCTGTGAGGTTTACGTCAAACGACCTACCTCAGAAAAACTCAAACCCAAGTCCGACAAGTGTTTCTTCGTAGGATATCCCAGAACCACCGTGGGATATTATTTCTACAACCCTGAAAAAAACAAAGTCTTTGTTGCTCGAAATGGAAAATTTCTGGAAGAAAAGTTTCTTAGTTCTGGAAACACCAGAAAGGATGTAGATCTACAGGTAGTAGACGAAGAGAACACTACACCAATTGTTGAGCCAGAAATTCAACATGAGAATGTTGAACCTCGATCAGAAACGATTGAGGAAGTGCAAACACAGGACCTTCGCAGATCCAGTAGGGTAAGACAAGAACCAGATAGGTATCTTGGATTTCTAGTCTCTCAGGACAGCAGAGACTTGAATGAACCAACATCCTATGGAGAAGCTGTGTCAGGCAATGAGTCTGAACAATGGCAGGAAGCCATGAAGGCTGAGATGCAATCCATGTACGACAACCAAGTTTGGGAGTTGACTGATTTGCCACAACACTGTAGAGCTGTTGGACGCAAATGGGTTTTCAAGAAAAAAACCGACATGGATGGAAATGTACACACTTTCAAGGCCAGACTGGTCGCAAAAGGATTCACGCAAACTCATGGTATCGACTATGACGAAACCTTTTCGCCAGTGGCCATGCTAAAATCTATTAGGATTCTTATGGCCATTTCAGCGTATTTTAACTACGAGATCTGGCAAATGGACGTCAAGACAGCCTTTCTGAACGGAAAGTTAACAGAAGACGTCTATATGGAGCAACCACAAGGGTTTGAAGACCCTAAGAATCCTAATAAGGTGTGTAAACTGCTAAAATCCATTTATGGATTAAAGCAAGCATCTCGAAGCTGGAACTTACACTTTGATGAGCGAATCAAAGAATTTGGTTTCACCAAAAGTGAGTTCGAGCCATGTGTCTACACTAAGTTCAGTGGGAGCATAGTAACCTTCTTGGTCTTATACGTAGATGATATTCTACTCATAGGAAACGATGTTCCAACTTTACAGAGTGTAAAGAGTTGGTTAAGCAAATGTTTCCAGATGAAAGACCTTGGAGAAGCCGCTTACATACTTGGCATAAAGATCTACAGAAATAGATTTAAGCGGCTTATCGGACTTAGCCAAAGTACATACATTGATAAAATCCTAAAGAAATTTAGGATGGATGAATCCAAGAAAGGATTTATCCCGATGCAACATGGCATAGTGTTAAGTAAAACACAATGTCCTGTTTCTAGTCAAGATCAGGACAGAATGAAATCGGTTCCATATGCATCAGCAATTGGATCGATCATGTATGCCATGTTATGTACCAGGCCCGATGTTGCTTACTCAGTAAGCGTTACGAGCAGATATCAACAGAATCCAGGAGAACCTCACTGGGTAGCTGTCAAGAACATTCTCAAGTATCTGAGAAGAATGAAAGACATGTTCTTGGTCTTTGAAGGATCTGAGGATGAAATTAGCGTCACAGGATATTCTGATGCTAGTTTCCAGACCGACAGAGATGATTTTAGATCACAGTCGGGTTACGTTTTTACCCTGAACGGAGGCGCGATCTCGTGGAAGAGCTCGAAGCAGGACACGATTGCAGATTCAACTACAGAAGCAGAGTACATTGCAGCATCTGATGCGGCAAAGGAAGCTGTCTGGCTAAGGAATTTTCTATCGGATCTCAGAGTAGTTGCCAGTATCTCGAGACCGATCGATATATTCTGTGATAACTCGGGAGCCGTGGCGCAAGCAAAGGAACCTAGAGAGCATCACAAGTCAAGACATGTGCTCAGGAAATATCACCTCATCCGAGAGATTATTGGAAGAGGAGATGTGAGAATATGCAAGATTCCAACAGAAGACAATGTCGCAGATCCGCTGACAAAACCACTAGCAAGGGTGAAGCATGAGGCACATGCAAATTCCATTGGGATGCAGTACCTGGACGCCAGTAGCTAGTTTTTCAGTTTATTAATTATTACTATAGTTTAATTTTGAAACAATGTAATCATGTAAAGTTTTATTTCACAGCGCGTTGGAAATAAATGGAGGTTTTATTTTCATGATTGTTCTAAATTAGCTATTTTTCGCATAGTTAAATGTATCCATGATTCTTACAAAGTTTTGTTTGAAATCTTAATTTCCGTAGCCACTTATTGAAATGGGAATTTCAATAGGGAGTTTAACGCTATTATAAATACTTGATGATTTATTCAAAGTAAAGAATAAAAGCACAAGTGATGTAACCAAGTATTTATAAATACTCATCAGAGTGTTTGGGTATTGGAAGTGACCAGTTATTAAGTCTGCTTCATGGAGCCTCAGTCATAAGCATTGACTTGATAGGTTGTCCTTAGACCTGAGATACTTGGTTTGGGAACATGAGGACTGCTGTACTCTTAGTGCGTTTTAACGCTGCACCGTAACAGGGCAGCCATACGGGACGTGACTAGATGCAGCGAAAGCCGTGGACCCAAATGCAAGTAGTCAAGAAGGGATTTGCACCTCTTTACTAAAAGAGAGATATTTCTGGGCCCCTTGACGATTAAGATTGGCAGAAATCGCGTGGCTACGCTCGGATAGAATAACAGATGTTATTTAGTAATATCCGTTACTGTAGGCAATCGAAATCAGAGTCAAGAAACACTTGATATTTAAGAAATGAATCCTTCACTCCATGTCTTAAAATCATTTTAGAAATATCGTGTGCAAAAGGAATGAACCTGTGTACAAATTCAAGAATTTTATCTGTGGATGTAAGAGATCTTATAACCTTGTTAACCTAAGTGTCTGGCTAGGGACCTCCTTAGGCTAATGGTAACAGAAGAGTTACATGTCTAGCACAAG
Organism: Centaurea solstitialis; assembly: GCA_030169165.1. Classification (NCBI taxonomy): domain Eukaryota; kingdom Viridiplantae; phylum Streptophyta; class Magnoliopsida; order Asterales; family Asteraceae; genus Centaurea; species Centaurea solstitialis. The sequence continues at coordinate 84,389,487 of CM058043.1, forward strand.
TGGGAGTCTGTTAGGATTGTGTGCGAGACAGTAACAGGGTTACCGTGTCCGATGTTATAAGGCACTAGTAGGTCACACCGCTGCACACTAAAATGAGAACATTTGGATTACATGAGAAATAATTAATTGATTATTAATTATTTAATGAGAGAGTTAAAATAAATAGTTAGTTAAACTATTTATAAATTAATTAATTAGATGAATTAATTAATTATGGAAATTATATTTGGAGATAATTACCAAAGAATCTTATATGGAATAAAACTCTGCTAAGATTTATACATATAAAAAGGGGTTTATCAAAGATTAACAATTAAGCTTTTAATCCTACAACTCAGAAAAAACTCTCTCTCTCTCTCTCACTCAAAACCGGCGCCAATTTCCAAGAGGAGGAGGTTCGCGTTCGTTTTTCCGGGTAATCCTTTGTGGTGGTCTAGCAACTATCTCAATCGGTGTCAGTAGCGGTGTATCCCCTACAAGCTTTCCGGAAGCTAATCGCATAAGGTAAACCATCAAACCTCGCTAAATTGTATCTGTAAAGGTTAGGATTGGATCCGTTCTTGGGAATTGATTTTTTTGTTCTGTTTTCCGCTGCGTGTTTATACGCATCAATTCCCAACAAGGGTTTTGTGACAAAAACCCCCAATTCCAAGATTTAGGTCAAGTAATGAGCACGAACCTAAAATCAAGTAAATCGAACCCTAGGTTAGTTCATAACCTTTACCATATGTACAGATCCAACCTACAAGGGTTTAATTGAAGCTTACCGAGTGAGATCCAAACTAAAACCCTAGGATTTGAGCTTCCCTCTTTTCAAGTAACAATGGTGGAGAATGGATGAGTGGAGAAGATGAAGTAGGTGAAGTGTAGTTTCCACCCGAGCTAGCTCCAAGTATGGATTCGACCTCAAGATCTTGTAGGGTTTTGGATTTGAAGAAGGTAGGAAGAAAAATCAGAGGAAATTGGTAGGAAATGAAGGAGTTGTGACCAAATGAAGATAAGGAGGGTTTAAAACCCGTTTTTCAGCTTTTTCAGCTGCCTAGCGATCGCTAGGTGTGAGGCTAGCGATCGCTAGCTTCGTGTGCTAGCGAGCAGAATGTGATCGTGAGCTGGAACAGAAGTTGAGGAATTTGGCCTAGCGATCGCTAGGGTGATGGCTAGCGATCGCTAGCATCTGTGCGTTTTCGGTGATAATTTGTTTCGGCCATAACTTCCTCGTTATAGTTCCGATTTCGATTCCGAAAGAACCGTTGGACTCGTAATTGAATTTCCTAACATATTAGACCATAAAATGCATGATTTGATCCAAGGTTCTAAATCCCATAATTTATCAAAGAGTCGTTATTACACCGAAATTACGGATGTTACACTAAATATGTAAATTGACCATGAGTATTGCGATGGAGGCGCGCGGGTCATGAGGGTGGGTCATGGCCGGGTTTGGGTCAAAAAGGAGAGTGGAAATGGTGGGTTTTGGTCGCGGGTCGCGTCGGATCGTGGGTGAGTCGTTGTCGGGCCGGGCGCCTAGTATTTGTGTATATTAGATAATAACTTCAAATAAATTAATAGTATGCCTAAATAAAAATAAGTTATAATATAATTAAATTATTAAATAATTTTTTTATAAAGAAATAAGAAAGAGACGAACATCTTGAGTTAAAAATTAGATAAAAGGATAAAAAATAAAACAAAATAATAACTACGGTGATCAGAATATAAATAATTTAATACAAGAATTAAATTTTATAATAAATGATAACTAAGGATCAAAAATATAATTTATACTCTAAGGCTATGTTTGGCAAGCGTAGCTTATAAGCTAGCTGGTAGCTGATAAGCTAGCGGATAGCTGATAAGCTAGCTGTTGATTGATAAGCTTGCTAGTAGCTGATAAGCTAGCTGTTGAACAAATTATGTTTGGTAAAAACTAGCTTATGATTATGTAAAATGACCAAAAAGGGTACCTTTGAATTTAATAATTAATATTAATAATGGTATAATTGGAAAAAGCTACAATAAGCTTCTCATAAGCTACTCAAAGTAGCGTTTCAAAAAGCTAGCTTATAAGCTAGCTGATAAGCTAGCTTCCTGGTACATGTTTGGATGGACTAGCTTATCAGCTAGCTTATGCTTGCCAAACCAAGCCTAAATTTAAAAAAGCTTCTGAAAAGTTTATTGCAAATCAGCAAATGCTGTTAGAGCTTTTTCTTTGTATTTTTAATAACCATAGACACAGTGGAGGCCAAAGGGTGTGTGATAGCTAGAGTAAGCCAAAGTAATTAATGTTCCCTTGGAAATTACGCCCTATAAGAAATGCCTTTACGCCAGAAAATGATTAATTGAGATGAAAAGCTTGTGAGTCTGGCGGTGTAGCTTACCCCAGGTGTAGACGACTCTAGAACCAACTCTGCTAGGTTCATCAGCAGACTAGCTGTTCTGGATAAGCGGCCCACCTGGCAGCTGGGTGCGATCCTTATCAATCAATCAATCACTAACAGCACCTACAAGATTATTAAGGTAGCGCAGCCCATTATGCCATGTTAAGGCTATGAATACCCTGGCCCTCCTAACTTAACTGCCACATCAGTTTTTCTCCAACATTTTCTGAGCCATTCCAAGACGGCAATTGCTAAATACACCCAACTTTTTACCAAATGCACCCACATGTGAATGCGTCATACACACACATGTCAACGTCAAAGGCTACTTTTTCAATTCCCGATGCTACTTTTTCAATTCCCGATGCACTTTTTGGATGCATATAGCAACCCCCTTCCAAGACCCTCTGTAACCCTCTATAACCTGTACTCCAACTCTCTCACTTTTTTCACCAAAACAATTGCCAACCGTAGACCCCGAAGATGGCCGTGCGGGACGGTGTAAAACCCCAGGTCTCGTTCAAACTCGGACGAAAAAGGAGGCGGACCTAGCTTATAGGTACCGGTGACACGTGCCACCGGTCCATTCCTCCGTCGTAGTGTAAAAAATTAAGGGTCGTGAGAGGTGCCACCGTATTAATTTGCTGTGTGCCACCATATATATTTTGAAATTACAACAAAACCATGAGGTTTCCTTGGTAGAGTTGGTAAGATCCTTGTCTTTCATGATGGAGGTCATCGGTTCAAGCCTTGTTAATATCATTTTTAGTAGATTTTTAGCTTTAATTTCATATTTATTGTGTTTATAAAAAATTGCTTGCAATAAGACTTCAACTTGAGACTTTAAACATTAAACACAATTGAGCAACCACTAGAGCAATAAATAATTTTTGAAAAAATTTTCTACATAAATCCTTAAAGTCAAATTGTGCCATCGTTGGAAAAATTTTCTAGGTCCCCCCTTGGCTCCTCTGAGGGTGCGGGAGGGTCAATCTCTTCCTCATTGGAAGAGTCATCATTTTGTACAGGTTCGGATTGTTGGAATGGGGGGGGGGGGGGTGTCTCCAATTAGGTGGAGGAAATGGTGGATTTTGGAAACCCCGATCGGGTGGAGGACCTTGTGGATATCCCCAGGTATGGGGAATTGGTTGATAAGGAGTTTGTGAAAAGCTCGCGAGACGAGGAGCTTGTGACGGGCCGGATGAGGAGCTCCTGTGATGAGAAATTTTGAGGCTAAAACATTTGGGAGAAATTTGGACCGCATATCAGGTGGATATTGTGGATCGAACCCGGTATGCAAAACGTCGACATTGAAAAGGGATTTGAAGGGGCCTCGGGTTTCGCCCGACGTTTACCTTTCGACGGACGGGATGAAGATCCGAGATGAGAAATTTTGAGACTAAAACCTTTGGGGGAAATTTGGACCCCAAACTCCCAACCCTATCACTTTTTAATTTATTTAATTAATTAATACAAATAAACAATTATAATTAATCAAAAATAACACATTACATAATTAATTAAAAATAAGATGCTTAATTAATTAAAATTAAACATTACATAATTAACTAAACTAAAATAAAACATTACATAATAAAAAAGCAACATAAAAAAATTACGAAATTAAATAAACTAAAAATCGAAGTTATGTTTGACGTTGATCCGGGCTTTTCTTCCCAAAAATTGAAAATTTGACCGTTGATACAACGGCTCTTCCAACGGGTATGGTAACCCGATCAGGCTGAGCCCGCCATGGCCTCGGCATAACTCGTAAAACTTGAGACTTGACATCATCGTCACGCCACACCTCACATCATTTAGAATCTTAATTCTATATACAAAACGAATAGTTTGTTACCGAAATTATAAGTCATAAACCCTTCAATTATTTCTTATGTCATTTTATTTCTTATTGCATTTTAATTAATTATGAAATTTTTTTTGAAACGTTCCTCGTACGAAAGAAAATTCATTGTAGGGCTCTTTCCAAGAAGTATTATACATAAATGTCATCCACCGTTGCGTGTAATCATAGCACAAGAAAATGGGTCTCCAACGGGATTTTGGCGCCTATACCCATGGGGTACCCCCACTTTGGACATATACCCATTCTCTCTCCCTCTTAGCACCTCATACCCCCACAATTCTGTTATGAAGTCCGTTATAACGGACTTTTCAGCTCTGACCATACGAAGTCAACAAAAACGACGTTATAGGACCATTATAACAGCCTTAAAGCCGTTATGGTGTCGTTATAACGGCCTTAACACCGTTATGGTGCCGTTATAAAGGTCCCTCAGCTAAAAGACAAAAAAAGTCCAAGTTTGACCGGTCTCCATAACGCACCGTTATAAGGGCGCCGTTATAACAGCATTTGCTAGAAAACAAAAACGTTTGACCAAACGCCCTTGCTAACGGTCAACATAACGCACTTTGACCAACATAACGGCGTTAAGGCCGTTATAACGGTCCTATAACGTCGTTTTTGTTGACTTCGTATGGTCGGAGCTGAAAAGTCTGTTATAACGGACTTTATAATGGCATTGTGGGGGTATGAGGTGCTAAGAGGGAGAGAGAATGGGTATATATCCAAAGTGGGGGTATCCCCATGGGTATAGGCGCCAAAATCCCGTCTCCAACGCCAACACCCAACGACGATTGAGAACCTCCCCGGCGAACTTCTATCGGAAATACTGATTCGGTTACCGGCAAAACCGCTTGCTCGTATGAGGTGTGTCTCGAAACCATGGAATCATCTGTTATCTCAACCTTCTTTTATAAAATCCCACCTTCATCGTTCATTCGACAACGACGATGAAGTTCTTTTGGTCCTACTTAACGGAAATTATGACCACGATTTCTCTATCACGTCACACTCATCTCGGTATCCCCATCTCGAGCTCGACCTCCCTGACGTGATCAAATTCCCTGACAATCCTCCTCCTCAAGATTATAGCATCACTTTTTTCGGTTCTATCAATGGCTTAATATGTTACGGTTTCCGAACTGATCGTGATCGACTGGATGATTACGTCATTCAGATTTGGAACCCTTCTCTTTCTGCCGTATGTACTCTTCCTCCATTTAATGGTCTAGACTTGTTTCTTCATGATGATACTACTCATGAACTGCATTTTAGGTTTGGGTATGATCCTAAAACAGATGATTACAAGCTTGTCAAGCTTATGAGCTACACATTACCACCCAACCCCTTCGATTATCCAGCTGATATCGCTGTTAATCAAGCAGTAAGGGATTATGATAATAGTGTTAATGATGTGAAGGAAGTTGAGGTGTATAGTATGAGGAATGGTTCCTGGAAATTACTCGAAAATAGGTTACCGTCGCATATTTGAGAGATTAGTAACGACGATTTAGTTTGTGCAGATGGCCATGATGGACGCCTTCATTGGTTTGGGGATAAACCAACGATAGTGACATTTGATTTTGGTGTGGAGGATTTCGGTGAGATCCCACTTCCAAATTCTATAAGATTAGAGGGTTATTCGAATGATTTGGGATTTTACAGTGGTAAGCTTTGTGTTACGTCAACTCATAAACATCATGACTTTGTGGTGTGGGTTATGAAGGACTATGGTGTGGCCCAATCATGGACGAAGGTCCTTACATTTTCTAATTTTGGAGTTGATATAGATCCATATGGATTCACACCAAGTAACAAGTTTCTGTTTTCAACTAAAAGTTGGCGGCGTGGATACACTTTTGATCAACTGAATATATACGATCCAGATGCGGACACGGTTCAATCTTTTGGGACTGTTGTTAGAGACCGTGTCTGGAACAAGATTGTTCGTTACGTCGAGAGTCTAGTTTGGGTAGCACCTACTAAGCAAATCCAATCAGCTGCTGAAACTGAAATATCCCAACTGGGAAGGTGAACCATCAAAGACTTTGTTTTGTTATCATCATCAACTATTTCCAGAGTGGGTTGCATTTTATTGTTCAGGTCATATATAATCTTTTGTTACCATATGATGTACTTTGGTTTGGAGTTGCTTTTTGCTACAAAGAATGCTTACAAGTTTTATCACTTTTAATTATGTATGTTTGGACATATACATGTTGTCTGCTAATTTGGTATTCTTCTTTAAAGAAAAAACACCAAACTTTTGTAGCAAGAACTTTTTATGGATATTTTTGAACTTTCCCTCTATGTCACTCAAAAGTTAAAATTATAAGTAAATGGTGCAGGCATGAATATTACTTTCTAAAGCTAATACAATATTTGATTTCTCATGTAGATTTTCAATGAATGGTTTATAATTCTTGTCGTTTATAAGATTTATAACGATTACAATAAGGTAAATTTGCGTTTGTTCCGTATGCAGGGTATTATTGAGTTTAATGTTCTCATGTATTAATCATGAGTTTAGTTTTCTTAATAGTGAGAAGGTATAATTAACATTTAGCCCTGTTTATAAAACGTTTATCCGAGTAAGTGCTTACCAACAAAATTCAACACTATCACTTACTTATGAAGTAGGATTTTAGTACACAATAACAGTATCGTGTGTAATTTTAACCGGTAAGCGCTAACCGTAGTAAGAGATGACGACCCTCATTTACCGGGTAATTAAGACTCTCATCATTGCCATAGCTCTTACTCAGGCAAGATTCTTGATCCTTGTGACTTGGTAAGTGCTTACCCGAGTAAGTGTTTATTACACGTTCCCTTGGTAAAGAAAAACACAAAGATCTGAATAATATTCGATCTAGGGTAAAGTATCATGTAATTAAGTTAGAGGTGTTAATCGATATTCGAACTTGGCTAAAGAACAGTGTAATTTAGAGGTATTCATCGGTTGTTATTGTTCGATTATCAGTTAAGTGACAAGTTAATATTGACAATGGAAGACTTCCATTGAGATATGTACCCTCACAAATTTGTTATTGATCTTTCCACAACGTTCCCATCCCTGTTATGCTAATAGTTTGGCCAACATTTAACTCCAACAAGAAGAAGAAGAAGAAAACCAAATGAACATTTCAAAGTGAATGCAAATAGCAACACAAAAGAAGAAAAGAAGAACATGTGAAATTACGTGGTTGAAACACAAATAGAATTAGGATAATATGACGATGATAGCGGTTGAATCACAAATTCGATTAGGAGAAGAGAAGATAGAGATGACAGCACAGAGTGAAATGTGGAATTAGCTATGAAGCAATTTTTCGAAACCATACGGAGATGGATCAATTATCTGGATCGTCAATTTGAGAAAGAATGATCTGTGTATGAAACTGTTTTGGGAAGGGACATCCAAGTATAGCATTGACGAAGTTGTACATTAAAGCTTATGTAATGTACTTAAGAGGATGTGCTTTAAAAACAATACTATATGCTTTAGTGGTTGTCTTTAATAGTTTAGAAGTCAAATACCATATCAAAACCCCAATGGGGCAGCCTACTGGTTAAGGCTTGGTGTTGGGGAAAAACCCACCCAAGTTCGAATTCGGGAGTGAGCAACCAGGGGCCATTGAGTATTAATCCCAGGGGAGCATACTTTAGCTCTCGGTAAAAATTACCAAGGATGTATTCTGGGAAAACCAGGTGAACCTTATCTACAAAAAAAAAGTCAAATACCATATCAAATAGTATATGGTGAAATAAAAACGTAACAAGTGCTTTAAAAAGAAAGCAACACAAAAACGTCAAAGTTCTATGATCGATGATAAAGCTCAAACTTGGAGAAGATATTGGAGATGCCGAGATGCTCATGGCAGCTAGCAAGAGATAAATAAATACAAGAAGGTAAAAGCTTAAAGAGTTACATCCAAACCAACACGTAAAAATACATTAGTATGCATTACAAACATATGTCTAAATATTTGACAGAGGTGTTCATTAAAACATCAAAACTAGAAAGCCATAAAAGACATCAACATTTGCATCATTACTATTAGCTTTTGTTTTTATGCTTATCAGGAGTTATCCAAACAAGACTATCAACATACGGAACAATCTTGGTATCTCTCCAAACCTTAAACATAAAGGATTTAACCTTGGCTGCAATCGGATCGTACATAGAAAGAACATCAAAACTTGTAAACAAAAACTCATTACTTAACGCGAATCCAAAAGGTCACTAAACTGTGAGAACACATGGTGTTTGGCCCATGATTCAGCATTCCCATACTCATTCATCAACCACACTTCACAGTTATGATCTTTAAGGCATGACATCAAACAAAGTTTTCCACCCAAAACTCCAATAACGTTCCTGTGATCCCTCTAATTAACAAACGAAAGACCTATTTCACTCATCCTCTCAGCACCCAAATCAAACGCCACTATTGTTTCTAAATAGAAATCACCATCATGGGGGCAGAGCCAGTGGACATGGCCGTCGTGGCTGTCATGGCCGTCTCCACAAACTCTGTCATCTCCACAACGTATGTCGCCTTCCCAGCGTACCATAAGATCAGTGGCGTAGCTAGTAGAGGGGCTGGCTGGTGCTCAGCCCCCCTAACTATCTACCTTATATATTACAATATAGAACATGTAACCAAAATATCCTTGTAGCTCAAGTGGAAAGGCGTGCTCCTCTCTGTCAATCAATCCCTGGTTCGAGTCTGTCTTCTGGCTTTCTGCTGCAATTTATTTCTATTATGTTTTTTTTCTTATTGATAACACCAAAATTATACATGTTTTGGTTGCGCGTAATCGTATGACTTTACCCCATTTCTCACCCGTTTATGATCGTTTCATGCACTAAAAGAGCTTATTATTGTTTGTGAAGGATTTGGAGGCCGTGGAACGGAAAAGTACGAAAAAGGCGAGAAAACGTGAAAAATGCGCAAAGTCAACACAGTAGCTACTTGGCGATCGCGAAATCCTTAACCTGGCGCCGCCAAGTTCGACTGAAGTGAAGACCAGAGTTTAACCTAAGTGTCTGGCGTCGCCAAACTAGCAGCTTGGCGATCGCCAGATGACCCCTGGGCGTTTTCCTTTAAATACCAGCCTCCTCCTTCAGTTCTAAACATGTTCGATACACGAGGGAAGTACAGAGGAACGAGAGTGAGAGTACGAAAGGTGCCGATACGCTGCGGAAGTCGATCTTCGATCATCTATCGTTGTATTGTCGGTATCATGTCGATGTCTACTTTTGTTTTTGTTTATGTTTTCATTATGATTAGTGAGTAGTTTTATTAGTAGTACTTGTCATGGTCGATGAACCTTTATGGGTGATACTTTGTGATTAATGTTTACTGGTTTGTTTTGATTAATTGAATGTCTTTTATGGTTCTTTTCTGATTGATATTGTTGTGGCAATTTGAATTCAATTGGTTGGGTGTATTTGTTAGACCAAAGCAGATAGACTCCGAAAGGATAATCAACCTACCTTAGCCTGACTTGGACCAAAAGGTTGTGTTAAGGGGTTACTTGGACCAATAGTGACCAGATAGTAAAAGAGCCATTGCGATATTGATTAGGAAGGATTTACCGATTCTAGATTGTGGACCAAACGATTTAGGATTGGAATTAGGAGGATCATATCCTAGTTTCTCACCATAAATTGCACATGTTAGGGTGTCTCAGACTTAAATTCCTACAATAGTCACAACAACCAAACCTTCGACCTATTCATATTATCCATATTGGGGATTCACTTTATCATGATAAGTACTGCTGTTTTTCTTTATTATAATCTTAAATCAGTATTTTAATTGCTTTCTTAGTTTTTACTTTGTTAATTATCTTTTTAAGTATTTAAATCTTTTTCATACAAAACCCCCCTTTTAGGTTAATTAAACCGATCTAGACTTTAGTCTACGATAACTTGACCGTTCCCAGTGGTAGATACGATACCTGGACTTTCCTACACTATATTACTCACGATCAGGTACGCTTGCCTGTATATGTGGTAAGACAGTGGCTAGGCATTAGAGGTTAAAACTTGTTACGCTTTTTATATACGATAATTACCTCATCAAGTTTTTGGCGCCGCTGCCGGGGAACGGTAGTTGTTAGATTTTAGTCTTTATTAGTTTTGTTAATCGATCCTTGTGAGGGATTCTGTCCCTTGCAAGTTTTCTGCTTTTTAGTTTAGTTCGTTATTTTTATTTTATTTTATCTCTTTGTTTCCCGCAAGTTGCCCGTAACCGTTTGTTGTGATTTCAGTCACGACAGACTTGTTAGAGCCATTTGAGGAGCCAGAGAGAGAATTCAGAAAAAGAAACAAAAAGAAGTCAAAAGCAAACAAAGTTCGCCCGAGAACTTTGATTTTTGAGATGGGAGACGAGGCACCGATGTGGACCGCTAGGAGAGCCGCTCCAACTGTACCCACCAATCCAATCACGAAGCCAAACCTGAACAAAGAAATCTCGGGGAAGCTCCTACACATGATCAAGGACCTTACCTTCGACGGGAAAAACGATAGCAATCCTATCGTTCACATGGAGAACTTCGTGGACATTTGTGATCTATTCAAAACAGAGGCGGACCGAGATGATGCAATTCGTCTTCGGGTCTTTCCTCTAACGCTTGTCGGAGAAGCTAGGGCTTGGTTGCGATCCTTAGAGCCGAGTTCAATCACTACATGGGAAGGACTTCGCTCAAAGTTCCTTTCCCGATTCTTTCCACCATCCAAGCTCGACAAATTGAGAGCCGAGATCCGATCCTTCCGACAACAAGACGGGGAAACCATATCCGAAGCATGGGAACTTTTCAAGCACCTCCTAAACTCGTGCCCGAGTCACGAGTTGAATAAGAGTGAACAGGTTCAAACTTTCTATAGTGGACTTGCTTATTCCTCACGAGCTACTTTGGATTCATCTGCAGGTGGTGTCTTCATGTACAAAACGCCCACGGAAGGTTACAAGCTCCTCGAAGACATGCTCATACATAACATAGATTGGAGGACGGACAAGCGTTTGCAAATCCCGAGGATGGCCGGAAAGATCTCTACCGACTTTGATCCATCCGATGAATTAGCCGCTATGAAAAACCAACAGGTAAAGTTTGAACGCAAAATCGAAGAACTAATTAAATCTGTTCATGCTTTGCAGGTTGGATGCGAGGAGTGCAATGGACCACATTTGACGAAGGATTGCCCGAACAGACCAATGATGACACCCGAGGAGGTGAACTATATCAATCGAGGCGATTACCAAGGGAGGTGGAACAACAACCGTAATTTCATCTCTAGACCTCCCGGTTTCTTTGCACCAACTCAACAGAACCAAAGATCGGATGGAGAGCCACGTGTTTCTATCGAAGATCGGATTATCCAATTCATGGATGCGCAAAAGAAGCTAAACGATGAAGTGGGTTCATACCTACGTAATCACCAAAGTACCATATCCAGAATTTGGAATTGCAGGTTGGACATGTTTCGCAAATTCTAAATGAAAGGACGCAAGGAGAGTTGCCAACGCAAACACAAGTCAACCCGAAGGTGGAGAATGTGAAGCCAATGCTCATGATAACCGGAGAGCCGTCAAAAAAGAAGTGGACGGACATCTACACAAAGAAGTACGTGGAAACCGAGAGTGAAAGTGAGCCCGATTATGCCACGGATTACGATTCGGAGGGGTTCACCGTGTCTTTCGAACACCTAAGACTCAAGGTACCCGAAGCTTCAAGTGATGATGATGATGAGGAATATGGAAAGCAAGGCGGATACGCGGAGTTCGTGATCCCGAAGAAAGAAGATAAAGGCAAGGAGAAAGAGAAGGAGAAAGAAAAGGAGAAAGCACCGGAGGATGATCTCATCTACATCGCACCAATCAAGCATGATCCAGGGAGTTACAACTTACCTATTTCTTGCCATAAATTTAGTGGTCTTGCTTTGGTTGATTCAGGTGCCGCTCTTAATATGATGCATGTTGGTTATTGCAGGAAAATGGGAGTCAAGAAGATCGTGCCAACGAACTATCAATACCGGGGAGTGAACGGTTACATGACAACACCGTTAGGAATAGCGGAAGGAGTCCCGATTCGTATTGGCAAATTTGTGTACTATACGGACTTCGTCATAGCTAACCTTCCACAAAATACGGAGATCCCGATAATCCTCGGGAGATCTTTCTTGCACACCGCTCAAGTAAATACCGATATGCAAAATCAAGTGACGAGCTTAGGCTATGGAGACAATCGGATTTACTTTGATCCTAACGGAGAGCCGGTTAGATACCTCGATGAACCTTATGACGATCCTTCTCTGGCCTACAACAAAAGCACGAACCGTCCACTACTCCCGCATGAACTTGGAAAGAAAACGGAGGATTATTCAAACCCGATGCATCGAAAGGATCAAAAACTCAAGGAACCGGGATCCTCCAAGAAAGATCACAGAAAGAAGAAGGGCTCGTCATCCCGACGTGCCAAGAAATGAGCCGAAAGTGGGGTCGAGCTCTAGACCTGTCCAAAAATGAAGCGCTTCTCGGGAGGCAACCCGAGCTTTTTCGTTTTCTTTCGTTTTTAGTGATTTTCGTGTGTGTTTTTATTAATGTTTTCGTTTGATATTGCTTAGGTAACCATACGGAGGAGATAGAAACCAGATTCGAGCGAAATCGGAATGCGATGCAGATTTTCAAAAGTTGGAAACAGTGGGCATTTCGCGATCGCCAGATTCCAAATCTGGCGACGCGAAGTTGGTAAGCCACGATAACAGGTAAAAATTTCGAACCTCGCGACGCGAAGAGAGCCGTTTGGCGACGCTAAACTTTTAAAAATTAGGGTATTCTGAAAATTGCCTGTTTGGCGACGCGAAACCATGGGTTTCGCGACGCGAAGTCGGGACAGACGGTTTTTAAACCTTCTTTTTCTCACTTTTCACAAACACACAAACCTAATTCCTCTTAGGCGCCGCCAAACTCTCTCACGTTCTTGCGAAATTCAACCTTCTTGAGCTTCAATTTCATCTTTCAACATGAACAAGGTACGTTTCCTAACTTTAATTTCGTAAGGATTGCTTGATTTGGTGATTGGAGATCTTGTTTTGGGTATCAATGGTGCTTGTTTGCTTGAATGGAATTAACATTATTCTTGATACACCATTGATTGTTTAGAGCTTATAGATGAATGCATGCCCTATATTGTGATTGAAATCTTGTTTCTTGCATGCTATTTGATTGATTAATCTAGTGATTGTGGTTAAATGATAAGTGTGGGGATTTTGAGAACGCCAAAATCCCCCATTCCTTCTTGATTAGCTAGATTGGTTTGAAATTGTGGATTGAACTAAAAGTTCAAGTGTGGGGATGTTCCACATCCCCTTTGTCCTTCGATGTGTATGTGATTATGATACTTGAACTTGTTAGTCGTATATTATTTGTCTCGTTGGAATTTTGAAAGTAAATAAACCTTGTCTTGCGTTTATGGATTGAGATTCTTTCTAAGACGATGGTATTTGGATTTTTTAGAGACAAAGAACCCGCTCGTCTACGACCGCCGTAGCCAACTTCCGTGCACCGGATGGAAGTCATGTCTTCACTTCGTTTACGAACGACCCAACTTTGAATGCTCGAAAGAAGGAGGAGTATCGGGACATCGTTAACGGACTTCTCCCTCGCCAAATTCTTATGCCAAAGAGAGTCGATTGGGATCTTCTTCGATCGATGAGTGTCGAAAACAACATAAAGGCGATTCTTGAGAAACACGCATACGACGAGGATGGCAATGAGTACTACATATGCCATGCATGGGAGCGAGTTTTTGATATTGCCGAGACCCTTTACCGAGAGCTTATCGTGGAGTTTGTGGCCACGTTTCATTTCGAAGCTATCAAAGCACTTGCGGAATTTCATCAATCGTGTATGACTTTCCGACTTGGTGGCGTTTGGAGATCTCTTTCTTTGATCGAATTTGCTCTTGCCTTGGGGATATATACCCAATCGGATGTTGATGCTCCCGGATTCGAGGAGTACATGTGGGCGACCGCGAAGAGACCCGATGATTTTGATCCGTGTTTGGCATGGTCGATCTTAGGTGATGGTGATTATCATGGCAACCTCAAGGTGAAAGGTTTTCTTGCTTCGTCGGATAGACTTCTACACCGCATGCTCATTCAAGCGGTAAACGCTCGTTCTTCGAGTGAGGAGAAAGTTACCGTGCAGGATTTATGGCTTCTTGAGCAACTCTCTACGGATGATAAATATCCGAATGCTCCGTATCTCATCGCCGCTCAACTCGCTAAGGCGAGTGGTTATCGAGAGGGTAGTCGTATAGTTGGTGGCCAGTACGTGACGCTCTTGGCCAAGCATTTCGGTATCCTAACCGACGCCGCTATCGCTTCGATGACGAACCTCGGGGAGATGGGGTTGATCGACATGGACCAACTCCGAGGTATGGGCGTGGCGAGAGTTGAGCATATGGTTGGAAGAGACTACAATGCATGGATCCATGATCCTCAAGCTTATAGGAGTCAGCCGAGAAATCAACCGAGTCAAGCAAGGAGTGAAGCACCGAGGAGCACGCATGAGATTGGTGGAACGAGTGGGGCGAATGTGGGTCAACAACCGGCGGATTGGACGGCATATTCGGATTACCAAGACTTGAGTAACCGACTCTCGGAGATGTTACTTTCTTATGGCCGGCATCAACAGCATATGGAGTACAACACTGTGGAGGCTCTTCACCAAGCCAACTGGTAAGGTGGAGTGATGAACCAGATGGCCTCCCACTTCGGTATTCAACCGAATACCGCTTATGCTCCATCTCCATATTGGCCATACTCCGAGGATGCTCCGCCCGGTTACCCGACTTACGAGGATTGGCAAAACCAACCTCGTGGCCCTTATTGATCTCTCTCTTTTATCTCCGTTATTCAATATGGTTGTCGTAAACAGTTTTATTTTTGAACTGCGTGGTTGTGTTTATAATTTTATTTTGCTTGGATTGTTTAGGATTTTAAGTAGTTTGGTTTGGTTTATTTTCATTTGTTCGTTTTTACTTTTCTTTTTCTTTTTGTTGGTAGATACGGCGATTTTATGATCGAGCACGATTTTTACGCACCACTCTCAGATCAGAACAGATTTCGTCACATAACCCGGGAAGTTTTTCTTTTTCCCAATTACTCCATAATTGTTTTAATTGTTGCATTGAGGACACTGCAAATTTTAAGTGTGGGGAGGGGGTTATGTAGACTTATCTGTTTAAATGGATTCACTTTTTGCTTGTGGATTGTCGTTTTTCAAACTTTTGAAAGCTTTGAGATTTGACCCCAATTTTTTCAAAATCTGAGATTGTTTTTGAGACTGAGTTGCTCGCATAGGAGAACACGGAATAGGATTAGTTGAGTAAAAGGATGCCTTGGAATGCTGATTACCATGAGTGCCTCACCCAATTCCGTTGAGAGATTGAGCCTTAATTGTTATATCTGTTTATTTCGTGAGGAATACAGACTTTGACCCAAGGTAGAACTTGTCATTTGAATGCTTATCGAGACCACATAAGAGGAGTATTTATCACCATTGCACTAATAGAGGCCTTCGTTTCTAACCCTTTTAGCCTTCGTCAGATGACCTCATCATAAGGTTATCTGATTTGCCTAGCCTTTAATTGAAAAGTGTTCACCTTTTAACACTTTATCCCTTGAAACCATTTTGAGCCTTAGCCTTTTCATTTCTTTACCCACTATACACTTTATCCTTGAGCCCAAATTGTTTATCTATCTTTTGGCCGTGACTCAAATTTGAATCTTGAGATGTTTTGATCCAGTTTTTCATATCTGACAAATTTTATGGGATTGAGATTTAAAAAGAGCCCAAAAGCAACATAGTTGCTGCTCTGAAAAAAAAAGAGGGAAAATATTTGAGACTCAGAAAAGAAAATAAATATCAAAAGAGTCGAGAATACAAAAAAAAGAATGTGAGCTGAAAAGAGTGAAAAAGAATTTGTGCCCCAAATAAGCCATAGGCTTAGGCCAATTCTAAAAGAAAAGAGAGAATAGTCATCCCAAAAGTTTCATTGTTTGAAAGTCAGATTGCTTCACTTTTTGGATCATTACTGATTGAGTTCTCAAGTTTTTGTTGCAAAAACCCTTACTCACTTATATATCCTTTATCCTACCCTTAACCCTTAGCCTAACATTACAACCCTAAAGTCCTCTTGACGGTTGACAACTTCTCAGTGGTGGAGATTAGATTTAGTGACAAGCTTATGCATGCGGGAATTAGTCGAGTATTGGTGTGATCACTTACATATACACTTTTACCCCCGAGAGATACACCTTATATTGTTATTCATATTATGTGAGGGTAAAAGGTTGACCTTGGTATCCGATTACTTGATGAGTCTTGTTTGTGTGTTCGATTGTGTGAGTATACTTTGTTCTCTTTGATGATCTTGGGTGGAGATAATTTTGGAGTTATCTTTCTTATCTTTCAGTCTTTTGATTGAGGACAATCAAAGCTTAAGTGTGGGGATTTTGATAACACCAAAATTATACATGTTTTGGTTGCGCGTAATCGTATGACTTTACCCCATTTCTCACCCGTTTATGATCGTTTCATGCACTAAAAGAGCTTATTATTGTTTGTGAAGGATTTGGAGGCCGTAGAACGGAAAAGTACGAAAAAGGCGAGAAAACGTGAAAAATGCGCAAAGTCAACACAGTAGCTACTTGGCGATCGCGAAATCCTCAACCTGGCGCCGCCAAGTTCGACTGAAGTGAAGACCAGAGTTTAACCTAAGTGTCTGGCGTCGCCAAACTAGCAGCTTGGCGATCGCCAGATGACCCCTGTGCGTTTTCCTTTAAATACCAGCCTCCTCCTTCAGTTCTAAACATGTTCGATACACGAGGGAAGTACAGAGGAACGAGAGTGAGAGTACGAAAGGTGCCGGTACGCTGCGGAAGTCGATCTTCGATCATCTATCGTTGTATTGTCGGTATCATGTCGATGTCTACTTTTGTTTTTGTTTATGTTTTCATTATGATTAGTGAGTAGTTTTATTAGTAGTACTTGTCATGGTCGATGAACCTTTATGGGTGATACTTTGTGATTAATGTTTACTGGTTTGTTTTGATTAATTGAATGTCTTTTATGGTTCTTTTCTGATTGATATTGTTGTGGCAATTTGAATTCAATTGGTTGGGTGTATTTGTTAGACCAAAGCAGATAGACTCCGAAAGGATAATCAACCTACCTTAACCTGACTTGGACCAAAAGGTTGTGTTAAGGGGTTACTTGGACCAATAGTGACCAGATAGTAAAAGAGCCATTGCGATATTGATTAGGAAGGATTTACCGATTCTAGATTGTGGACCAAACGATTTAGGATTGGAATTAGGAGGATCATATCCTAGTTTCTCACCATAAATTGCACATGTTAGGGTGTCTCAGACTTAAATTTCTACAATAGTCACAACAACCAAACCTTCGACCTATTCATATTATCCATATTGGGGATTCACTTTATCATGATAAGTACTGCTGTTTTTCTTTATTATAATCTTAAATCAGTATTTTAATTGCTTTCTTAGTTTTTACTTTGTTAATTATCTTTTTAAGTATTTAAATCTTTTTCATACAAAACCCCCCTTTTAGGTTAATTAAACCGATCTAGACTTTAGTCTACGATAACTTGACCGTTCCCAGTGGTAGATACGATACCTGGACTTTCCTACACTATATTACTCACGATTAGGTACGCTTGCCTGTATATGTGGTAAGACAGTGGCTAGGCATTAGAGGTTAAAACTTGTTACGCTTTTTATATACGATAATTACCGCTTCACTTATTCATTTATTTTAATGTTAAAATTTAGTTTCCGTTGCTGTCTTTTTTTTTCTTGAATTCATTTCTTTACGTTTTTTCTCATATTCATTTTCCTAACCCATTGTAATGTTTTTTTCTTTTAATTTCTTAAATTCATTTATCTGTTCTCTTATTCATTTTTTTAGGCATTCTAAAGTTTATTGTTTTTAATTTCTTAAATTCATTTCTCATGCTTTTTTTTCATATTCATTTTTTACCCCATTTCAATGTTTTTTTTTTATTTCTTAAATTCATTTCTCTACTTGTTTTCCAAATATTAATTTTTTTTACCCATTCTAATGGTTACAGGGATTATAGATGGACCCCTATAAAGGTATGTATAGGTTTATGTGTATGCATAGATGGGATCCAGTGTACGAGAAATCTACTTTATGTAAATGAGAAAAGACTTATGGATAACAACACCTGTGTTTATTTCTTTGTATTGGTTGTTTTAAACTTAACTATTTCTTTTTTATTTTTAAAATACATATATTCATATAGTTTTTGACATTTATATTTTTATTATTTTTTGTTTAATAAAAATTTACTGATATATAATATTATTTTTATTATTTTGATATTAAACTTAATTATTTATTTGTATTGGTTAATTTTTGCTTAATAAAATTTTATTAAAAATATATAAGTTAAGGTTTTAAAATTACATATTACACTATATGTTTTTATAATGTCATTTTTTGTTATTTAAGTTATAACTTATACTTTTCACCCTTATAAATAAGGAGAAGTTCAATTGTTAATCAAATCTCCGGCTGTGAATCGAAAGACAAATGAGAAAGTGATACGTGACAAGTTAAATTTGAAAATTTCCAGCCCCCCCCCCCCCCCCTAAATAAAAAACCTAGCTACGCCCCTGCATAAGATGAGCGGGAAACCTTTCAGTGATTAATTCCCAACAACCCTTTCTCAGACTAAACACCTCTACCAGCACATAAGGTACACGATCCTCACCAAACATAGCAAGCCTTACAACTTTATAATCATCGTTGCAAGGGTCAAACCCAACCGATAGCTATTTTCCGATTCACCTGTACACCTGGTATACGGAAGTTGTAAAAAGGCCGAGATGGAAGGATTCCAGATCTGAACGAAATAATCGTCCTCGGTTGTAAAAAGATGACAAATTAAGCCGTTAACAGCACCCATAAGTTCGTGAGCGGTATAATAATCCGATTCGTAATCGGCAACAGAAAGTTTGATGAAATTAGGGAGTTCCAAATGCGGAGATCTAGTGGGGTGTGCTGTGACTTCTTTTGGTAGAAAATCTTTGAAAACCAGAAGGATTTCATCGTTGTTGTTGTGGATAGAACGATGGAGGTGGGATTTAATGAAACAGGGGTTTGATAAGAAAGCATTCAAATGTTTGGAAACAGACCTCATTTGAGCAAGCATTCTCGCCGGGACCCGAATTAGGATGTTCGATAGAAGGTGATCCGGGAGCTTCTCAATCGTCGTTCGCAGCTGCGGTGGATCCATAGTTGGCCGCCGGTGCTTTCTTGAACCAATAAATTTCTTTGCTGGATTCTGGGGTGGGTACAGCATCGAATATTTGGGGTAATTTGGCTAAAATGGCCAAAATACACTTAAGATTTCACCTCTTAGCTATTTCTCTCTTAAAATTGCAAAAATAATCATCAGCTCCGCAATTTAGGACCATAATTGCAGACGTGGTTCCTCAATTACGGTCTTGGCTCCTAATTGCAGACGTAACTCCTCAATGACGGTACTGGCTCCTCAATTATGGTCATGACTCCTCAATTACACGTGGCTCCTCAAATACGGGACTTAATTAAGGAGTCGGACCCGTAATTCAGGAGCCACGTCCGTAATTGAGGAGCCACTTATGGATCCAACTTTTAATCTTCAATTTCTTTTACAAAGTTAGTCTAGCTCCTTCTAAATGACGGAGCTGATAGCTATTTTAGCAATTTCAAGAAAGAAATGGCTAGGAGATGAAAATCATATTATATTTTAGCTCATTTGAACCCTAATATTTGCAGGTTTGAACCGGCTTAGTGGGTCGGGCCTAACCTATATTATAATAGGATGGGGCCTGTATTAAGGGTACTTATTGGCAATGTTGTATAAATTGATGAATAAATTCTAGTTCTAGCTAAAAGATGTTGTATAATTTGAAAATTTTATCATTATGTATTTTTGATTAATTGATAAGAGCATAGTAGTTGTCTGCTTTAAAGTATAAAAATTTGTTATTAAATAGGTCTCTGATTAAGCAAGTAAATTGCTCTCTTGTGGCTCTTCAAGAAACGAAATGTGAAAACATAGAAGATTGGGAAATTAGAAAGATTTGGGGCACTGGAAGTGTCGATGCCGTCTTCAGCAAATCCCGTGGGGCTTCAGGAGGAACCCTTATGATCTGGGATGCCAATTTATTTCAAAAAGAATCTTTTGTCTCCGAAGATCATTTCTGTGTTGTGGTAGGCCATTGGGCTGGAGTGGATTCAAAAGTAGGATTTATTAACGTTTACGGCCCCCAACTGTCGAATGCCAAAGCTAATCTATGGTGCTTGCTGCAGAATATTATTTCCTCAGCTGAGCACATCTGGGTTCTGATGGGCGATTTCAATGCCATCCGCTCCAGGAACGAAAAGATTGGCCTCTCTTTTGACAACAGAGATGCTATGTTGTTCAATAACTTCATTCTCTCTTCTAGTCTTCATGACATTCAACTCGGTGCTAGGAGATTTACCCGTTTCAGTAAAGACGGTAAATGTATGAGCAAGTTGGATCGTTTTCTAGTAAATCAGAGGTACCTGACTCAATGGAGATGTGTTCAAGCTTTGGTTCTACCAAGATCTTTTTCTGATCACAGTCCCATCGTTCTAAAAGTTGATGATTTGGATTTTGGTCCAAAGCCTTTTAAGGTCTTTGATCACTGGAACTCTAATGAAGATTACGTTAAACTGGTTGCTGCCTCTTGGGGTGAAGGTTCATTTCGTGGGACTGCCGATGTTGTTCTAAAGAACAAATTGAAGAAGCTGAGGAATGACATCCGTGTTTGGGTTCACAAGGAAATTGCAAAGAGCTCTACCCAAAAAGATCTTTTAGCAAGTTTCTTACTAGATTGGGACTCAAAGGCAGAGTCATCGGCTCTGTCAGAGGAAGATCTTAGAAAAAGAGAGGACGCTTTATTCAACCATGCTCAGATAGAAAATAAGGAAAGATTGGAAGCTAAACAAAAATCTCGTCTAAAATGGGCTATTGAGGGTGATGAAAACTCAAAGTTTTTTCACGCAATGGCCAATCAGAGATGCAGGATTCGAAGCCTTAAAGGGCTGATTTGTAATGGACTTTGGTCTGAGGACCCGTCTAAAATTAAAGACGCAGCTTTTAATTTTTTTGCTTCACGCTTCAAAGAGCCAGTGCAGATTCAGGCCACTTTCTCAAGCCCTAGCTTCAAGAAGATTTCTTCTGAGGATGCATCAATGTTAGAGGCCCCGTTTTCAATTGAGGAGATTGAGGCTGCTGTCAACTCTTGTGAAGGATCAAAAGCCCCTGGTCCAGACGGAGTAAACTTCAATTTTATTAAAAAACACTGGTCTACAATCAAACACTCATTTGTTGAGGCGGTCTTTCATTTTGAGCGCTCTGGCTTCATTAAAAAGGGTTGTAACGCATCTTTCGTTGCTTTAGTCCCGAAAAAGCGTGATCCTTTGGAACTCGGGGATTTTAGACCAATAAGCCTTTTGGGGTGTTACTATAAAGTGATTGCCAAAATTCTTTATGGTAGGCTCTCAAAAGTAATGGATAAAATAATAAGTGGGAACCAAACGGCTTTCATCAAGGGCAGACAAATTCTTGATGGTTGTCTCATCGCGAACGAGGTAGTCTCTTATGCCTCTAAAAAGAATTTGAAGTTGTTGTTGTTAAAAGTGGACTTTGAAAAGGCTTTCGACTCGGTGAATTGGAGTTTCCTCATCTCGGTCATGAAACAAATGGGATTTGGTCAAAAGTGGTGTCATTGGATCATGGGCTGCCTCAATTCAGCTTCGGTTTCAGTTCTTGTTAACGGTTCCCCAACTCCGGAATTTAACATGGAGCGTGGCCTTAGGCAAGGAGACCCACTCTCTCCGCTTCTTTTCCTTATTGTGGGTGAGGCCTTGCAAATTATGACGTTGGAAGCCTGTAAGAAAGGGATTTTCAAAGGATTGTATCTAGCTAGTAGCAACCGAAACATTTCGCTACTACAATATGCGGATGATGTCCTATTTCTTGGTAAGTGGTCTATGAGGAATATTTATAACTTAACTCTGATTTTGGAGTGTTTTTACGATGTCTCGGGCCTGCGGATCAATTTGTCCAAGAGTTCTCTTTTGGGGATCGGTGTTGCTGATGAAGAAGTCGAGGATGCCGCTACCAAGTTCAAGTGCTCTCATGCAAAGCTGCCATTTTCTTATCTTGGGTTGCCTGTCGGAAGTAATATGCGGCTTAAGAGATCGTGGGATCCCATCTTGGAAAAGTTTCAAAAAAAGCTGGCGAGTTGGAAAGGTAATTTATTATCCATTGGTGGTAGATTGACTCTAGTTAACTCGGTACTATCTGCCTTGCCCCTTTATTATTTCTCCCTTTTTAAAACTCCAAAAGGGGTTCTTAATATTCTGGAATCCACTAGGAGACGTTTTCTTTGGGGTAATAAACAAGGCGAAAATAAAGTAACTTGGATTGCTTGGGATAAGACGGTAAAAAGCAGAAATGATGGCGGCCTCGGGATAACTGGGTTGATTATTAAAAATCAAGCTCTTCTTGCTAAATGGATTTGGAGATTTTTAAAAGAAGATAAGAGTTTGTGGAAGGAGGTGATAACAGAACTTCATGGTGGTGTGGAAAAAGTCCTTTACGGTTCCACTATAAATGGGAATGGATTGTGGAATTCAATCATGCTCTCATGTAGGAACTTAAGAAAAGTTGGTGTTGACTTATGTAACTCTTTTTATAAATCAATTGTTGCTGGTTCACAAGCTGAATTTTGGGATGACCCAAACGTTGGTGGTGGAGTGAAACTCAAAGAAAGATTCCCTCGTTTATTCGCATTGGAATCTAACCCGAGGGTCCTCTTCAAAGATAGGTGGTTATTTGTTCGTGGCTCTTGGCAGGGGAATTGGGAATGGAGATCAATCCTAAGAGGTAGGTCGTTGGAGGAATTCCACAACTTGATTGAGCTTTTATCATCTGCTCCTTTTAAATCTTCGGGGATTGATAATTGGCACTGGAAATGGGACGACAAAGGCTTGTTTTCGGTTAAAAAACTTTCCGAAATTATTCAAATGAAGACATTTCCTAGCTCTTCTTTACCTCTCGTCACCTACTGGTCAAGATTTCTCCCTCGCAAAGTGAACGTTTTTATCTGGAGGCTTCGGCACAATGCGCTTCCTACGAAAGAAAATCTCGAAAAAAGAGGTATCAATATTGCCTCCTCTTCCTTGAGTTGCGTTTTCTGTGATTCTCATGTAGAAACGCTAGATCATTGCTTCTTTGGTTGCCGTTTGGTGGAACCGGTTTGGAGAAAAATATGGGCTTGGTGGGGGTTATCTTCTTCCCGACCCTCTACCGTGGACAACTTCGTATCTTCAGCTTCTTTCTCTGCAAATCAGAGGTTTCCAAATGGAATCTTCAAGGATGTGTGTTACATTGCCTTATGGTCAATTTGGAGATGGAGAAACTCAATCTGGAAGGCTGATGAAGCCAATGCCATTAAAGCTAGAGCGGAGGATGTATTCCCGGGTATCATGAGGCAGTCTGCTTTATGGATTTCGAGTAGAAGAACTCGGCCATTAATCTTAGATAGTTGGTCTTCTTGTCCTTGGAACTCGGTTTTCTGATGTTGTTTGGTTTTTTGTTGGTCTTTGCTCGTTTAGAGGTTGGGTTTCCTTTTCTTTTGTTTGGTCTCAACCTTTGAGACTTGGGCTATTGTACTCCTCTTTTCTGTTTATTTTTATTTGGGGTTTCTTGTCGGGGGTGATGGCCTAGCCGAAGCCCCTTGACTTGTTTCCCTTTCTTTGCCTTTCAAAAAAAAAATATGTAAATATATATGTTCTATACTCGTCATCTATAGCTTAGCCATCTTGGCCACCTGATTTTTCTTTTTATCGGTGACTCATCATGCAGTTACTAGCCCTAACGGCCCTCTAAAACTCTTCCCCATATAGCATGCAATGTAGTTATTTAAACTCGTAAAAATAAATAAACATGCAAACCAAGGTTTTAAATCGTGTGAAGCGTGTCGTTGCAACGAGGCTAAGCTTCAAGCCTTACGGCTTCAAATTTTTAGTACGTATAAAATATTATATACAAGAGCATATGTTTTGGAGTGTTATTCAATGAGTTAATAATAATAAGCAAGTTAAAATTAGGTTATTAAAAACTAGCAAATAAAACTTTAAAAAACGTAAAGAAAAGTCATTCAAATATCACTATCAGTGACTTGACTTTTGGCAAAAGTCAACTATGGTCAACTTCGATCAACCCTCTGAGACTTCGTCGCCGACGTTATTAAAAGGTCTAACTACTCCACTTTGACCCAATTATGTCTTTAAAACATAATACTTAACTCATTTCAACCACTTTCGATGTCTATAATTAATTAATCTCGATTAACGTAAGCATCAATGTTCTCACAAGAATAATTATTAAATAGTTTATCGATTAATCAATATACTTAAATTAGGCTTAATTTAACATGCCAATTATCCTAAACTTATTTTAAACTAATTAATTTCTCGAAGCATACTAATCCTTTTCAAAATAAATAATTATAAACTAATTATAATTAATTACTTAGCTAATTAATCAAATTAATTAATAATTAATTCTAACTTCAAACTTGAGCACAAATCTCAAATAAGGCCAAAGTAGTAACTATCGGCCCAAAATACAAGATTAGGCCCACTCTCAACTCAAATTACAAGAGTAGGATAATTCATCATAATAGTTTAGCCCAATTACTATCTCTTGGCACAAACGACCCAAATTGCTAGTTTAGCCCAATTACTAGCACCGTCCCAACTCCCAAACCACCATGCCAAGACTGGAGTGGCTTGTCGTGACCCGTGTCACTCCTTCCCCGCCTTGTGGTTGGGTCATCTATGTGCCACGGCAGTGACGTGGCTGGGCCAATTGTGCGTCGCGGCAGTGCTACCTCTGCCTTCTTTCCGATTAATGATTCCATGTTTTGAGTACTTCCCCCCCATCTGCTAGCTATCAACGAGAAGACATCTGGTTTCCAGCCTTGTAGCGGGATTCTAATCGGTTCAATATGTATATAGAGTAAAGTTCCGGTGAGACCAAGCTTTTTTGGTGAGACCAACATATTTTACTTGAAACTTCACATCAAAACATTTGTGAAGGTTAAAAAAAATTGAACATTCATCGTTAAAACATATACTAAAAAACACTATTGAAAAAAAAATTCAAAAAAAAGTTAAAAAACGAAACCTTCACAGCAGGTTTTTTTGTGAAGGCTCGCATTATATATATGTAACCTTCACAGAACTTGAGCTGTGAAGGTTTCGTTTTTTAGCTTGTTTTCGATATTTTTTTGCATCGAAAGTGAATTTTAGGTCTGCGTATTCGAGTTTTAAGTTCATTCATGGTGTTTTTTTGTGAAGTTTCGTACGTTAGGTATTGGTCTCACGCGGTCTCACGATAACAGCTTGGTCTCATCTGATCCTAAGTCATATATATATATATATATATATATTCAGTATTGACTATTGAATTCACATTTTTATATCGGGGATTTTCGGTACGGTATAAATCCCATGCTCACCCCTATTTGCATTTACTAAACATAAAATACGAAGAATAGTTATATAAAGATGGATAAAAGCTTGAAAATTATATATGTATATGATGATCGTGTAACTGTTTAATGTACGTATTAATATAGATTAACAATCATAATAAACCCAAAAAAATAAAAGAACATTAGATTCATGAGAATAAGTTAGGATCAAATGATTATAACTCGAGTTCAACCCATTACATGTGGTTTTAAGATGGGGAGGATAATTGCATCCCTATGGTTCATAAATGCACTCTTACAAATTAATTTTCTCCTTACACACATCAACATCAAATTTTGCTTTTTACATTCTCAATGCTTGAATCAACTTGATTTTTGACATTAATATGAATATAGTATTTCCCGATTAATGGGTTGAACTCAATTATACTTCAGGTTGGATTCTTTTACGTTACATCGAGTTAATTGAATTGGTCAAACTTTATCGGGTTTTTGAGCAACCTACAAATAATCAATATAAAAATTAACCAAGTCCTTAGTAAATGGTTGTTTGTTTACATCTTAATAATTCCATTAAGACGGTCTCTAAATTGTTGAGAGGTAAACCTTGTTTGACAAAAAAAAACTGCCTCTTAATGGTTCTAAAACACTCTGAATGGTTAGGTATCGTAGGTCTCCCTTAACCATTAAGGGCCCTACTCTCATTCTCAACAATTACCAAACAGCCATATTTTATTTTGCACTATATCATAAGAGTCTCTTAATCATTCTGAGCACTTAAACATCAAGCACCAAACCATTAGCAACTACCAAACAAGCCCTTAGCAAGGCAGTTATGAGGCTCAATCTTAGCAAGACATAAATACAAGAAGGTGAAAGGTTAAGGAGTTACATCCAAACCAAGACCTAAAAGTACATTAATATGAGTTACAAACATATGTCTAAATATTTGACAAGCTATTCCTACATAGAACCACAAAAAGTCCATTAAAACATCAAAATTAGAAACCCATAAACTACATTAACATTGACTTCATGCCTAGTAGCTTTTCCTTGTAACCGTACACCCTTTCTTTTTACTCTTAGCGGGGGTTATCCAAACGAGACTGTCAACATATGGAACAATTCTGGTCTCGCCAGGCTCAACCTTAAACATAAAAGATTTAACCTTGGCTGCAATTGGATCGTACAAACAAAGAACATCAAAATTTGCAAACAAAAACTCGCTACTTAACGTGAATCCAAAAGGGTCAATACTATTTGTTAAATATTGTATAGTTCAGGGACCCTCATGTATCTTTTGTATCTATATATTGCTATCAATACACGCAACCCTAATCACGGGTTTTCCACAATCTCACATGGTATCGAGCCACCTACGATAAACCCTAATTTTTTTCTTACAACTGCCGGCAGCCGCCGCCGTTTGCACCGCCGGAATTCTTCTCTCCGGCGTCGTTCTTCATACTCCGACGTCCTCCGGTCGTTTGCATCGTCGGACTCCTCTCTCTGCTCTCCCGAACGCCGCCGACCAAGCTACTCTGCCGTCCGCCGCCGTTCGCCCTGCCGGAGTTGTCCCCTCTGTCGACGCCGTCGTTCCCTCTGTCGACGCCGCCTGCTCCTCGTCGTGTCTGGAAACGCCGGCGTCCACTCCGCCAAACGCCTGTCGTTCGCCGCCCGCTACTCACCGTCGGATACCGCCGCCTGCCTGCACCACGACGCGTCTCCTCCCCCTCCATCTCCGCCGTGCTGTTACGAGACTGTAGCCACCGGATCTGCATCTCGGATCTGCTTCTGTTGATCCATTGCATCTCGACTCTCGCCGGATCTGTTGCTCGCCGTCATTCTCGCCGGATTCCACGGTCGCCGGAGTCCACCCTTGTCGCCTGAGTGTCGCCTGCCCTTCGCCGGATTCCACGGTCGCCGGAGTCCACTCTCGTCGCCGGCGTCTACACCCTCACGCACACGACAGCGGCTGTGTTTGGCTGTTTGTTGTGCAAAGAAACCCTTCCAAGCCCTATTTATATATATATATTTTTTTTATATATTTTTTTTTAAAAAAAAAAAAAAAACAAAAACAAAAAAAAAAAAAAAAAAAAAAAGAAACAAAAAAAAAAGAGAGAGAGAGACAGAGAGCTGCTGTTTTTCAGAATTAAAGCGGCTGTTTTTTTCAGATTGCGTGTCGGTACCCTAGCATCGCCATTGTTTTGCCACCGGCTACCGTCTGCTGATTCACTCATCGCCCGTAGGGTTTGTGGTACATTACTATCCCTCTACCCACGGTTAAGCTTTACGCACATCTATTTTTCGCACTTTATTAGCTTTAATTTTTTGTGTGTTTCATTTTGTTGCAATGTCGACCTCTTCACAAAACAGTACCCTCACTAGCCCCACTGCTAGCCAACTTGTCTTTGCTCTCACAAATGTCTACTCCCAATTTAGTTTCAAACTTTCCACCGACGGTTCCAAATACAAACTTTGGCGTCGAATTTTTCTTGATATGTGCAAAGGTGCCAAAGTCCATGGTCACATCACTGGCAAGTCAAAACCTGCTGGTGATGATGATGAGGACTGGGAGGCAATTGACTCCCGCATCAAATCTTGGTTTTACTCCACCTGTGATGCAAATCTACTGCAAATCATCTCGAGTGATAACTGTACTGCCAAAGACCTTTGGGATAAACTTGACGAGTTCTTTCTAAATAATAAGATGTCTCGAATGCTTCAGCTACAAGAGCAATTTCGTAACACCAAAAAGGGTGCCTTGTCCATTACTGATTTTTGTCACCAATTAAAAAATCTGGCTGATGCCCTTGCTGATTGTGACTCCAAAATTGATGAAATTGAACTTGTCATGCAAATCCTGCGTCAGTTACCTCCCTCTTATCACAGCATTGTAGATGTCATCACCAACACCAAACCCTTTCCCTCTTTTCTTGAAGCAAAAAACATGCTTCTTCTTCACGAGTCTCGTGAAGAGTCTATTGAATCCCATACAGATCCTCCTCTTACCTCTTCCGCTGCCTTGTATTCCTCTGCTCAAAATGGAAAACCGAAAAATAAAACTAATAGAGGGAAAAATAATGGGCGCTTTGCTTCCAAGGGGGGGGGGGTAATACTAATGTTTCTGCAAGCTCTCACTCCTTTGCAGGTAATCAGGGACACTCTCAGGCGTACTTTGGGGCTTCTCCTCATGCTCCACCAGCTCAGCCAGGCCTTCTTGGTGCACCTCCTGTGCATTCCTTTGGGACAGGGGCTCCTCAGCCATCCCCGACGATGTTCAGTGCTCCTCAGACTCCCTCACCGCATACCTTTCATCCACCGCCAGTGCCGTCATCTCCGTACCTTTACGGGCAACATCAGTCCCCACACCCAGTGCCCGTTCCGTCTCAGTATGGCCAGCCCATGCAACAGTCCACACCTGTGCCACCGCCTCCTCCGCCTTCCTTTGGAGGCCATGCCGCTCAGTACAGTCAGCCTCAGTATACTGACTTATCTTCTGTGTTTCAGGCCATGTCTGTTCAGGCGCCTCAGGACAACAATTTTTACATGGATTCGGGTGCAACCAGGCATATGACCTTCAATCAAGGTACAATGCACTCTCTAACTCCTTGTAATTCTAATTTCATACAGGTTGGTAATGGTGCTATGGTTCCTGCTAGATACATTGGTCAATGTACATTACCCTATTCCCTTCACCCCCTTCATCTTAAAAATGTTTTAGTCTCTGATAAACTAATCAAAAACCTTATCTCTGTTCGTCGTTTTACCATAGATAATTCTGTTTCTGTTGAGTTTGATCCGTTTGGTTTCACTGTGAAGGATCTTAAAACAGGGTCTTTTCTCCAGCGTTGCGACAGTGATCACCATGATCTTTATCCCGTTCTCCCTCCAGCACCTCGGTCTGCTCTTGCCTCGGCTAACGTTGCTGTTTCCTTTGACGTCTGGCATAGACGGCTTGGTCATCCGGGTGCTGCTATCTTCCAATTTCTTGTGTCCCGCAAGTTCATTGCTTGCTCTAGTCAATCTTCTGCTTTATGTCATGCGTGTCAGTTAGGAAAACATTGTCGTTTACCTTTTTCATTATCTACTACTAAAACTTCTCGTGTGTTTGAACTTATTCATTCTGATTTATGGACTTCACCTGTTATTAGTTTGAGTGGTTTCAAATATTATGTTCTTTTTTTGGATGATTTTTCTCACTTCTTATGGGTGTTTCCTTTACGTGCTAAATCTGAGGTGTTTGATGTTTTTAAAACGTTTCGTGCTTATGTTCTAAATCAATTTAAAACGGACATACAGCTTTTTCAATGTGACAACGGTCGTGAGTTTAACAACCAACCCTTCCTGGATTTTTTTAAAACTCATGGCATCAAAATGCGTTTTTCTTGTCCCTATACGTCTCCACAAAATGGAAAAGCTGAACGCACTATTCGCACCATCAACAACACTCTTCGCACGTCCCTCATCCAAGCTTCTCTCCCGCCCAAGTTCTGGGTTGAGGCTCTTCTCTCTTCGGTTCACACCTTTAACTTGCTTCCGTCCACTACCATCCAGTACAAAACACCGTTTGAGGTACTCTTTGGTTTCTCTCCTACCTACTCTCATCTGCGTGTCTTTGGCTGTCTTTGCTATCCAAACACCGCACCCACTGCACCTCACAAGCTTGCCCCGCGATCCTCTGCCTGTGTCTATCTTGGTCCAAGCACTGATCACCGTGGGTATCGTTGTCTGGATCTTATCACTCAAAAGGTAATCATATCGCGTCATGTAGTCTTTGACGAAACGCATTTTCCTTTTCCTGATTTTCAATCCCGCCCTTCCTCCGAGGACTACGACTCGTTCGATGTTGACGATTCTCCACCTTCTCTATCTCCTATTCCAAATGCTGTCGCAACTCCGCCTGAATCTAGTACTTCTAACTCATCTTCTTCTGTTGAGCCTTCTCAGCCATCTCAGCCTTCTCAGCCTCCTGCTCCGGCTACTACCTCCGGTCATCCGATGACCACTCGTTCGCGCACAGGCTCCCTTAAGCCTAAACAGATCTTCAACCTTTCAGTCACTAGTGACATCTCTCCCATTCCTCGGTCTGCTGCTCAGGCCATGTGTGACCCTCATTGGCGGGCCGCCATGGATGCTGAAATGGCTGCTATTATTTCTAACTACACGTGGGATCTTGTTCCTAAACCCTCTGATGCTAACATAGTTGGCAATCGTTGGCTGTTCCGCCATAAGTTTGACAGCCATGGCCGTCTTGAGCGTTACAAAGCCCGTCTTGTTGCTCAGGGTTTCTCACAGCAACCCGGTCTTGACTTTGATGACACTTTCAGTCCCGTTGTCAAACCTGCCACCATTCGCACGGTTCTTAGCATCTCCATCTCCCGCAACTGGCCTATTCATCAGCTTGATGTCAAGAATGCCTTTCTTCATGGTGATCTCACTGAGACTGTTTACATGCGTCAGCCCCCTGGCTATGTAAACAGTTCTTTTCCCGATCATGTCTGTCGCCTACGTAAGGCTCTTTATGGCCTTAAGCAGGCACCTCGTGTGTGGTACCATCGTTTTGCTGTCTACCTTTCCTCTTTAGGTTTTCTTAGCAGTAAGACTGATACCTCTCTTTTCACGTATCATCGCGGATCTGATACTATCTACCTCCTTCTTTATGTCGATGACATTATTCTTACTGCCTCCTCTCCTACTCTTATTTCCATGGTTATCTCTAAGTTATCCTCTGAGTTTCCCATGTCTGATTTGGGTCCGTTATCCTTCTTCTTAGGAATCGCTGCATCTCGTAGCAAGTCTGGACTCTTTCTTTCTCAATCTGCCTTTGCTCAGGAGATTCTAGCACGAGCTGATATGGTCTCGTGCAATCCCTGCAGCACTCCGGCTGACACCAAAACAAAGCTTGCTGTTGATGGTGAGCATGTTCCTGATCCCACCTTATATCGAAGCCTTGCTGGTGCCCTGCAGTATCTGACCTTTACTCGTCCTGATATTGCCTATGCCGTCCAACAGGTCTGTCTCTTTATGCATGACCCGCGTCTTCCGCATCTCAATGCGCTTAAACGCATTTTACGGTATTTAAAGGGTACTCTGTCTCATGGTCTTCATCTTAAGGCGTCAGCCGTTGATCGCTTGGTTGCTTATTCGGATGCCGACTGGGCCGGGTGTCCTAACACACGTCGGTCCACCTCAGGGTTTTGTGTCTATCTGGGTGACAATCTCGTATCTTGGTCCTCCAAACGGCAGCATGTTGTTTCCCGCTCTAGTGCCGAGGCCGAGTACCGGGGGATAGCCAATGTAGTTGCTGAAACTGCTTGGTTACGAAATCTCCTTCTCGAGTTGTATTGTCCTCTCTCTCGTGCCACTGTTGTCTTCTGCGATAATGTCAGTGCCATGTATCTAGCATCTAACCCTGTTCAGCACCAGAGAACCAAGCATGTGGAAATAGATTTACACTTTGTTAGGGAGCGTGTTGCGATTGGTCATGTGCGTGTTTTGCATGTTCCATCCGCGTATCAGTATGCTGATATCTTTACAAAGGGTCTACCTACGAGTTTGTTTCTAGATTTTAGAGATAGTTTGAACATTCGTTTACCTCCCGATCAAACTACGGGGGTGTGTTAAATATTGTATAGTTCAGGGACCCTCATGTATCTTTTGTATCTATATATTGCTATCAATACACGCAACCCTAATCACGGGTTTTCCACAATCTCACACTATTAGCACGAAACTCTGAAAACACATGGTGTTTCGCCCATGATCCGGCATTCCCATACTCATTCATCAACCAAACTTCACACTCATGATCTTTAAGACACGACATCAAACAAAGTTTTCCACCCAAAACTCCAATAACATTCCGGCGATTCATGCTATTAACAAACGGAAGACACATTTCACTTATCGTCTCGGCACCCAAATCAAATGCCACTATCGTTTCTAACTTGGGCTCATTAGCATCATGACAAAGCCAATGAAGACGGCCATCATGACCATCTCCACAAACTTTGTCTTCACCGGATATCCAAAGATAGGCCGGAAACCTTTCCGTGATTAATTCCCAACAACCTTTTCTCATACTAAACACCTCTACCAGCACATAGTCATCAGGCTCCTCAACAAAAATAGCAAGCCTGATGATTTTGTAATCATCATTATAAGGATCAAACCCGAACCGAAGTTTGTTTTCAAATTCACCCAAACGAACTAGCTGCGGAACTTCTAAAAGGGCCGAGATAGAAGGGTTCCAGATCTGAAAGAAGTAACCGTCATTTGTTTCGTAAGAAAGACAAATTAAGCCGTTAACGGCACCGATAAGTCCGTGACCCAAATATTCATGAGGTGGGTCATCATAAACAGGGAGCTTAATGAAATTAGGGAGTTCTAAATGTGGGGATCTAGAAGGGTGTGCTGTGACTTCCTTTGACAGAAAATTGTTGAAACCCAGAAGAATTTCATCGTTGGTTTCGATGGAACGATGAAGGTGGGATTTGATGAAAGAGGGTTGAGATAATAAAGCATTCAAGGGTTTGGAAACAGACCTCATTTGAGCAAGGGTTCTCGCCGGGACCCGAACGAGAATGTTCGATAAAAGATGGTCTGGGAGTTTCTCAATCGTCGTTTGCAGTTGCGGTGGAGCCATAGTTTGCCGGAACTTTGGGAACGGGAACCGCCGATCAAAAGTTGTAGAAATTAAACTTCACATATATAACATAGCAGTGCTAGTGGAAAGGAATTGCTTATTTTAAATTGTTTTTTTTTTAACTTTATTTTCTAATGTGGTTCAATAATATTTTGGTTTGGCATAATAACTTATTAATTTATTTTTGGTTTGATATCATAATAACTTATTTATTTGTTTGTCAAACATTAAAAATAACAATTTATCTATTTATTATGTTTCGATATCGTGATAGTTAATTTAAATATTTTTTTATAAATTTTAGTTTAACACAATAAGGTCATTCGTAGTCGTACAGGTCATACAGGTTGCCACCTCAGCATCACATCAACTTTACTACTACCATACCATTTCATCTTTATCCATACCACTCTAAATAACTAATTAAAAAAATAAAAAGAAAAAGAAAAGTAGAGAGAGAAAGTAGAAAGAAGGGAACGATACCCGGGTACCGCCCACCTCCCGTGCAGCTCCACCACGGCGGTGGTACCGCCTGTGCAGCTGCCATGCAGACCTGCTAACTTATTAACTTCTACCAGGCTGGTATCGTCACGACTTACTTCCTTTTAATTTATTTGCCAAACACTAAGAGAACAATTTATCCTCTTACTACATTTTGATATCATTCTAAGGTGTCGTTTGTTTTTTAAGAGGTGCTGAAGTCTGAAGTCTGTTGCCATTTCTGAATTTTGAGTGATGGTGCTGAAGTCTGAAATCTGAATCTAAATGACTGTTTGTTTTTTGTAACATCTGAAATCTGATAGAAACACAAATAGTAGCCACTCAACCACAAGGCTTGTGGTGTAGTGGTAAGGCCTTTGGGGAATGTGGATGGTATCCCATTCACCCCAGGTTCGAATCCCCTCGTGCGCATCTTGTGGCCAAGCTTAGTCTCAGGCGGCCGAATTTTTATTTCTAAATGCCAAGGATGTAGTCTAGGCAAAGCCTAGATGAACCTTATAAAAAAAAATAAAAAATAGTAGCCACTTTAGCATAAACAATCTATTTCTTTTACAGCTACATCAAAAGCAAAAACATGTATGTGATTTGATGATGAGTCTCAAACTCATTATACCTAAAACCAAAGAGCCTCTTCCATGAAAACAGCAAAACCACACATCCCCTTCAACGAATTTACAAGAAAATAGCAAAACCAAAACCATCTCTTATTAACAAGATTAAGGAAAACCATCATAAATATTGAAGTACCAAGGCTTAAACAAGAACAAACAGTACCAAAATCACAAACACAAAAGTGATTCTTTGATTTTAAATTTTTTAATAACATAAACCTTTAACACCACCACAAGTAATTTACAGTGAACAATACCAATTCAAACAGTAAAAAGTAAGAAAAACAAGCAACAAGATCAATCGACGGGTTGTTGAAGAGCAGCAAGATCGATCAACGGCCCGAGAGACGAGCAACAAGATCGATGGACTTCATGAAATTATCCAAATCGCAAACACAAACCTATTCGTCTCATCCAGTATCTCCAATCTCCTAACCAATAACTTCTCACTTTATCATCTCATTCATTACGAGAATCTAATATTGTCAAATCTCAACAAGCTACATAGCAAAACATCAAATTATCCAAGAATCGATAAGAAAACCTAATCAGTAACCCACGACAAGTGATTGAAAAATAGCAAACGAAGAGCGTGAAAAATCAAAAACTCCTAAGGATATGTGACGAGGATTAACCGTTTGAAGGAACAGGGAAACGAGGGAAGAGATGGACGATACGTGATCGATTGAAGGAAGAACCAATGGATTACCTTATCATTGATCGATTGAAGGCAGCGTCGATGTGAAGATGGAGGCAAGTCTTGCAACGTCTAGACGATACAGAGGATGGGCCATCACTTTTTCATCCAGACGTGTTCCAGTCTTAAGAGCCTCTGGAGAAATATAAAAAACAAACAAACAGAATTTACATATGTCTGACCGATCCAGACAAACAGACCCATTAAGAGCTGAAAAGTAAAAAACAAACAGGCCCTAAGTCTATCTAAACACTTACTATAACTACAGTTTAACACAATATAAGTTGATAAACAATTTTATAAGAAAGAAAATCACAAGTTGTTTAGGGAAATTGACTTAAACGGTTAAAACATATTTTTAAATTGGTTTTTCTCATTTTTTTTAGGTAAATGTTACATCTATAATATTATAGAGAGAACAAATCTAGTCCATTTTTCTTACCTTTTTTTGCTGTGGGTCCACAATTGCAAACCTAGGTCCATAAAAAAATGGGAAATTAACCTGGTTTGTTTTCCTTGTGATTTTTAGCTAGGTCTATAATATTGTAAATGTAGTGACGTTTGGATAAAAGTGGAAGACTGATACAAGACCAATATTTTTATTTAAAGTAAATTACAATTTTGATCTTTGTGGTTTACATGAATATTTGAAAGTGGTCTCTAGAATTCAATAATTATAATTGTCGACCGTAATGTTTACTTTGTTGGTTATTTACTTGGTTATTCATCATCACCTTCAGAGGAGATAGATCACTCTTTCATATTTGACCTTGTTCCATTCCTATTCCATGAAACAATATAAAACTAGGGTCAAGTTCAAAGAAAACTATTAAATAACGGAAAATCGAGGAACACCCTTGAATCCCTCCATCTGGACCTTATGCACCTTTTACCTGTAATTAATATTATTTTTGCTACAACGAGATAAGGAAGGTTGCGTTCGAGACATGGGCATGTAATTTGCTAGATGCAAGTTGGATCGTCCCGTTCTCGCTGCACTAGATGAGTATTTTACCGGATTGGCTAGCGGAATCCGAAGTTACCCATTGAATATACCCGGATTTGCATATTGTCATGCCCTTCAAGTTTTTATTTTCTCGTCCCTTTAGCGTATCCTAGATTCAAACCATTTTTCTTGTATATATTGTTGAAACCCCGTGTAACTTCACATACTATCAGCGTAAAAGTCTACCATGCTTAGTGATTCCACACTAGCTCTCTCTCAATTGACGATTTATAGGATGCCCAAAATAGGACGAAAGTTTAGCGTATCCTAAAATAGGACGAAAGTTTATATATATATGTGTGTGTGTGTGTGTGTGTGTGTGTGTGTGTGTGTGTGTGAACTATAATTTTGGTGTGAACTTCGCTAAAACGACGATTATATGATGAAATTAGTTCATGAAATTGTTTAATACGATAAAATTGTATTATATGATTCATTTTTTATTGAAATTGTTTCATATTTCAGTGTTTTTTATGTAAAATCAAA
Source organism: Centaurea solstitialis (assembly GCA_030169165.1). Classification (NCBI taxonomy): domain Eukaryota; kingdom Viridiplantae; phylum Streptophyta; class Magnoliopsida; order Asterales; family Asteraceae; genus Centaurea; species Centaurea solstitialis. The sequence continues at coordinate 84,426,324 of CM058043.1, forward strand.
AGATTTCATACAATTTTCTATACTTATAAAATTGTTTCACATATTTTGATGATTTTTTTTATTTTTACATAAAAACACCGAAAAAAACAATGTCATCAAAAAATGTATCAGATAATATAATTTCATCATATCAAACAATTTTGTAAACCAATTTCATCATATAATCGTCTTTTTGGTGAAGTTCACAAGTTCACACCAAATTTATGATTCACAAAAGAGGCTCAATCAAATGCATATCATGCAATTGTTGCACACCTTAAGAACCAATATCATTCATCCATCTAGTTTTAATGGATATATGGATTCATATATACATTCATAGTGTCTAATACCTTCTATAAATATTTAAATCGTAATAAATGAATCTTTATTATTTTCATAAAATGCACTAATTTGTTTTTAGGGTATGCAACAATTACATTGTGTTTATTGATTTTTCCTATATATATTTATATTGGGTATTCAGTTTTGTATATATAATCATATTTCGAACTTATTGTGGATAAGATATGTGATAAAATGGGCTTATAAGCTTTCTGGCCCGCGATACTAACAGCCGTATTGCGGCTAAATTCACAATTGAAATTCTTTTAATAAAGATATTAAATTATTATTAGTTTTAAATACATTGTCAAATGATTTTTGTTTATCACCACTCATTTTTTCTAAACTTAAATAGCTGATCAACTAATTTGTCAAACTACACAAAAACTATAAAATTATAAACAAAGTAAAAATATAAAACAATCACTTGCCTGCATACATATCTTAGTCCCACACAAGTAAAATTCCAATACATGTTTGACACAAGCTTAATCATAAAAGATAAGATGACACGAATTAACACCGTTTTTGAACTTCCAACCAATCCAACATATAGATCTTGCTGCAACTAACTACTCCTAATCGGTGCCATCCAAACAAGACTCTCGACATATTGAACAATTTTGATCGGCATCACCCTTTGTATGCCACCCGTACCCATGATTTTAGTATCGGCTGAAATTAGATCGTACAAATGAACACCATCATCCTCAAAAGTTGTATAAAGAAACTTGTTGCTTATCGTGAATCCATACGGAAAATAAACACCAGTCAAATCTGAAAGAACATTGTGTTTGACCCATGATTCAGCTACACCATACTCATTCATAACCCACACTTCACACTTAAAATTTTTAGTGCATGACAACAAACAGAGCTTTGCAGCAATAACTCCAAGAGTACACCGACGTTCATTGTGATCTATGAAAGATTGTGGAAGAGATATCTCACTAAAAGTCTCCATACCCAAATCAAATGCAACCATAGTTACAAGCTTCCTCTCGTTACCAATAGAACCAAGCCAATGTAGACGGCCATCACAACCGTCTACGCAAATCTTGTTTACATCTAAAATTTGAGTAACATGGGACGGAAACCTTTGATTGATTAATCCCCATGAATCCTTCCTCAAACTATACACCTCTACTTGTAGACACTCTTCAAAACGGCTTATAAGCTTAAAGAGTTTGTAATCATCCGTTTTAGGATCATACCCAAACCAAAAATACACGTTAGTGCAATCAGAAAACCGATTAGGTAATAATTGACACGGAGGGAGAGTTAATACGGTCGAGAGAGAAGGGTTCCATATCTGAATGACCAAATCAGAATATGATGTGATGTGATCGGCAAAATGATCATAATCTGATTGGTAACAAAAACATATTAAGCCATTAACAGAACCCAAAAATCGGACGGTTTGAGATTCAGACGGAGAAATGGTTAACGGGAGTTTGAAGAAGTTAGTGAGCTCAAGACGGGGAGATCGGGATAAGTGTGCCGTTATAGAGAATGGGACACACAAACCTCCATTAGCTAAGACCAAATAAATTTCATCGTTGGCGTGCATCCAACAATGAAGATGAGATTTTATAAAAGAGGGTTTAGATAAGAGAGCATTCCATGGTTTGGAAACACACCTCATTCGAGCAAGCGGTTTTGCCGGTACCCGAATCAGTATTTCCGATAAAAGTTCGCCGGGGAGGTTCTCAATCTTCGTTGGGTGTTGATGAGGTGAAGCCATTTTCTCTTGTGAAAGCTAAACGTAAGGTCGTAGTCTTATAGTTAGCTGTTAGCCGGTCCGCTTTGGAAATGAGAGCCGCCCGTGAAACAAATTTTTGGTAGCAGAAACGTCATGAAGCACCTTTGTAAATTGAAATTTATATTTTGGCAATTTGAATTCAAAATTTAAAAAAAAAAAAAACAAACAAACCAATCAGTTATAAGCAATTAAAGATACGAGTGTCTTCTCAGAATAAATTTTCCTTGCTTACTAAAATTGTATAAAGTTATGATGGTAAAAATGTTTTTTAAGTTCAAAAATATTAGAAAAACCGAACAAAATTTCAGATTTTGAGCATTATTCTAAGTAAATAAGTCTATGCACTCATTAAGGCTGAGATCAATTCAAGTCTGCAAACAATTTTTTTAAATAAAAGTATCATTAGAACCATTCATTTAGATTTTTAAGTTTCTAAACATATTTCTTAATAAAATGAACTTTTAAATTTTTTAAATTAGTTAGTTACATCATTTTTAACTAACAAAACGTTACTCGCTATCGATCACCTTGTTTATCTGTTTTAATCTTTTGATTGATAGAAAATAGATCGAAAAAGTAGATTCATGGCAGGGGTCGGCGTGATAGGCAATACAGAGAACGAACAACAATGGGAAGACAAGGAGTGATGAAGGGAGCAGTATCGTTGTTTGTAATGGTTTGATAATCCGGTGAGGTTTGGGAAAATAAAAATGATATAGGTTTCAAAGATCTATTTTTTCAAAAGTATTTATAAATCATAATGATCTATTTATTCAAAAATAAGATGTTCAAAGATCTCAACCTTCAAACCGAGAAAGAGTAATGGTTAATGATTTTTTTTTTGTACAAATAATTAACTTGGAGACTTAAAATGATATAATTTGTTGCGTTTTATGAAACTTTACCTTAGGCCATCCACAGTGGTACCACCCATACCACCTGCATAGACTGCCACCTCAGCGCCACATCAGCTTTACCACTACCTTACCATTACCATACCATTCACCCACACCCGTACCACTCATACCACCTATATATATTTAATACTAAAATATTACTTTATATATATATACATTGTATGTATATATGTGTGTGTGTGTTGAGATTTTTTGTTGAACGGTGTATTCATACCGATCTCCTGCATACCGTTAGCCATACCATCCACCCTCTTTGGTGTTACCGCCGGTACCATAGCGGTACCGGCCCCATACCGTGAGGGATGCGGATGGCCTTATAACTATGAAGCATAGTATATAATCGACACGACAGGGTCATGTACGTGCGACCCAGAAGCATGTCTATAACACCATGTTCATTCTCACGTCTTGTAAGAGAAAGGTTGCATCTTATGAAAAGTGAACAAAGCAAATTAACATAGACCTCCACGGTTTGGAGATGCACCTCGATTATCCAAGCTTTTGACGTTAACCGATGAAATATGTTGTACACACAAACACACACGGGCAGAGCGCGCACACAGTCACACACACACACAGAGCTGTAATACAACAAGTTACATTGTGAAAAGTGTGTGAGAAATACTTTTAAACACTTAATCATTTTTATTGTGATTATTAGACATAAAATGAAACAAATGGTTTAAAGAGATAGTAACAAAAACCATAATAACAAACAATTAGTTTAGAAATTTGGCATCACTAGTTTGCATATATACAAACATTTAACTGATATATAGATCCACAAAAGTACATTAAAACTTCCACGTCCATTACAATAAAGAAGAAAAGCACAAAATAATTGACATGCATCTTCACCATACTCTTCAGATCACACCTCCCCTTAACGCTTAATAGGATTTATCCAAACAAGACTATCTACATACTGAAAAATTCTAAAATAATGGTCAACCAAAGTCATAAAGGAGTTAACCTTGGATGTAACTGGATCATACATAGCAAGAACATTATTAAAGGCAAACAAAAACTCATCATTCAAGGTGAATCCTAAAGGAGTTATGTCACAACTGAATTGTGAAAACAAATGGTGTTTGGCCCATGATGTAACATCCCCATACTCATTCATCACCCATACTTCACAAACATCATCCTTCACACATGACATTAAACAAACCTTTCCCGCCAAAATCCCAAGAACGTTCTTCCGGCAATCCATGTTACGTAGAACCGGAAGAGGAAGACGCATCTCACTGAAACTTTCGACACCCAAATCAAATGCAACTATCGTTTGTAGCTTCATCTCTTTATCAGCATAACAAAGCCAATGAAGATGGCCGTCATGCCCATCACCACAAACTTCTTCACCAAATAGTACAAGTTGGGAGGGAAACCTTTCTTTGGTTAGTTCCCAAGAACCCTTTCTCATACTAAACACATGTACTAGCATAAACACTTCAGGCTCCTCACCAACATAAGAAAACCTTACAACTTTGTAATCATCGGTATTCGGATCAAAACCGAACAAAAAATTATCTAAAAGTTTTTCACCGGCATCCGGAATTTCTAACAAGGCCGAGAGAGAAGGGTTCCAAATCTGCAAGGAACAATCAAAATCTCTTAGGTGGTAAGAAAACAAAAGTAGTAAACCGTTAACAGAATCGAGAAGTTCGTGACGAAGATAACGATCAGATGGATCAGCAACGGGAAGTTGAATGAAATTAGGGAGTTTCACATGCGGAGATTTAGAGGGGTGTGCTGTAAATGTGAATGTGGATTCATCGAACACCACCACAAAGTTTTCATCGTTGTTGTGAATAGAACGATGAAGGTGGGATTTAATGAACGAGAGTTGAGATAATAAAGCATTCCAGGGTTTGGAAACGGACCTCATTTGAGCAACAACTTTTGCTGGTAACCGAATGAAAATGTTGGATAAAAGATGGTCGGGAATTTTCTCAATCGTGGTTCGCAGTAGTGAAGCCATTTTGGTGTGAGAAGGCAAATGATGTAAAAGGCCACATAAATACTCATTTATGGCAACGAAGAAGTGAAAAAGTCCCATAAAACTTTGGTATTCATTACACGATGAACCACATAGGGAAATTGACTCGTTTAATTAACCAAAGTAATAAACTCTTTCAATTTTCTTTTATTTTTATCCAAATGTCACCAAACTTTTTTGTTTTCTTAGAGCATCTCCAATAGCATTGCTAAAATAGAAAAAATGAGATTTTTTTTTTTCCTAAAGTGCTCCAAATGCATTGCTAAAGTGATTGCTAAAATAGAAAAAATTTGAGTTTTTTCTAAATTTAGAGATTTCTCTAAAATCTCTAAATAAGGAGAGAGAAAATATTTTTTAATCCATTCCACCAATTGTTTAAAAGTCGGTTAAACTTTTTATTGAAATATTAAAATATAATGAATATTTTAATAATATAACTAATGATTGATTCTCTAAAATAGCAAAGCTGTTGGAGATGATAGAAAATGTTTTTAGAGATTTTAGTTTGCTTTCTCTATTTTAGAAAAAAATTTAGCAATGCTATTGGAGATGCTCTTAGCCGTTTCATCCGATCCGTTTTTCCTTTCTTTTACATCAAAAAACAAGCAGTTTTGCAACATTAAAAATATATCACTACAAAAAGATCATGTATTATCGACAATAGTCACTGACTGCTTTTCGATGGTTTACCGTTTGTTACTTTTATTTTGTTTTTTAGTAAGTCGTCTAAAAAACGTTGGAAAGTCGTCGATAACCCATCGAAAAACCGTCGGTAAATGAAACAGTCGGTAATAACAGTTGGTAAATAAAAGAGTCAGAAAATAGTCGGTAAAAGTTGTCGAAAAAACCATCGGTAGCTAGCTTTTACCGACCATGTTTTTAGTGACGCTCATTTAATCGAAAAACCGCTTCGCAAAGCCGATTTCTAACCGTTTTTCAACTGTTTCGCCATCAGTAATATCCCTGTTTTCGTAGTATTTACAACAAATTCTTTTTAATATAGTAAATAAAACTATTGTTCACTATACCGTGCTATAAAATAGAGAAAAACTTGATTTATGAAAAATGCAATTAGTTTTTCAATCATTCTTGCCTATAGAGATAAATTATTGTTATTTTATATAAACTTTCTTAAAAGAATATATATCAAAATGATAAATTTATAAAATATTTTAATAATATAATTGATTTTCAAAATCTGAAAATTTAAAATAAAGAATCTATTAGAATTATTCTTTTTAAGACATTTTCAACAGGTTTTCTATGATTTCTTTAAATTAAAAAACCAACAACCAAAATCTTTAAATAAAATTTATATTTCACTTTAACAATTTTTTATTTTAGATAATTCAATATGTTAATTAATACAAACAAAATAATTACAAATATTCTATAATATAATTAAAATAAGTATATAAAATATAAATAAAATGGATTTTTAATAGGGTTAATTACATGGGTATGTATCGAACTTGTCACATTTTATCATTGTATGTACTCAATTTATAAACTTATCATTGTATGTATCCAACTTTATCAAAACCTATCATTGAATGAATTCTACTTGTCACGAGAGTGTATCGAACTTGAGGTTTTGATAAAGTTGGATACATACAATGGCAATTTTAGAAAGTTCGATACATACAATGGTAAGTTTATAAGTTGAGTACATACAATGATAAAACGTGACAAGTTCGATACATACCCATGTAATTAACCCTTTTTAATAACATGATATGTTAAATAATACAAAATTAATATTAAATAAGAAGTTAAATAAAATAATATGTAATTAGAACTATTTAAAATTGATTATTGTATATAGATTATAAAAAATAAAATTATATAAAGTTACTCACTCACCGATTCTAATTAATCAATGTTTCTTTAAATATTTAAAAGTGTGCTAAAGCAATATCTTTAGAGAAGGCTTTTAGAAACAATATCTTTAGAAAAGTTTTTCCAAACACCTTCTCTAAAAGTCTTGCTTAGTAACTTTTTCACTACCCGCACAGGACGTGGGCTAGACCCGATTGGTAGAAGGGTCACCTTTTTAGAGTAGAAATCGTAGATTCAAACTTAGGTAGAGGCATTTCTAATCTAATTGTGATGTATACTAACAATAGTTGAAAAATGTCACTAATAAATACATTTAGAGAAGGTTCTTAGGAGAAATTGAATAACCTTTACAGAAACTAAAAAAGTGTATCTAAAGCCACCAGACAACGTCTCTAAAAGCTAAAGTACTTTCTACACAAGTTTGACGTTTTTCCAATAAAAACCAAAACAATACCAAATTGGTGGCAGCCAACATAACATGTCCAAATATTAAAAGAGGTAAAACTTGTAAGCATTCTTGGTAGCAAAAAGCAACTCCAAATTAAACCATATGAAACCAACTACATCATGCTAACAAAAGATAATGAACTAAATGTCTACCCATGAAAAAAAATCGAACAATAAATGCAACCCATAACAAACTCGGGAAATTGTTGATGATAACAAAATAAAGTCTTAAATTGTTGGTTCACCTTCCCAGTACGACAGTTCCAATTAGTCGTTATCTTTCTACTTGAAATATCTCAGTTTCACCGGCTCATTAGATTAATTAGCAGGTGCTACCCAAACCAGACTCTCGACATAACGAACAATCTTGGTACAGTAACGCTCTCTAGCCATAGTCTTAAAAGATTCAACCTTTTCTGTACCTGGTTCATAAATTTTCAGATGATCATAATCAGTTTCACTCCAGTAAACAGAAAACAAAAACTTGTTACTAGATGTGAATCCATACGGATCCTTATCATCTCCAAAATCAGAAAACATACGGATCTTGGTCCATGATTCAGCCACACCATAATCATCCATAACCCATACCTCACAATCACGACGTTTATTAAACGACATAACACACAGCTTACCACCATAAACTCCCAAACCATCCCAATATCGCCCTATTACAGAATTCGGAAGACATATCTCACCAAAACTCTCCACACTCAAATCAAACGTCACTATCGTTTGCATACTAAGCCACCCATTCTCACTAACAATACCAAACCAATGAAGGATCCCATCTTGGCCATCTACACAAACCACTTCTTCATCAACGATCTCTCTAACGTGCAACGGTAACCTATTTTCGATTAATTTCCAAGAACCATTCCTCATGCTATACACCTCTACTTCCTCCACATCGTTAACAACTCTTGTAAAACACCTTTTTGCTTGTACAAAATAGGTCATACCGGGATCATTGACGGGTGGTAATGTAAAGCTCATAAGCTTCACAAGTTTGTAATCATCCGTTTTAGGATCATACCCAAACCGAAAATGCAGTTCATAAGTAGAATCATTAAAAATAAACCCGTCAAGAGCGTTAAATGGAGGAAGAGTTAATACGGCAGAAAGCGAAGGGTTCCAAATCTGAATGATAAAGTCGGAGGGAGTTCGGAAGCCGTAACATATTAAGCCATTGACGGAACCGAAGAAGGTGAGATTATCATTTGCGGAAGGAGGGATGGCTGGGGGTTTGATGAAATCTGGGAGCTCGAGACGGGGAGATTGAGACGAGTGTGTCGTTATAGAGAACAAGTCGTCATAATTTCCACTAAGTAAGACCAAAAGAATTTCATCTTTTTTGTTGTGGAGTGAAAGATGAAGGTGGTATTTTATAAAAGAAGGTTGAGATAAGAGATGATTCCATGGTTTGGATACGGACCTCATTCGAGCAAGCGGTTTTGCCGGTACACGAATCAGTATTTCCGATAAAAGTTCGCCCGGGATGTTCTCGATCGTCGTTGGGTGTTGTGGTGGGAGATCAGCCATTTTGTTGTGCCAAGATTAAAAGTAAATAATGTGGATGACTATGTATATACTTGGCTGGTCATCTTCTTGGAAAGAGAAGGAGACGTCATGCAATAAATTTTATTTTGTATGAGGAACGTTTTTCATAAAACACATTTAACACACATAAAAAATAAAGAAATTATTAGATTGGATGATTTGATAATATGATATGTACCATCAAAAGATATGGTAACGCGGCGCTTGTAAGTAATGATGGACTTGAGGCTATACAAGTCTGCCATTTTCTGTCTCAAAGCAGATTTTGAGGTCAATCATACCGTACGGGCGCCGGAGGATATGAAATATCCGGTATAGCCATATAGTCGCATAGAACCTCCCTCTAGCGAAGAGATGAATTACGTAAAAGTACAAAGTGAATTGAATGGTGGAGTAAGATGCAATTGAAAACTAGATTAAATCCTAAAATTTTGAAAATCATGCGTAGGGGATTGATCCTTAATTTTATTATTCGAAATCGAACCTTGTAGGGTGGGTATTTGCACCAAACTAAATCGACAAGGAATGGGTACTCATGGTTCGGTTTACAGTTATCCGTATTAGTCAAATGTTTTGATGTATATAAAATATATATACTAGAAAATGAAGTTAATTTACCAAATGAGTGTTAGCCTAGTGGTAAGGCTTGGGAACAACATAGTGGTGAACCCGAGTTCGAGCCCTGGTGGACGCATTCTGGAGGTATGGCGGCTTTGACCCCTGGCTGCATGCTTTAGCAGTCGGGCTTCGGCCCAAAAATTGCCGAGGATTAGTCTGGGACCAATGTGGTCTGCGATACCTCTTCCAAAAAAATGAAGTTAATTTATGACAAACTAAAACAATGAACACTAAAATATATTAGAAAATGAAAATAATAGTATGAGGGATTGTCGTCAATATAAGTGTGCAAAAAAGATATTGGCCGAAGTTCCGACCAACAAACCAATAGTAGTGGGGGTGAATGAAGAAAAGAACACGACATGTGATAGAAATTTTCTTAAAATTAATAATTTTTTATTATGAAGAATTAATGAATGTATTTTTTTCTTAATAAACTAAGGTTTGTTTTTTAAGTAACGCTAAAGTCTAAATCTGTTTCGACACCGAATTATTCATCAATGTAACTCAACACCCATTGAAACCAATTGGGAACCCGCCAAGCAATAAATTTTCTTCTTAGACCATTTGCCTGTACGAGGCCGGTACCAGCCCGACAGAGGCGGAAACACCGGCGTGGTAAACCGGTACGGGACCGGTAGATGCCACACCCGGCAGCCCCATGCCGGCTGTCTCCTCTACCCACCCCACCTTTCTTTCTATCTCTCTCTTCTTTTCTTTTTCTTTTATTTTCTTAATTAATTAGATTTGTATGGAATTAGTATGGGTAAGAATGGTATGGTAAGGTGTTGGTAAGATAGTGGAAAGCTGATATGGCGCTACTGTGACGTTGGTAAAGGTGGTATGATGGTGGTACGGGGTAAGAGCATCCACAATGTGCTTTTTAAAAGTTGTTTGAGAGGCTTTTTAAAAAGCAAAAACCTCATTTGGAGGTTTTTCACATAGTGGTGAGATTTTTCGTTGAAGGTTTTTGGTGAGATTTTGCGTCATAGCTCATAACTGCACGACCTACTTTTTCACAGGTTTTTCGTATTTAATCCACTTTAACTTTATAAAAACCCCGTATTTTATCAATTTTATTTATTAATCAATTTTATTTAATAATACATGTAATGTTTCTATATTTAAATTTTATTATACATTTAAAAGATATTGAATAAATTATATATTTTTAATTTTTTATTGTAAATACTTTTAAACTTAATTTATTTTATTTTATTTTTCCTAATTTTATACATAAATTAAATTTATTTTTCATACTATTAGCATATATGATGGGATCCTAAAAAGTTTGAAAAAAAACACTATAAAAAACTTGGATGAGAATTTTTCATAATGGAGATAAATAGAGGTTTTTAAATTGTTAATATGGCAATAACATATAAGAAAAAAGTTGTAAAATAACTTATTGAAAAACATGTTACACTGATGATCCTAATTCCTAAACTTGTGCCCCAAATTCAAATTTAATTCTTAAAATTAATTCTTATAGATGTAAAAGAAAAGGTGATAAAAAATAGAAGCTACCCTACAACAATGATGGATTGAGATGGAAATTAAGGGATAACGCTGGTGGCGGTTTTATTGATGATTGGATGGATAGCCAATGAGCTATGCCCCCGGCTCAGACGAGTCTACATGTACACCCTGGTCTCCAAGTTCGACAACAGCCCAGCTGTTTTCTCAGCCAATCACATAAGCTTTTTTATAATGTTAACATTTAACCTATTTTATTTATATAATGATATTATTATTTATAAAAATAAATACCTTAAATTTATTACAAATATATATATATGTCTTTATATAAAAAAATACTATTTATTAATTGTGTATTTATAAAACTAATTAACATGACACCTTTGCAAAATTTTATAAAGTTGAAACTAATTAAATACAAAAAAACTTTAAAAAACAGGTCGTATTATTACGATTTATGCCAAAAAATCTTATCAAAAATCTTACAAAAAAAACCTATACAATGTGTGAAAAAAAAAACTAAAAATGGGGTTTTTATTTTTCAAAAACCTCACAAAACACTATAACAAAGTTGAGCTAATAGACGCCTAAAATAAAAAAGGTCAAAATAAAATGTTTTATATGACGCTAATTTATAGGACCAACCACAAAAGTGTGCTATCTAAAAGTATTGCAATAAGTTTATAGAACATTTTTAGGATTCGTAACAAGTTTTTTAGCACAATTTCAAAAAAAATCATATTAGCTAATTTTATAGGACGCGTTTCAGAATTGTCCTATAAATTCTATAGGTTTCTTCTCAAAAGCGTCGTATAAACGTTATAGGACACTTCTCAAAAGTGTCCCATAAAATTTGCTAGTGCGACGCATTCTTTTAGGAATTGTCATAAAAAACTTGTTACGACGTCTATAAACGTTCTATAAACTTATTGCAACGCTTTTAAATATGACAAAAAATAACATTACTTCATATTATTGATTTATTTGTTTTTAATATAATTTCTTTTTTAAAACCCAACTTCATTTAACCAAAAAAAACAACTTGATTTAACAAGCTCCCTGTCTATGTGTATATATCCTACCAAAGATTTAGGCTATGTTTGGCAAACGTAGCTTATCAGCTAGCGGATAGCTGATAAGCTAGTTGTTGATTGATAAGCTTGCTAGTAGCTGATAAGCTAGCTGTTGAACAAATTATGTTTGGCAAAAACTAGCTTATGAGTATGTAAAATGACCAAAAAGGGTATATTTGAATTTAATAATTAATATTAATAAGGGTATAATTGGAAAAAGCTACAATAAGCTCCTCATAAGCTACTCAAAGTAGCGTTTCAAAAAGCTAGCTCAGCTAGCTTCCTGGTACATGTTTGGATGGACTAGCTTATCAGCTAGCTTATGCTTGCCAAACAGAGCCTTAATCAAAATACCCCAACATGAAGCATCAATTTATATCACTTTTTTTAATCGGATAACATAATTTATACAAGTTATTACATTGCCATTTTGCCAATAAATCGGCCCATTAAGGCGGTTCATATTACATTGCCATTTTACAATGTTTAAGCATGTAATGTAAAGCAGAACAGCATCGAAATTTATTTTGATGGGCAGTTCCCGTTCCCAAAGAAAGCACCGGCGGCAAACTATGTCTCCACCGCTTAGGCATGGGAATGGGGGGGTTTGGGGCGGAGACCTCAATCTCCATCCCCGTCCCCGAGCCCTTATCGTCATCCCCGTCCCCTTCCCCATCCCCACCGGGGAATTTGATCGTATCCCTATCCCCGTCCCCAACGGGGAATGGGGATCCCCAATGGGGAAACGGGGATTTTATGTCCGTTTATATAATATATTTTAAACTAAATGTTTTGCGATACAATAAGTGTTTAATTTCACATATTTCCAATAAAAACTAAGAATGTATCGTGTAATAATTTATAGACATAATCGTATAATAATTTTTAAACCTAATACCAAAATAAGCTAAACTTAATGCTAAAATAATTTTTAATGACACACGTACCAAAACGTATCAATTAATAGTCAAAACCACATCAACTAATGTTTATAGTTTATCGAAATTGGAACAACCATATACCGATATAATAGAAAAATAATATATAATTTAAATAATTAATATATATATATATATACCGGTACGGGTATGAGGCGAGGCGGGGCGGGGAGTGCTAAACCCGTCCCCGTCCCCGTCCCCGGTTTGAGAAAACGGGGATCCCCGTCCCCGTCCCCAATACCTGGTTTACCGGGGAATCCCCGTCCCCGACCGGGGAGGGTCGACCGGGTTCCCCGATGGGTCGGGGACAATTTCCATGCCTACCACCGCTACTGCTTACTATACCAATGAGAAGCTCCCGGATCATCTTTTATTCAACATCGGGTCCCGGCGAGAACACTTGCCGAGATGAGGTCAGTTTCCAAACCCTTGAATGCTTTATTATCTCAACCCTCTTTCAATCAATCCCACCTTCATCGTTCCATCAAAACCAACCATGAAATTATTCTGGTTTTCAAATACTATCTGTCAAAGGAAGTCACAGCACACCTTTCTAGATCTCCCCATTTGGAACTCCCTAATTTCATTAAACTTCCTGTTAACGAAGATCCAAATGATCCATGTATGGGTCACAAACTTATCGGTGCTGTTAACGGCTTAATCTGCTTGCGGTGCGAAACTGGTAACCATTATTTCATTCAGATTTGGAACCCGTCTATCTCGGCCTTTTAGAACTTCCGCAACTAGCTCATTCAGGTGAACTTCAAACTAATTATCGGTTCAGATTTGATCCTTATAACGATGATTATAAGATTGTCTGGATTGGTAAGCTCCCTGAAGGCCTTGTGCTGGTACACGTGTACAGTATGAGAAAGCGTTGTTGGAAATTCGTTACCGAAAGGTTTCCTCCGAATCTTGAAATATTCGGTGAAGGCAAAGTTTGTGGAGATGGCCATGAAGGTCATCTCCACTGGCTATGCTGTAATGAATATGATCATGATTTAGAAACGATAGTAGCATTTGATTTGGGTGCTGAGACATTCCGTCCAATATGTCTTCCGGTTGGTAACTTCAGCAGGAACTTTCTTGGAGTATTGGGTGGAAAACTGTGTGTGATGTCATGCTTTGACGATCATAACTGTGAAGTGTGGTTGATTAACGAGTATGGGAATGCTGAATCATGGACCAAACACCATGTGTTTTCACAGTTTAGTGCGAACAATATGAGCCCTTTTGGATTCACGTTAAGTAACGAGTTTCTGTTTGCAAGTTTTGATGTTTTTTCTGTGTATGATCCGATTGCAGCCAAAGTTAAATCCTTTATGCTCAAGGTTGAGGGTGATACCAGAGTTGTTCCTTATGTTGACAGTCTTGTTTGGATAACTCCTGATAAGCCTAAAAAAATGGTAGACTAATTGCACCGTTATACATTGCTTATATGATCCAAAACAAATGGTGATGTACAATGTTAATGTACTTTATGGGCTTTCTAGTTTTGATGTGTTAGTGTACTTTTAGGTGTTGGTTCAGTTCTATTAATGAACTTTTAGGGGTTGGTTTGGATGTATCTCTTTAGCCTTTCACCTTCTTGTACTCTTATTTAGGGCCTTGCTAAGATTAAGCCTCACCATGACTTTTGTTGGGTTTTTGAAGTTACTACTGCTGGTTACCACTGCTGGTTACCACTGCTAGTTACTACTGCTCGTCCGAGATAAGGAAAGAAGGTTACTTGGAGATAAAGACAAGGACTTGAAGATAATTATGGAATGAATTCTAGAGATATATTTTTTTATGGAATGAAGATAATTACCAAGATTCTGAAGATAATGGAGATTTAGAAGATCAATTTATTTTTTGTAATTATCTTTGTAATCAAGTCTTCTATAAATAGATTAGTTGTCTAGTCTATTAAATTATGAATTATTAGGAGTGACAGAAAGTTTTAGCCACAAGATTATTCTTGATCCCTACAATAGAGAAGTATTGTACGTTTGTTTGAATTTATTCAAGCAATTTGGGGCTTTGTTTGTAATCATTCGATAGAAAAGCAATTCCAAAAGCAATCCAATTTCAATTCATTCTTGTTTTCTTGTTGTTAAATATTAAGGTGTTATTCCGTGACTTCCTTAATATCTTGGTTCTTATTCTTTCTTGTTACGAATTCGATCCTGTCAAGTGGAGAATTACATTCCCCTCCACCCTATAACCAGAATTATATTCCTCCTACCACTGATCTGCTTGATAGGATGGACAGAGGAGAACTGAAAGAAGGTTTAGATAGAGTAGATCCAGTGGACACTGAGGAGGAGTCTGATGAGAAAAGCTCAACTTTGACCATTCCTGATGACAACCACATTCTCACTAATGAGAAGGGTGGTATGCCATTTGTTCCCAGCAACAAGGCAGAGACCTCTAGGAAAGACAAGGGAAAAGAAGTGATTTCCTCAAAGAAGGAAAAAGGGAAAAAGTCTGAGACCTGTAGAAAAGAGAGTAGGAAGGACCACTATACTCAGAGGACTGTAGTTGATCCTGGTACTTCCTCACAGTCTCAAAACAAAAATCATCCAAAAGGGAACAAAAGAAACTGGAACAATCAATGGGCACAAAGTCATGGTATTGATCTAAACAAAATAAACAGACCAAAACCATGTTTTATCTGTTGTATGATCAATCATCTAGCAAGAGACTGCTACTTCAATCCAGTTAACCAAAGAAACAGTATTCAAAAATTATCAGGCAACTGGATTGGAAGGCATCAAGCTAGAAGATTTGACCCTACACACAAGAGAGTTGTTTCTAAACAAAACAGACCTAATCAACCCAAAAGAAAAGTTCAAAAGAAAAAGGTTGAAAAGAAATCTGTTAAGATGGTTACAAAATGGGTACCAAAAGCTTCAGTTAGTAATACTGCTGCTTCTGAAAGCAGTGGTAATAACTGCAGCAGTGAAGAAGTGAATACTACTGCTAGCAATAACAGCAGTAGTAACTCCAACACTCCTAAAGTAGATACCACTGCAGGACCTTTAAAAGAAAAACCCATAATTGTAACCAAATATTCCAGTCATGAGATCCCTAGCAAATATTATCTTTTGAAACTCAACAGATTGACAGAGGTCAATTATGTTAATGATAAAGGAGAATTACCCAAGACCATTTTGGCTTGGGTTCCCTCAAGACACTAACTGTTTCACTTTATGTGCAGAGCAACCAAGGAAGAAGGAGCAGTCTTTGGCATATGGATAGTGGTTGCTCTAGGCACATGACAGGTATCAAGTCCCTACTTGAAGACTTTAAAAGGTTTGAGGGTGGACATGTTGCCTTTGGGGATAATCCAACTGGAGGTAAGATAAGTGGAAAAGGTAAGGTATCAAAAGGTAAGATGACCTTTGATGATGTGTACTATGTGGAGCAGTTGAGATACAATCTGCTGAGTGTCTCACAAGTGTGTGACAAGAAGTTTGGTGTATTTTTCACTGATACTGAATGTCTCATACTTGCACCAGGTTTTAAAATTGATGAGAGTCAGGTAATGCTTAGGACTCCTAGGAAAGATAATGTTTACTGTTTGGACATTGAAGATGCTTCTTCTTTATCATCTTTAAACTGTTTATTTTTAAAAGCATATGTGAGTGAATCATCACTGTGGCATAGGAGGATGTGTCATATGAATTTTAAGAACATGAATTTACTTGTCAAAAACAACCTTGTAAGAGGTTTGCCTGCAAAGGAATTTTCATGTGATGATCATTGTGTAGCCTGCCTCAAAGGTAAGCAACACAAATCTTCTCACAAGTCCAAAGAAGTAAACACTATCTCATCACCTCTACATTTATTGCATATGGATCTTTTTGGTCCTACCAATGTGATGAGTATAGGCAAGAAATCCTATTGTCTTGTGATAGTTGATGATTACTCTAGATTCACTTGGGTGTACTTTCTACGAACAAAGGATGAGACAAGTGGACTGATCAAACCCTTTGTGACTAGAATGGAAAACAAGACAAATCTAAGAGTGAAAGTCATTAGATCAGATAATGGAACTGAGTTTAAGAATGCTGATCTAAACAGTTTTTGTGAGGAAAAAGGTATTGAGAGACAATACAGTGCTCCTAGAACTCCTCAACAGAATGGTGTTGCTGAGAGGAGAAATAGGACACTAATTGAGGCTGCAAGAACTATGTTAGCTGATTCCAAACTTCCAATTACTTTCTGGGCAGAAGCAGTTAACACTGCTTGCTATGTTCAAAACAGAGTTCTTATAGTCAAATCTAAAGGCAAGACACCCTATGAACTTTTTGAGAAAAAGAACCCCTACATAGGATTTTAAAACCTTTTGGGTGTCCTTGCACAATTCTTGATACCAAAACTCACTTAGGCAAGTTTGACAGTAAATCTGATGATGGATTTCTTGTAGGATATTCTTCTCAAAGCAAAGCTCTCAGAGTGTTTAATAATTCTACTAGAATCATAGAAGAAAGTGACAATGTCAACTGCATTGAGAACACTCCTAACATACCTGGAAGTGGTCCAAATTGGTTGTTTGACATTGATTCACTAACTAACTCTTTGAATATGAGCAGTGCTGTGAATACAGGTTCAGGTACAGAGCAGATCCAGGAAACAAGTCCTCCATTTGTTATGTTTCCCGTGCCACTTACAGATACAAATGATGTATGTACCACTGATGAGACAGAACCTGATCAGCAAAAGGAACCTGAGAATGTTGAGAAGAGTGATGATCAGAAAACTGAGGAAACTTCCCTCTCTGACAACATTGAAGTCATACCTGCTTCAGATGAAGGACCTCAATGGGATCAAGAACCAGAAGTGAATGTAACAAATATAGGGGTGGATTTTCCTGAAGAACCCTTGCATCTTACAAGAACTCAGAAGAATCATCCACCTTCACTGGTGATAGGAGACATCCAGTCTCCTATGATTACTAGAAAGCAAAGCAAGGCTATCACAAATCCACAATCGGGCATGATTTCTTTTTTCTCTCACAAACAGAACCCAAGAAGGCACTTGATGCAATGAAGGATCCCAGCTGGATTGAAGCCATGCAAGAAGAACTGTTGCAGTTTGTCCTGCAGCATGTGTGGGATCTGGTGGATCTACCAAGAGGACATAGGGTGATTGGCACTAAGTGGATCTTCAGGAACAAGACTGATGAGAGAGGTATTGTTATTAAGAACAAAGCCAGATTGGTAGGTCAGGGATATCACAAGAAGAAGACATAGACTATGATGATGTATTTGCTCTAGTTGCCAGAATTGAAGCCATCAGGCTATTCTTGGCCACAAAGGATTCAAAGTCTATCAGATGGATGTCAAGAGTGCTTTTCTTTATGGCACAATTGATGAAGAGGTGTATGTCAGTCAACCTCCAGGGTTTGAGGATCCCAAATACCCTGATAAAGTTTACAAGTTGAGGAAAGCACTGTATGGTCTTCATCAAGCACCTAGGGCTTGGTATGATACCTTGTCCTCCTATCTGTTGAAGAATAAATTTGAAAGAGCTGTCATTGATAAGACCTTGTTCATCAAGAGAACAAAGACTGATATGCTTCTAGTACAGATCTATGTAAATGATATCATCTTTGGATCTACAAGGGATGATATGTGCAAGGAGTTTGAGGAGCTGATGCATAAGAAGTTCAAGATGAGTTCTATGGGAGAACTCACCTTCTTTCTTGGTTTACAGGTCAAGCAGAAGGCTGATGGTATTTTTATCAATCAGTCTAAATATGTGGCATCTATGCTTCAAAAGTTTGGGATGAATGATGCAAAACCAGCCAGCACTCCTATGGAAACACACAAGCACCTCACTGCTGATGTTGAGGGGGAGGAAGTTGATGTTCACCATTACAGATCTATGATTGGGTCATTAATGTATCTTACAGCTTCCAGACCTGACATTATGTTTGTTGTTTGTGTTTATGCTAGGTATCAAGTTAGGCCAAAGGAGTCTCACTTACATGCAGTCAAAAGGATATTCAAATATCTCAAGGGTCAACCAAGGTTGGGACTTTGGTATCCCAATGACTCTTCTTTTGATCTGGTGGCTTATACAGATAGTGATTATGGAGGAGCAAACCTGGATAGAAAGTCTACATCAGGAGGATGTCAATTCTTGGGAGGAAGATTGGTCTCATGGCAGTGCAAGAAACAAACCACAGTTTCACAGTCAACCACAGAAGCTGAATACATAGCTGCATCTCAGTGTTGTTCACAAGTTCTATGGATTCAGAATCAGATGCAAGATTATGGGCTTTCTTTCTTGCAAACACCAATCTACATTGACAATAACAGTGCTATTAGCATTGTTAACAACCCTGTCAAACACTCCAAGACCAAACATATAGAGATCAAGTACCATTTTATCAGAGATTGTAATGAAAAGAAGTTGATTCAAGTTTTGAAAGTCCACACTGATGATCAATATGCAGACCTGTTTACAAAAGCCTTTGATATAGGCAGGTTTACATTTTTGGTTACAAGTGTTGGAATGATGAACTCTGAATAAATTTCTTCTTGTTACAATATTTCTTGTACCATCTCTGTATATTTTTGTCTTTCTTTTTTGCTTTATTTGTTTCCTTCATTCCTCAGGGGTCAACTAACAATTTTGTGTATGGTGCAGATACTGGTTGAGGTCAGAAGCTTGGTCAAATAGTGCAAGTGCAGTTACCACTGCTCTTTTAGTGTTAGCACTATCGCCTATTACCACCGCTGCACTATCGCCCATTACCACCGCTAGCACTATCGCATGATTACCACTGCTAGTTATCCTTTACCCCTGATCGGATGTTACTACCGCTAGCTGTCCATTACCACTGATAAGTCATTACCACCGCTGGTTGAACTTAGAGTAGCAGATATTCGCACATTACCACTGCTTTTATGTTAACACCGCTAGTTACAATTGCTTGAGTGATTACCACCGCTTGCTTTAGTTACTACCGCTTTTAACTTTCATTCGCGAATTACCACTGCTTCCCAGTTATCACTGCACTTAACTGCTTCTAACGAATACTACTGCTTGTGTTAGTTACCACTGCTTGTGTTAGTTACCACTGCTTTTAACTAATACCACTGCGTGTGTTCGTTACCACCGCTCATGGTATGGGTATAAAAGCCCTAATCTGACCGCCTTTTCCACAAACGGCTATTTTGCACTTTTGCTCTAAAAACGTTTGCGATTTTGACGATTTTCTCACCCAGAGTTCTTGCCAATCAATCTTCTTCTAGTTCTGTTACTGATTCATACATCTGTTTTAGGGTTTTACTCACCAATCGATTATGAATTCCATGTGTTTTGTTAAGGATCACAACAAGATTGGCTATCTCATAAAAGATAGTCATTCTGAAGGGTTTGAAGACATTGTTGATTTCTTGGCATCGACAAACATCGCCTATGCCGCAACCATCGATCCCACTATCTACATCACTCATATGACGGATTTTTAGGCAAATGCGACAATCTTAGAGACTGACGGGGTCAAATCCATTCAGACCACCATCTGTGGTCATTCCTTGATAGTTACTCCAGCCTTAATCAGACATCATCTTCATCTGAATGATGACTCAGGTATAACAATGCTCTCATCCTCATCCATCATGGACTCTTTTCTTAAAATGGGGTATACAGACTCCCAATCTTCTTCAAAATATCTTAAGGGTAAATTTTGCCCTCAGTGGAGGTTCTTTGTGCATACCCTACTTCACTGTTTTTCAAAGAAAACTACCAGTTGGAGTGAGTTTAGTAGTACCATGGCATCTGCCTTGGTCTGTTTAGCCACTAACCATACTTTCAACTTTTCACAAATGATTTTTGATGATCTTGTTTACAATCTTGAGAACATGAACAATTCCAAAGTAAAATATTTTTACATGTTCCCAAGGTTTGTACAAGAAGTGATTACTAGAGAATTGACGGATGTACCACTGCATAGAGACACTTATAAGAGCTCTGCTCTAGGTCATAAAGTGTTCTCAAACATGAAGAGACCTGCACAAGGCTCTAATGACCAATTCACCCTATTGTTCTCTACAATGATGGGTGTGAATCCCATTCAAGGTGAGGCATCAGGCTTGCAGCCTTCACAATCAAGCATACCTATTGATGACCTACCCACACCTTCCACTACAAACATTCCTCAGACCCTTGAATCAACCCCCACCCCTTCACTCAAAAGCTATGTTAGAAAGAATAGGGGAGCTCCTTCCTCCTCTGGTTCTAAACCCCATGAGCCTATAAGCCCTCAGTTGGAGCACTCTCCTTTTGATATTTTCCAAAGGGATACCCCTGGAGTGATGCCCCACTCAAGTATAAAGAAGGTGCCCTCTAAGGAGAAGGATGGGCATGTGAATGGTGAGGCTCAAACTACTGATGTTGCACAAGGTGTGCATCAGGACAGTTTGAACATAGCTAAGACCCCCACCACGGCAACTCCAATTGAGCAATCAAAAGGAGGTCACAGGTGCCAAGAAACCAAGGGGGCAGCAAGTGCTTCAGCTAGGCTGAAGACTTCTGCTAAAAAGCTCAAAGATCCAGTAAAGGAGGTGAACACTCCTAAACCTGGTGAGGGCAGCTATACACAACAGGAATTGATGGCAGACTTGGCAACCATTGCCAAAGATTTGAAAGCTCATGATGTGAACTTTCAAATTCATGAGGAGAGGCACAAATCACATGAAGAGAGGCTGGATATGCTGGAGAAGGTGATTGATATTCAGAATCAGCTCATTAAAGATAAAGATGCAATGCTGGCAGAATTTACAAGGAGGCTACAGTCTTAGGGTGCTCAGATGGCCTCTATGCACATGAAGATCTCGGCTCTTCAAAAGAGGTACTCCACATTGGTCTCATTCACAAAGGGGGAGAAGAGATCAAAGGTCAAGGGGGAGCAGAAGAAGAAACAAGTTGTGAATGAAGAGGTTGAAAACAGGGAGGCTGCTGCATCTGCTATGCCTGAGGTTGATATGGCTGAGACTGAAAATGAAAGAGAGGTTGTGGCTAAGGGGGAGGATGAGAAGGTGATGGAGACTGAAGATGTGAAAGAGACAAGTTTGGATGCTGATGATGATGAGGTTACAATAGCACAGCTACTTTTGAAACTTCCTAAGGTTATTCCAAAGGCCAAAGGAGTTGTCATTAGTGAGCCTGTAGAGACTGAAATTTTAAAGAAGAAGGCTGAAGTGCTTGATCCAAAAGATAAAGGCAAGAAGATTGTAGAAGAAGAAGCTCTCTCAGAGTCTGACGAGGATGAAGGTTTCAAGCAAATAGTAGATCCTGTGATTGAAAATCAAATGTCTGAGGCTTTGATTCAACAGCTTGGAAAGGAAGATGAGAAGAAAAGAAAAGAGGAGTTGGCTAGAATAGCTGAACAAGACAGGGTGGCAGCTGAGAAATTGCAAGAGCAGTTGGATCAAGAAGAACTAGTGGTTGTCAAGAAAAAGACAATAAAGAAGACTTCAAAGAAATCTACTCCAAAAGCTGTTACAGAAAAGAGAAGAATCATGGTAAGATATCTGCATGGTGCTCTTGGAAAGCCAGTTCAGTATTTTGCTAAATGGGAATTGGAGAAGATTGAGCATCAATACAATGCCACAAGGGAGGTAATGTACCAAGAAGCCATGGAGGAGCAACAATTGGAGACAGAAGATATGCCTCTAGTATAGAGAAAAAGGAAGAGAGATCAGGTGACAGATCAGATTACCACTACTGAAGGTAATTCTGAAAATACTGTTGCAAAAGCTGTTGTTGAAATCAAGGAAAGTGAACATGATCAACAAGACATTCAAGAGTCTGAAAAGGTAATTGAAAAGAAAGCTGAGACTGATGAAAAGGAAGTTGAACAGGGAGCTGAAACTGCTGAACAAGAGTTAGAGGTGCAACCACCTAAACCAAAGAGAAAGAAGTCAATTGCTAAAAAGGGAAAGAAAGTCAAAGAGATTGAAGAAACTTCTGACATTTGTGATTGGTTGTACTTTGAAGACAAGGACCTTGATCTGTTCAAAGTTTTCAGAAGCAATGGAACAAATGAGATTTTTGCCACCATTCATGGAATCTTCAAGAAGCTATCCAGGGCAGACCTGAAGAAGATGTATGAGCTTGGATGTACAAGAGAGATGGAGGATTTTGAGGAAACCAGGCTGCTGAATGAGAGTTTAAAGTTGATGTTTGCTTTTGCAAAAACAAAAGTAGAATTGAAGAATAATAGTAAGAGAGATATGGAGGATAGCATTGGTGAAGGAAAGGTTATCTCTTGGAATACCTACAAGCAAGGAAGAATGAATTACTTCCTTATTGACAAAAGGTATGATTTTGAACCTATTATGATCAATAGTATTCTGGAGGCCAAGGAGAAGAAGGATGAACTATCTGATCTTGATAAGGAGTTGTTGGAGAGGTTGAAGGATCAGCTACTAAACCTAAATGAAAGATACTTTGATGTGCAAATGATTGAACAAAGACCCAAGAAGATAACAGAATGGGGTGTTGATAAAGACTTGAAGTACTTGGTAAAGTGGGATGATGGATCTGAATTGAGTGATTCTGATTGGGTAAAGATTTTGGAAGCTTGTAAAAGGGATAATCTTAAGGAGATGTATGAATTGAGAGTCAAGGTGATTCATGTAGCTGTGGATGAAAGTGCAAATTCTGAGAAGACTGAGAAGATGAAAGTTGCACTGGAATGTTTGTATTGGCTGTTTGAACCTTTCAGAGTTTCAGAATTGCATAGTAAAAGTTGTGAAGCAGTAAAAGAATGGAGATGATATGAGAAGTGCAGGGTATACAGTCTAAGTGTTAATGATGATGATAAAGAGTATTGCTTGGAGGAGTGTGATACTGATTAGTTTGATGTTCAGAGACTGCAAGGGATGGTGGATGCTAAATTGACTACAAATGGAGAGCCTACTAAACCTGCAAGGTTGCTGATGAAAAAGATAAAGACTTATCTAAAGATCAGACTCAAGAACTTAGCTCCTCATGTTTGAAAAGCTAAGTTAGGGGGAGATTGTTGGGTTTGATTGAATATTGAAGAGTTACTACTGCTGGTTTTTGATCTTTACTACTGAAGGAGATTTTGGAGTTACCACTGCCAATGTAAAGATTACCACTGCTAGCTTTGGAGTATTACTGCTGAAGGCTTGGTTGAGTGTTACCACTGCTAGTATGTGAAATACCACTGCTAGGCAAGATTACTACTGAAGTTCAAGTTACAACTACTGTTACAGAATTACTACTGCTGATGAAGATTACTGTTGTTTCTGTATTACCACTGCTTGAAGAGTTAGGATAAGGAAAGGATTGTGCAGATTGAAGATATGTACAAGATATGATTCGGTTGGAGATTTTGTAGAGATTATCTTGTTTAGATTTACTTTCCTTATTGTAATCTTGTAACTCGTATATATAGCTGATAGGTTTTAGATGATAAGTTTTACGAGTTCATTAAGCTTTTGTTTAGAATTTTGAAGCCTCGAGATTGTTCTTGAATCCCTGCAATTGAGAAGATTTGCACGTCTGGTTTGAGCCTGTTCAAATCAGATTGGGGCTTTTAGTTGTAATCATTAAGTTTGTGATCAATACACAATTTGTCTCAATCAATTCATTGTTAATTCATTCAAAGTGTTATTCCGCAAACTTCTTTGATTTAGTTTTCTGTTCTTGATATATTCGATCCTGCCAACTTTTGATGGTTTTTGTTACTTCGTCTGAAGCTTTGGTTACAAAGTTTCGACTAAAATTAAATTTAGTGTGTTATTAGACTAGTGGTACTCATATTTTGAATTTGTTATTAGACTACTTAACCTTTCATTTTCATGACATTTATTATCCTTTTACATAACAACTTCAATTAAGAAAAATGAATCTAGAAAAACAAATCTATATTTGAACGAACTATAGGAATACAACGTGTTCTATTGTAAAATTTAATGGAATTCATGTTTTTTTGTTTAAAATCACTATATATATTCACTCACAGATCAAATGCATATCAAGTTACTAAAATTCGAAATCCGATATCTATCTATGAGGCCATGCGTACCCATAGCTGGGTTGGGCGGGTTGAAGTGTGCCGGCTTCAACGGCTTCATCGAGTTTTGATACATTGCCAGCATGCTGGGCGGAAATCGGCTTCAAGCGGGTTGTCCACACCGCCGTGTGTGGGGGGTGTGTTAAATGAGAGGGTTGGGAGGGTTCGGGTACTAATTAGAGAGGGTTCATAAGGTTAATTGTGGGGTTAAGAAAAAGTTGATGTGAAAGCTGATATGGCTAGTGGGGTTGGGAGGGTAGGATATTTGATAGCCTGACTATGATAATCGGTTTTGCATATATAAATATATTGATGATATGTTAATCAAAAGAGTTTTGCAAATGTAAAGATAATCTTACATGCAAATGATATATGCAAGTGAACATGATCTGATAATCATAATCTATCATCGTTTATTCTTTTGGGGATAGTTCTCCGAAATGTATTGAACTATCCCAAAAAATCTATTGTGTGTATCCAACTACAAAAAATGCTATTGTGTGTATCAAATTTTATTTTTTTTGCTATTGTGTTACAAATGACTTGTAATTTTGGTAAACTGATACACACAATAGAAGAAAAAATAAAGTTTGATACATTAAAAAAAAGTTAGATACACACAATAGCAAAAAAAATAAACTTTGATACACACAATAGCATATTTGGTAGTTGGATACACACAATAGATTTTTGGGGATAGTTCAATACATTTCGAAGAACTATCCCCTATTCTTTTCTATCAAATCAAGGACATGTTTATATGAGAGATCAAACATTTTATTAAAATTAAAGAAATGTGATATTATATATCATAAAAGGTGTTGTTACCAATACCCTCCTCTACCTATAAAATCAACTAAAAACCGTCTAGAAGTTTGGAAAATACTATTTTAAAATAAGAAAGTCAACTTATTTATAATAAAAATAGCCTAGGAAATTGAAAATATGTCAATTCATAGACTAGAGAGGGGATGGGGTAATGATCCAAATCCCATCATAAAGGACAACCTCTACGGTAGTGATTCTTGTTCTACAAACATCATCTCCTGTATATTGTTTTAGAAGAAAAAAATTTATTAAAACACTTTGGAATTTTTTATATAAAATATAAAAAGTAAATATTCATAATAAAGGTGTAGTTTACTAAACATTTCTTCATGAATTCATGATAAAGACAATCCGCAGCCGAAGCGTCAAAGCCATCGGCAAAGGCTTGTTGCCGATCGGCAAGCTCGGTAACACTGTCGTGGTTGATTGGCATTGAGAGAAATCAGCTTGCCCTTACCCACTTGTTGGCCACCCCCGAAAGCGCGACACGTGGCGGAGACTAGTCAATAAAGGCGGCTTTAAGTGTTGTCCCCCCATTTAATTCAATGCCGTCCATGAATCGTGCGTAGTCATCCGCCGTGGACCTGACGTGGCGCCTAGTCATCCGCCACTTCAAATGTGTGTTGGATATATATAGGGGTCGTATCCGTTACAAATCGGATAGTTTGTACAAATTATACAAACCAATCTCACCACACATGTACATAATCAATGATGTGGATTAATTCAGTTCCTAGATTTTCTCTCAACTACATTTGAAAATCACCTAAAAATTATGATATAAAAAAAATTAGTGGTTAAAATTAGGTTTGTATATATTTGTGTGTGTGTTGGATATATATGTGTGTGTGTGCCGCATTCATGAATGGCAGCCGCCATGCATGTGTGTATATTTGTGTGTGTGTTGGATATATGTGTTGGGTGCGTGTGTGTGTATATATATATATATAGGGGTGGGTTCAAATGTGAACCATTTTTGGGTTATGAACGTGAGGACAATCGAGAGCGCGACACGTGGCGGATTGCTAGGTGCGATTCATGGGAGGGCATTGAATGAAAGAGGGGGACCACACTCAAAGCCCACACGTGTCACGCTCTCAGTTGTCCTCCCGTTCACAACCAAAAAGTGGTTCACATTTGAACTTTCACAAATTCATGAGTTTGTAAAATAAGATGACTCTATATATATATGTGTGTGTGTGTTTTCAATATATGTGTGTTGGTCGGAAAGTTCGCCGGAGCCGCTAATAGCGGCTGCCAGATAGTGGTCCGATGGGTATTTTAGGTAGATTTGGGAGAGATTGGATAGGTGATTAATGGTATTTTTCTATTTGGCTAGATAAATAATTTTCTTTTGAAAAATATTTTTATTTTATTAACTGTTTTTATAGTTTTCACTATTCGATAAATTTCGTTTTCAAAGAAATAAGTATTATCTATTGATTGAGTGGATAGCCAATGAGCTAGCTTGACCCCGGCGTAGATGAGCCTAGATGACGAACCATTACATCAGCAGGCTAGCTGTTTCTGATCCTTTCACAACTTTCGCCATTGCCAGAATAAAAGCAAATCATCAACGATGTTTAGATAATAAATTTAATTCTTCTTTTATATTTGTAATTTTGTTTACAAATGTAAATATTGATGTTGTATGTACGATGAAAAAAAAATAGTTCTTGAAACAGCAATATTATAAAACTCACAAATTAGAGATTGATTTAAGCCGTTTGGGACAAAAATAAGCTAGTTTATAAGCTAGTACATGTTTGGATAAACTATAAGCTATTTTAGAAATTAATTTATTGAAACATTAGTTGAAATAGTTTTTCAGAATCTTTTTATAACTTTTTCCAACTATACGGTTATAAATATTAATTAGTATATCACAAGATGCTATTTTTTGGTCATTTTACATATTCATAAGTTAGTTTTTGTCAAATTTATTCATAAACTAGCTTATTATTCAACAACTAGCTTTCAGTTATAAAGTTACTTTCTTTGTGTATTTTAGTTAGATCTACAAAAAATAGACCTAAAATTTAGGAATGTAGTGTATTTGGGTAAATGTGAGATATAAATGACTAAGGCCATCCGCTATGGCACCTGTTGGAGGGCCGGTACCGAACCGGTACCCTCGGCAACACCGCCGAGGCCCGAGGGTATCCGGCACGGCAGCCGGTACGGCAAGCCATTGCCGAGACTCACCACGGCTCTATTTCCTCTCTCTCTCTCTCTCTCTCTCTTCCTTTTTATATTTTTTATTTTTAATTAATTATTTAGATTGGTATGAATGTGGATGAATTGATAGGGAATTGGTAAGGTATTGGTAAGCTGACGTAGCGCTGAGGTGGCAGCTGGTACCATTGGTACCAAGCGAAACTATTGTGGATGGCCTAAGAGATCAGTAAAGGGGTTAAATGGTTACCTGAAGCAATTTTTCGATCAATTCCCTATCAAATATAATATAAGGCCTTCGATAGTGCAATCCACAAGTCCACAAATCTGAATTGCCACATCAACTTTATCCACACAATCCCCTCACCAACTCTCAATAGGAGTCCTACTACCCACAAGCCCGAATACCCAATATATATTTCAATAGAGAGAAGGAGAGGGAGAGAGAGAGAGAAACAAGGAGAAAGGGGGGAGAGAGAGAGAGAGAGAGAGAGAGAGAGAGAGGGCTGTAAGGGCTTGCAAGCCCTCGCCACCGAGCCCGCCTAAAGCCCCGCACGGGGGCACAACACAGCCCAGTTGAAGCCACCAAGCCCACCAAAAGCCCTCGTCGGAAGAACAAAGGCGCTACCCAATGCCTAATTAAGGGATGCGTCTAAAGTAATTTTTGTCAACGGTCCAGATCCTTTCTTACCCTATCACCTAACTCTTTTTCTAACACGATCATTCGTCAAACATTATTTGAGATTTTCAAATTTTATCTAAGTTGAACTTCAAGATTATTTACCAAACCTTTACCAAGTAAAAACTAATCGACAAGAGCACCACACCCTAACTTACATTATTAGCTAACATTCTAGACTGTCAAATTGGATTGTTAACAAACGTCTTTTACCGAGTAATCTCTTACCAGCTAAGAGTCCTCTCATACTTGATAGATAATATTTCAGGTCTTTGTTATGCCTTTTATCAGGTAAGTTTCTAGGTTAGTGCCATGCTTATCTTGAATATAAGTAACATCCAGTAAACATCTATCTAAAAATGTTAATCAACTCCCTAACGATTCTCCACATCATCTTCAGCGAAGCTTGATAACCTCCCTCACTTTTATCTTCAAGCAACTCATAAATAAAATACAAAGTATGATGGTAGAACTTTGGAAACTGATTACATTTCGAAGCCTCTCGAGGTTGGTTTTTTGGGTGTTCTTCAAGGGTTTTAATATTTTGTGTTAATGTTGTTTATTTTATGTTCAATCGGTTAAATAATCAAACAAATGAATTGATTCACATAATCATTAAATAATTATTATTTAGACCGTTTCCTCTCTATCCTAGCACAACCCGCATGCATTTGTGTCACAGATTTAAAACCACATCCATCAAGGTTATAACTAAAAAATCGCAAAAAACCTTTTCGTAAGCTATTCTAAATAGTTTATGTTGCTCCAAACATGTATTAAAAAAATAGCTTATTTATATCTAACAATGCTTCCATAAGAGGTTAATTGCCATTATTAGCCTCCCTATCTTTTAAAAATTGAAAGGACTCTTGTAGAGCTTCGAGACCGCAAAATCTATATGGCTCTTTGCAAGACATAAATAAGAGAAAGGTTATATAAAATGTTAAGGTTATGTTTATCAAACTAGCTAAAGAAGTTGGGTGGTAATTGATAAGTTAATTAATACCTAATAAGTTAGCTTATGAACATATTAATGTTTGGAAAATCTAGCTTTTAAGTAGGTTAAATGACAAAAAATAATATATTAGGATATAATAATTAATATAAATAAGGATATAATTAGGAAAAACTACAAAAATCCCCAAAAAGCTACCTTCAAATAGGTTTTTAAAAAGCTAGCTTACAAATTATTTTATCTATTCAAACATATATACACACAAAATAAGCTAGCTTATAAGTTACTTTATATTTACCAAATAATTCATAAACAATTGCATCAAAACCTAAGTGAAAAGTAATAGAACCAAACCAAAACAAAAAAGTACATTAATATGAGTTACAAAGATATATATATAAATATTTGACAAGGTACTGTTCTTACATAGGTGCACAAAAAAACCGATTAACCGAAAACCGAAAAAAATAACCGAAACTGGTTTTTTTTTTAACCGGTTGAGAAAAAAACCGGATCGGGCTTAACCGGTTCAATAACCGGTTTTAACCGGTTTTTACCCGAACCGGTTAAAAAACCGGTTTTAAACCGGTTAGCTCTTTTCAAAATATTTCAGACCGTTGGGTTCTAGGGGAGACATGTAGCCAAAACCGGTAATTAACCGGTAATAAACCGAACCGGTAATGAACCGAACCGGTTTTTTTAAAAAACCGGTTAAGAAAAAACCGATTAATAAAAAACCGATTTTTAAAAAACCGGTTTGGTTAAAAAACCGGTTTTGTGCACCTTCATAGAACCACAAAAGTACATTAAAACTAGAAAAAAACCCATAGAGTACACATTAACATTGACATCATGCCTGGAGTTTTTTCTTGCTATTTTTTGATAAATCTCTTCTTACCGCTGTTCAACCAAAAAGAAAAAAAGGAGCTTTTTCTTGTAACCATACGCTTCCCACAGCGCCTTTTCTTTTTACTCCTACGGAGAGTTTTCCAAACGAGACTGTTAACATATGGAACAATTTTGCCTTTTCTTGTAACCACCATACACCTTGCACACAGTTCCCTTTTTTTGCTACTAAACATATGGAACAATTTTGGTATCATTGTTAACCGTAAACATAAAGGATTTAACCTTGGCTGCAACTGGATCGTACATAGAAAGAACATTGAAACTCGCAAATATAAACTTGCTACCTAACGTGAATCCATAAGGGCTTGTATTGTTAGCACTAAACTGTGAAAACACATGGTGTTGGGCCCATGACTCGGCTTTCCCATACTCGTTCATCAACCACACTTCACATCTATGATCTTTAAGGCATGACATCAAACAAAGTTTTCCGCCCAAAACTCCAACAACATTCCGGCGATTCTTGTTATAATCAACTGGAAAACCTATTTCACTCATCGTCTCAGAACCGAAATCATATGCCACTATGGTTTCTAACGTAGGCTCATCATCATCATCATCATCATCATCGTGACAAAGCCAATGAAGACGGCCATCATGGCCATCTCCACAAACTTTTTCTTCACCGAATATCCTAAGATTCCCTGGAAAACTTGCCATGTTAAATTTCCAATAACCCGTTCTCATACTAAACACCTCTAGCAGCGCAAAGTTTTCAGACTCCAAAGCAAAAATAGCAAGCCTCACAACTTTGTAATCATCGTTATTGGGATCATACCCGAACCGAATTCTGTTTTGAAATTGGTCTGAAGGAAGTGGGTCCGGAAGTTCTAAAAGGGCCGAGATAGAAGGGTTCCAGATTTGAATGATAAAATCATCATCTGTTACGTAAGAAGAACAAATTAAGCCGTTAACAGCACCGATAAGCTCGTGACCCATACATGGATCATTTGGATCTTTGTCAACAGGAAGTCGAATGAAATTAGGGAGCTCCAAATGGGGAGATCTAGTGGAGTGTGCTGTGACTTCCATTGACAGAAAATATTTGAAAACCAGAAGAATTTCATCATTTGTTTCGATGGAACGATGAAGGTGGGATTTGATGAAAGAGGGTTGAGATAAGAAAGCATTCATGGGTTTGGAAACAGACCTCATCTGGGCAAGCGTTCTCGCCGGGACCCGAATGAGGATGTCGGATAACAGATGGTCCGGGAGTTTGTCAATGGTGGTAGCCATGGTTGGTCGCCGGTGCTTTCTTTGGAAACTGGAACCTCCCATCGAATAAATTTCTTTCGTTGTTGTAGAAAGCTTGAAATTTGAGCAGTGATAGTGAAACGGGATTTAATTGCTTATTTATATTGTTTATTACTTCATTAACTTGTGCCGTGTATAAACAAGTTTTTAATATTTATAGAACCAGTTAGTCTAGCTTAAATTACTTTATTAAGATTTTAATTTTAATTATATTTTTTATAATTTACCATTTTAATTTACTTTTAAAAAAAGTTATATATAAAGTGGTAGAGATTTAATCTTGTTAGTATCTTTTCAATATCCTATCATCAAACTCTCACGAACATTTCAAGTCTCGTGGCATGCCTTTCACACCCTCTACGTTTTAGTTTCCACCCAACCAGCTCGTCGAACCTGCCTCAGGTGTAACACGAGCCCACTGAACCCATTGCAAGCCAGCCACGAGCCCGAACCCATGCTACGAATGGCCTAAGGCTATCAGTACCCCAACCCTCCCAACCCGACTGTCACATCAGCTCCACATCAGCTTTTCTCCAACGCTCTCATTAACCCTCTGCAACCCGTACCCTAACCCTCCCAACCCTCTCATTTTTTATTATATAAAACACACACTACACACACACGAGACACACAAACACGCCCGGGCTTAGCGGTGTGGTGATGCCGCTGTAGTCGCTATCCCTCCGAGCTCCATCATTGCGTACCGCAGC
The DNA here is from genome assembly GCA_030169165.1 of Centaurea solstitialis. Lineage (NCBI taxonomy): Eukaryota > Viridiplantae > Streptophyta > Magnoliopsida > Asterales > Asteraceae > Centaurea > Centaurea solstitialis. The sequence continues at coordinate 84,458,839 of CM058043.1, forward strand.
CCGCTGAGCCTAAGTATGTGGTACGCATAGCGTAAGAAGGAAAACATTTAATAAACCAATAGTAAATACATTCAGTAATGTGAAATATTTAATCATCACATAGTGTTTCTCCGTAAGATCATTTGTTTATTTTCTTAGAGGTGTACAAGACGAAAAAATGAGTGTTTTGGACATTTCTTTTTCTAACAACATTTTCAAAACCTTTTTTTCAAATAAATAAAGTGGGTAGGAGAACGTAAATTTCTTTAAATTTAGGGATACCTAAAAAGTAATTATTATAAAAATAAAATGATTTTTTATTATATATCATCACTACAAAATTTTAAAATGAAATGTTGATTAAAAATAATACTATATTTAACATATGTGATAATTAAATAATATGTGTAGAATTTTGATATAAAAAATAAAGAAAATGTTAAAGTTAAATAACTTTTTTTTGAAAGTATAGATTTTAATTCTTTAAAAAGAATACGTTAGAAAATACTTTTAGGCCATAATAGGAATCTCAAAACTCGAAATTTTTGAGATAGATACTGGGTCGGGTAATGGTTATGGGACTCGATACAGTCTTTTTTATAAAGAAATTGTTGGTTTGAGACGGTTGTGATCTTGGTCTATACTCGCTCATTTACTCAGTTCCATTTACCTTTTCTTTTTTGAACGGCAAAGAATGGAAGGACAAGGAGAGAGCTTCGGCATGGCCATCACCCTCGCCAAACCAACCAATTTACCTGACCCCAAACCATAAGTGCAAAAAATTCAATATAATATATATTACAATTTTATTATATATAGAATAATACAAATGGTGGATTGATTTATTAGCATAAAAACTATATATTTAATTTTTTAAAATAGATTAATGCGATAGTGTTTTGACTTTCCAATTGATGCGCTTCGGTGTAATTTACTTAGTAAAGTTTAATTAGTTGAGAATATAAATTTGGTACTCGATATTTGTGGGAATATCCACAGACCCGATGGTTATTTGGTAATGGAGATGGTTATTTGGTAATGGAGTGTAAGTTTGTGGGGTTCCAACTCAAAACCAATTGGCTATGAATGGAGTAGCCCATGACCTTTATAAGTACATTACAAGTTCACTTTGTGTCTGTTGTGGGACATTGCTCAACACGCCCCCTCACGTGTGGCGTTCTTTCTGCCTAACACGTGGATACTTTTTGGGTTACGTGGAGTTCGTGCTTTTTGACCAACCACGGGTAAACCTTGCTCTGATACCATGTAAGTTTGTGGGGTTCCAACTCAAAACCAATCGGCTATGAGTGGAGTAGCCAGGACCCTTATAAGCACGTTACAAGTTCACTTTGTGTCCAATGTGGGACATTGCTCAACATGGAATACCTGAGGATAGAGGTTCGCATATAGGACATGTTTTATAATAAAGTATGAGACTGAGATTACCAATACCCGTCCCATTACCATCCTATGGTTATTTATTTGGTAAAGAGGCAGAGATATTGAACATAGCTAGACTTGGGGAAATTGGCCATGATCACTAGGGGTGTAAGTGAGCCGAGCTGTTCGTGAGCTACTCGGGATCGACTCGTTAAAAGCTCGACTCGAGCTCGAGTTAAACGAGCCCGAGCCGAGCTCGAGCCTTATTTCGAGCTCGTTTACTGAACGAGCTCGAGCTCGATCTTTTACAATTAAGCTCGCGAGCCTAAACGAGGCTCAACTAATATATATATTATATAAATATATATTAAAAAATAACTATTAAATAATTAAATAATAAATAATAAAAATATTAAAAAATAAGAATTACATAATAAATATTGAATTATAGGTAAACGAGCCGAGCCCGAGCTTGCTTAATTCTTGACGAGCTCGAGTTCAAGCTTGACACATAAGGCTCGAAACGAGCTGAGCTCGAGCTAGCTCGGCTCGGCTCGTTTACACCCCTAATTGATCACCAAATACAACAATTCAATTGACCATCTAACTATTTTCTTTTCCATATTTATAAGAAGAATGAGTCTTTTACATGAATGTATAGGTAAGACCCAATACAAGAACTATAGGTTAAAAGAAAAGTATATATATTTATGTGAGTATATTAAATATCAAAGGGGTAGGTATAACATCCTTACTTTGGCTTTCAAGTCTAGTGGAAATTGGAGCCTGTAACTAAATAGATGAGAAATTATATTTCTTCCTACAATTTCAACCTATCCATCCTGTTATTCACTTGATTATTTAATAGGGTTAATTTCATGTACACCCTTATTAAACTTCAAAATATCATATTTACCCAACCTAATCTATAAATATCATATATACCCTCTTTAACTTATCAAAATATCATATTTACCCAAATAACAATTTTTATCAATTTAAACAATAATTTATAATCAAATATAGTTAAATTACTATTATACCCTTTTTTTAATTTGATTACAAATATCATATAAGCTCAAGATTGCTTCAAGATCAGTTATATGGTCTTTCATCCCTTCTTCGATACCATTTTCTTGATCAAAATCACTGATTTCGTCACCACTCAACACTGTTTTCTTCAAGATACTCAAAACCCTGTTCAATTTAGCTTCCGCCATTCCTAATTTTCCCTTTGTAACATCAAATTCAATTCAGGTTTTGCAAGTCTAGATGCTTCCTAATTTTCCCTAATTTTGCAAGTCTAGATGCTTCCTGTTTGACGTTGTTATCTTTCTTAATTCTTTGTTTAGATCCTCTATCTTAACTTGATCGAATAGAGCGTTGTAGTTGATAACTTCAACCTGTAATTAATTGCTAAAGTTTTTGTTTTGATCCGATTTTGAGTTTTCGAGTGTTGAGATTCGATTAATTGTTCCTTATTTTCAAGATTTCATTCTCCACTTGAATCTTGGGCATCCTCAATTTCAGTTTTTTTTTTGTAAGCAACTTGGTGCAGCTGACTTTCGCATGATTAAGAGGTTTATGTCTTGATGCTCGATTGCGATTGGAATTAGTGGCTGTAGAGAACAAGGTTTGACAGCCTTTGTCTGCTTCTTTCTACTTTGTACAAAAACCGTAATCCTTCGGTATCTTTAAATCGGAAAGAGCGAGCATATCACCCAGCATACTCGAGCTACTTTGTATTTGTCATTGTTCTTAAACGTTATTTCAGTAACCTTACAACTATCGACCAACTTCGAGGGTTTAAGAACCGTAAATCTTCTCGAGTTTTTTGAGGCGGAGCAACAGATTGCAAATTGTATAGATGTTGGGAAAACAACGAGTCAGATTCTTGTACAAACTCGAGAAACAAATCTTTGTTTGAGCTTAAGACTTCCAACACGTCTTAAAAATGCTTCGACTGGCGGAGCTTTTCGTCAGTCGACAGACTGCTTCGCTTCCATAAACTTCTCCCGAACGAGAGCCATCGTCGTACTCTCGTTACGTCTTCCATTTTGCGACGGATCTGTTCTCACAGGTTCAGGTTCGCGGTGATTTTGCTGCCGTATTTCGTAAGTATCTTTGCATTATCCATGTTAGGGATACCGAGCGCTCAATAGGTTCGGGCGATCGTCCATTAAGCCGTGTTCCCACTACAAAAACTCCAAGGATCTCGACTTGCTCCTTGATTATCTCGTTCGGTTGCAGCACAACGATGAACTAGGTTCGATGGACGAACTTTGTTTACAATCGTCTTCCTTGGACATTTCTTTTTTCGATAGGCATCTTTATCGGTGTTCCGTTTGATTTCCTATTTGACGGAGAACAAGGTGCTCCGTCTCGTTGTAGTTCGTTTATCTTGGTTGTATTTGTACTTGATGTAATCAATTGGTTTTGTCAATATATTGTTGCCATTAGCAATTTTCTCAAGCAATTCTTCCTGTTAGATTCTCACACTCTATCAAACCATTGAGTTTTTCCACTGAAGTTTGCAGCTCATTATTTTTACTTTCTTGCTTATTCTTTTCGTCTTAGATGGCCGCTTTCTGTTCGTGTAGCTTTGCAATCTTTTTTGCTTCGAATATCAACAACCACATTCAACTCAACCAAATTCGTATGAATCAAATCCTTTTCAGCCGTCGTTATCGATTGAATTTGCCTCTTAGTTTATGTGTTTTCGTCAACTAATTTATCATGCTTGGCCTTTAATTCTGTTAATTCCAACAAAATATGAGCTTCCCTTTCGTCTGTTTAGTCACCTTCAATTGCAACTCATTCACGTGTTAATTCAAGCATCAGATTCAACCCTATACAAATAGGGGTAAAGATGTCATTTATAAAAAGTTATAATTATAGATTATTAAAACTAATTTAAAATAATTAAAAATTAATAAAAATTGTTATTTGGGTAAATATGATATTTTAATAGGTTAATAAGGGTATATATGATATTTATAAATTAGGTTGGACAAATATGATATTTTGAGTCTTAATAAGGGTATATATGAAATTAACCCTATTTAATATGTGTAATGCATTAATTTTTTTTTCATGTTATTCTTAAATTTTAACGGGTATCAAAAAATCAAGTAAGTAGACTGATGAGTAAATTGAAATGGTACGAAAAAAAATATAATTTCTCCAAGATACAAACATCCTATTAACCTTTTCTATGTATCTCTTTGATATTACAAAAAGACGTATATGTTTCCTTTGATATTTAAGCGGCCCCAATTTTCACTAGACTTGAGGCCAAAGTAATTAATGAACACTCTTGGAAACTACAGCGGTCTATAAGAAAAAGGCTACACCAAATAATGATGACTTGAGATGACTGGCGAGTCTATGAACCAGGCCTGCAAGCTTCATCAACAAGCCAGCTGTTCTGATCAGCTGGGTACAAGGCCTATCCTTTACATACGGTGTAGATAGCCATTCCCATAATAATAATATAATACCCATAACGATAAGGTGGTTCAAACCTGCAAATATGGGTTCCCGTTTCCAAAGAAAGCACCGGTTAGCCATGGCTACCACCATTGAGAAACTTCCGGAACATCTTTTATCCAACATCCTCGTTCGGGTCCCTGCAAGAACCCTTGCTCAAATTCAAATGAGGTCCGTTTCCAAACCCTTGAACGCGTTATTATCTCAACTCTCTTTCATCAAATCCCACCTTCATCGTTCCATCGAAACCAACGATGAGATCCTTCTGGTTTTCAAAGAAAATTACTCATCCGAAGTCACAGCACACCCCTCTATATCTCCCCATTTGAAACTCCCTAATTTCATTGATCAACTTCCTCGGCTTAATGACCCATTGGATGAATACGTGGGTCACAGAGTTATCGGTGCTGTTAACGGCTTGATTTGTTTCTATTACCTCGAGGATGATTATATGATTCAGATCCGGAATCCTTCTATCTCTGCCCGTTTAGACCTTCCGTACCCTTGTGACTGTGGAGACGAAAAGAAATTTCGGTTTGCCTTTGACCCTTATAACGATGATTACAAAGTTGTCAAGCTTGCTGTTTATTATGAGGACGGGTTGTTGGGCTCTGAAATCCTTGTGAAGGTAGAGGTGTTTAGTATGAGGACGGGTTGTTGGGAATTTATCTCCGAAAGGTTTCCTGTGCATCTTTACGTATACGATGAAGGAGACAAAGTTTGTGGAGATGGCCACGATGGCCGTCTCCATTGGCTCTGCTTTGATGGTGACGATCATAGGATAGAAACGATAGTGGCATTTGATTTGGGTAATGAGAGGATAAGTGAAATAGGTCTTCCGGTTGATAACATAGGTCGCAAGAATGTTCTAGGAGTTTTGGGTGGAAAACTTTGTTTGATGTCATGCCTTAAAGATCATAATTGTGAAGTGTGGTTGATGAATGAGTATGGGAATGTTGAATCATGGGCCAAACACCACGTGTTTTCACAGTTTAGCGCCAATAATACAAGCCCTTTTGGATTCACGTTAAGTAACGAGTTTCTGTTTGCAAGTTTTGAGGTTCTTTCTATGTACGATCCGATTGCTGCCAAGGTTAAATCCTTTATGTTTAAGGTTGGGCCTGATGCCAAGATTGTTCCATATGTTGACAGCCTTGTTTGGATAACTCCCGATAAGCGTAAGAAGAAAAGGAAAAGAAGGAAAGGGTGCCAGGTTTATTCCCTATGTTGAAAGTCTTGTTTGGATAACTCCCGTATGCATAAAAAGTGAAGGAAAAGGTGCACTGGGAAGCTTATTGTCCCAAGCAAAAGCTAATGGTCTTGATGCCAATTTTAAAAGCACTTTATGGGTTTTCTAGTTTTGATGTTTTAATGTGTGGTTTAGTATGTTTGTAACTCATATTAATGTACTCTTAGCTGTTGGTTTGGATGTAACTCTTTAACCTTTCATTTATGTCTTTCCAAGAGCATTTTCCATAGTTTCTCCATGTTTTAGCCTTACCATATATATGGTTTTTGTTACTTTTTTTTAAAGCACTAGTTTCATTTTCATTAATCTATTTGTTACATAGTTAGGCTCTACTTGGTAAGCTGGTTGATAAGCTAATGGCTAAAGATAAGTTAGCTGGTAGTTGATAATTAAGCTAGTTGATGAACAATTTATGTTTGCAAAAACTAGCTTATGAGTACGTAAATTGCCTAAGAAAAGCATCTTAAATATGTCCCTCTACATCAATCCACCATTGGGTTATTCATTTCCAGGTTCAATTGCTCTGGAAGACTACTAAAAAACAAGGGTATTATCGATGATAAAAACAGTCAAACAAAAATTAACAAGTTTTATGGACAGTTTTCCAACGAAAACGGGGTTGATAAAAAGTTGGTCAGTAAAATCAAGCAACGGTTTTTGGACTACCTTTACCGATGGTTTTCCGACAGTTCAATTACCAACGGTATTCCGATGAAAAAATAAAAGTCAAAATAAAGAAGCAACAATCGGTGAACCACCGGATAGCAAGCAATCGTTGTTTATCTAGTGCTTTTAGCCATCGATACCGGCTGTTGCATGGTAGTAGTAGTGGGAATATGCACGTGTATAGTCGAAAACTGTTCTTCGTTTGCTGGAATAAGTTGAGAACTCGCCATCTTCAATCGTACATCCAACGAATCAGTGAAGCGACGACTAGATTATAATTGCAAGTCCACCGATTTTGTCAGGGGCGGCCCTGGGGTGTGCCGCTGGTGCCATTGCACGGGGCCTCCGATTGTCGAGGGCCTCCAATTTTTCCTACATTATATATAGTATATTTAGTATATATAATAACAGGTGCATTTAAGTTAGTAAATTGATATTGTAGCCTAATGGTAGCGTGCATCAGTTTTAACCAGGAGATGCGCGTTCTATTCCTCCTCCTAGCAGTATAAACTTTTTATTTATACTATTTTTATTATTTGTTTTTTACATTTAATACTTTATGATTTCCTTAATTGCAATTGCAAACATGGTTTTTTTTTTCAATTAAATTGATTTATTATCTACATTTTATTTGCCTTTTTTTTAATTAAAGTTCTTTTTTTATTTCAACTGAAAACAATATAATGACGAATTTTAAAATTTATTTAAAATCTTTTACATTTAATACTCTATGATTTCCTTAACTGCAAACATGGCTTTTTTAATTGAGCTGATTTATTATTTACATTTTATTTACCTTTTTTATCAATTAAAATCCTTTTTTATTTCAATTAAAAACAATATAATGAC